>JAUTXW010003302.1:0-561948 GCA_030620095.1 Kuschelorhynchus macadamiae
AATTAATATGGGCTGGGGTAAAATTATATTACGAAAAACACGTGAACGATGGTCTTACATCAGATGAAGTGCAAATTGTTTGGCAAAATTCATTAAATTATATTACGCCGGAGCACTGGAAGAAATCTGTGGAAGATACCGAGAAATTAATATCGGATTGGTGGAATCGAGAACGAGTTCTAGATGTCGAAATAGCACCAATGATAATTACGCCGTTTGAGGACGACTCAGAAGATTCCTCATCTTCTTTTTAAGTGATGATGATATTTTATAGTATATAATATTAATAAGTTTCTGAAGGATTATATTAGTCCTTGGCGTGTATAAATCATAAATTGCATTACGAACATCCATTTTTACATTGTCACTTAAGTCTTCTGTCTTTGGCTTTTTTCGTGTACATTTCTTAATCTTCTTCGGTAGTAAATTATGCTTTTTTTATGCACAATTTTCTGCACAGTCTTTATACCGATTCCCAGAGCTTTTGCTACTGTCTCCTGGATATTGGCCGGTGAATTTTCTTTTTTGTAATATTTTATTAGACCATTTTTTTCGCTTGTGGATACAAAAAAACGAAAATTGTTTTCTATTACTCATTTTGTCACTGACTTGTCAATCTGACTTTGAAGTGACATCGCTCAAAGATTTTTGTAACTGCTGGTATTTATATGTTTATCCTCTATTTTCATATGAAAATATCATAGGTCTATCTAATTCATCTTCCGAATTTTATGGGGAGGATATGATTACATGGAATAAAAGAAAAACAAACTTAAAAAGTTTGTCGTTGATAAATCGTATGACCCGCACGATAACACTGCTTTTGACTTATAGATTTGTGGCATTTCAGGAATCCTGAGGGGCTTTAGTTTAGTTTAGTTTATTGATGTTAATGTCATTTACAACAACATATATAAGTCAACAATAACAAATCAAATTGAATAAATCTAGTAAAACTTGAGAATTTGATAACTCTATAAAATTATAAAATTGTTAATAATATATTTAACTAAAACTACACACATTTAAAATTACATCAATACAATCATATCTGTTACTAACCTGCAATGTTATTAAAAGCAGTCAAAATAGTAAAAGCAGTAAAATAGTCAAATAAAAACATTTATAAATAAAAAACATACTAACACTCTAACATGTCACCATCTGTAAACTCACCAAATGAGTAAAAGGCCTTTGCCAGTAAAAACTCCTTCACACTGGTTTTAAATTGCCTCAGCGGGAGGTCCCAGACAGCCCTGGGGAGGGTATTAAAATATTTTATAGCCAGAAAATTTGGCCCGTTTTAACATTTTTGAAGGCGGAAAAATGGAGTACTGATATCATACTTATTTCATGTATCATAAGAGTGGAAGTCATCATTCAAGGTGAACTTTTGTGTGTTAGTTTTAGCATAGAGAAGATTTTCGAAAATAAAAATGCAAGGAAAAGTTAGAATTTTTTGCTCAGTAAATTTAGATCTACAATCATCCCTATAACCCATACCCGAAATAATTCTGATTGCCCTTCTCTGCAGTGCAAAAATTCTGCCTGCCTCCGCAGCACTACCTCACGCTATTATTCCATAACAGAGGAGAGAATGACAGAGAGAAAAGTATGCAGTCCTCAGAACATCCCCAGAAACGGACCCAACTAAATTCCTTAGAAGAAATATATTCTTACTCAATCTTTTTGCAAGCTAATCAATGTGCAAATCCCACTTTAACTGTGGATCCAAGGTAAAGCCTAAAAACCGCACCGACTCATACATCCTCATTTCACTCTCACACACTTTTATTTTTTTTTTTTTTATTTAAGTTTATTAGTCTGAAGAAAAAATACATTTTCATAGATAGGTCAAAAAGGAATTCAATAAAATAAAATACGTTACATAAAAGAAATACTTAACATAATAATACATATTAGACTTAAAACATACAAGTATAAACTACAAAACATTGAATTAAAATACCATTAAATCTACACTAATAGTAAGTTGATCTCCTTATTCTCTCTTATGGCACTTTGAAAATCAGTCACTGAATAAGGAGCAATGGCTGTTAAATATTTTTTTAATTGAGTTCTGAACCGTAATGAATTCAGTTGCCTGAAAGCAAGAGGCAATAGATTGTATAGATCTATGCCAACAGTGTTATTCCTATGAAGCCTGTTCTGTGGTTTTAAAATATTTCCCTTGTGTCGGGTATCATGGTCATGAATGTCTGAATGAGTGGTGTGTTGATGAATGTACTTTTTTAGGTAACATATATTCTCAAGAACTATCTGACCAAAGAGAGTCAGTATAGAGTGTCGAAGAAAAAGAGGTTTACAACTCTCTGTGGATTTCATGTTAAAAATTATTCTGATGGCTTGTTTTTGCTTCATAAATACTCTCAGCAGGTTAGTGTGCGCTGCATCACCCAAGCCAGTATTCCATAGCTCATTCTTGCGTGGAATAAGCCATGGTAAGCTATCAAAGCAGCATGTTGACCAGCTGTAAAACGTACCCTACGCAGTGCATATAGGCAAGAAGAGAGTCTATTACAGAGTATTAATATGTTCATTCCAAGATAAAGCAGGATCCAGCTGCAAACCCAAAAACTTCAGAGACACATCAGCTCTACCACCGGTTAATCTGAACTTCATGTCTAATGTTTTAGACTCATTTAATAGGAGCTTATTTGTAGCAAACCACAATCTAGCCTCATCAAACATCCTCCGAGATACATCAGACAGAATATGATCTCTATTACATCTTATAATAAAACTGGCATCATCTGCGTAGAGCAAGGTCAAACACTGACTGTATGTTATTGAACCTGGGAGGTCATTAATGAAGATAAGAAAAAGTAGGGGTCCTAGTATAGACCCCTGAGGTACACCTCTCTTTATTTGTAAGGATGAGCTCAGCTTACCGTTGATGAAAACTTGCTGGTGTCGATTACTAAGGTAAGACTTAAATAGGTCCAGAGTTATCCCTCTAACACCATAGTGCTCCATTTTACTGAGCAGAATGCTGTGGTCGACACAGTCGAAGGCAGAGGTGAGGTCTGTCAACAAGCATTCACTATCAAGACCCGCTTCAAAAGATTCCCACACATACTCTGACAGCCTACACATTGCATCAGATGTAGACAGGCCCCCACGGAAACCATATTGACCATCTGAAAAAATGCTATGTTGATCAAAGAAAGAAAATACACTCTCACACATAATGACTTCGAAAATTTTAGAGAAAATGGGTAGAATTGATATTTGCCTATAGTTACTCATATCATTGTAATCCCCTTTTTTGTATATAGGAACGACCCTAGCCACCTTCAATGCATCTGGGAAACGCCCTTCAAGCAAGCAGGCATTTATTGTGTCAGCAAGGGGTTCAGTGATATACCGACTGCATGCCCTAACAACAAGGGAGTTAACTGAGTAGATATCCTCGGTTTTTTTGTTCTTTAATTTTTGTATTATGATCTTAATATCATCTGGGGTTACTGGCCTTATAAAAACAGAGTGTTGTTGCTTATGATTTTTACTGTTCAATACCACAATGGGATCAGCAGGAGTCACTGTTAAGGATTGTAGAATGTTTTCAGCATTGTTAACAAAAAAAGAGTTAAACTGATCAGGGCTTACATTGTCAGGTAATATTTTTGATTTTGTATGACCAGTCTCATAGTTAATTATACCCCATATGCACTTACTTTTATTTTCAGATTGATGTATTTTACTACTGTAAAATGGCAAACGCATCAGGGTTTTGATTTTTAACCTGCTTGGGGAAGAAGTGTAAATTATAATAATAGGTGAAGGTAGTCAAGAAACAATCTAGTTTTTTTACAGCAGAGTCAGCAGTATAAACATCCCTCCACTGTTCACTACTAAGTGAAGCATTGAAGGCAACTACACTGCTTGCACTGTAAACCCTTCTATAAACAATATCACTGCATGCAGAGTCATCCGGATGATCAAAGTTAAGCTGCACAAGTTGAGCCAGATGGTCTGACATACCTAAGTCCAGGGTGAGTCCTGGACCTGAAATGACAAAACTAACAAATATATTATCCAAACCACTGAACCGTTCACCCTGATGCCTAGTGTGGGAATATATGGTTTGGGTAAGACCAAAGGAGTTAAAAAGTTCAAGAAGCATATTCTTTTCCCTGTTATCCCCAAGAAGGTCCACATTAAAGTCACCCCCCACCAATATGTTATGTTTGTGCTTCAATCTACTGCCATGTTCGAGCACTGTTTGCAGAGTGGAGGAAAATATATCTAAATTTGAGTTTGGCGGTCTGTAAATTGCCACAGACAGAAGATTGATACTTTTTGAATAACAAGCAGCCACCTCACAAGTTCTTTCTACAGAGAAAGCTACCAGTTCACCCACCTCGACATTATTTAGCATCCCTCTAGCATAGATGCAAGCACCACCATTTTTGGCATTCTCACAGCAAAAGCAGCTGACAAGTACAAACCCCAGAATAGGGAAGCATGATTTTTCTCGAGTGTTAAGCCAGTGTTCAGTGATAAGTATTATATTAATGTGTGGATTATCAATAAGAAATATTTCAAGTTCATGTATTTTGTTACGAATACATTGGATATTAATGTGTAAAACTGATTTCAATCTAATGTCTATTTCTGGAATAACGAAAAAAATTGTAAGGTCTGATTACTATATCTTTTGGCCATGTATCTGAGTTGAAAAGTTCATTTTTTAGTTCAAAATTGGCTGTTACTTTAAGAGACTTATAGGTTTTGTTTGAATTACCTTTGTTTATTTCCTCACATTTTATGTTCTCACTGTTAAGTTTGTTAATAAGATAATTTTCTAATTTATTTTCGGTAGTATTGAGAGAGAATAAGGATGCGAATACAGTACATTGTTTGGTTTTCACAACAGCCCTTATATCATCATCGCCTAGGACTTTGGATGTCCCATGTTCAGTCCTTGGACCACCAGAGTATTCTTGAGGGTCCTTATTTCCATTTTTTTGTTGTTTACGGTTGGAATTAAAACTGTTAATTTGATGAACCTCGTTATTTACAGTAGAGGGTTTGATCAGGGAGTCAGCAGGAAGGGGTTTGCTATAAACTTGCTTCAATTTTTTTGTTGTTGTAGCTGATTTAGGGTGCTGCAAGTCTTGATGGCCAGAGGACTCAGTATCCTTTTCTTGAATTTTAGCTTTAAGAAGGCTAATATCACCTTTTATAGATGCAAATTCATGACTGAATTGATTTGATATTTTATGCAGGATGCTATATCTCAGGGAAAACACCATATGCTCTGTTTTGGTCTCATTAAGAACAAGGTGATTGTTACTAAACTAGGTTTTAGCACCCGACTATGCCTCACTCGTTCCTTCAGCAATCTCCTGACTACTTTTGAAGCGAAGGCTTATGGTGGTATCATCAACAAACAGATTAAAATCAGCAGTGTTGTTGCTCTGAGGTAGATCATTCATATATATTAAGAACAAAAGAGGTCCTAATATAGAGCCTTGTGGAACACCAACTGATAATCCTCTGCTCTCTGACAACTCCCCCCCCACCCTTACACTTTGCAGCCTACCAGTCAAGTAGGATCTCATAAGCTAAAGGCTGATTGTATCAAAGTTATATGATTTAAGTTTATTTATGAGGAGATCATGCGAGACACAATCAAATGCCTTGCTAAGGTGGCAAAAGATGGTGCTTACATACTCAAGATTCTCAAAGGCTTCCAGTACAGAAGTTATGAATTCAATCAGACTTGTGACAGTGCTGTGGCCTGCTCTAAAGCCATGTTGTACAGCAGTAAATAATTCGTTACCTTCAAAATATTGGAGTATTTGGGCCGCCATGCACCTCTCGAAAACCTTTGACAAGACTGGCAGTAGTGATATGGGCCTATAATTCCCTAAGTCATTTCTATCACCCTTATTCTTATAGATGGGCACCACTAAGGCAGGCATGCTTAAGTGCTTTTGGAAAATACCCCACCTGGATACAAAGGTTTATGATTTTCGTTAGTGGATATAGTATTATTTCCCTAACAAGTTTTAAAAGAGAAACCTCTAACTGATACATATCTTGACTAGTTTTATTTTTTAGATTTTTAATTACATCTCGGACCTCAATGTATGAAACAGGTCGAAAAGTGAACCCAGGTCCCATTATTTCATCCGTACCAGGATCTTGATAACCCCTCCCCTGAATCCCCCCTAGTAAATCCTGGGCAATATTTACAGAGTATTCATTAAAACTGTGGGGTGAAATGGTACTATCTTTTTTTTCTTGTAGCCCCCCCCTAGATATTAGAATCCCCTTTAATTATATTCCACATTTCCTTTGAAGGATTGTTTGCTCTATTTATACGGGTATCATTGTGTTTTATTTTAGCCTCCCTTAGGGCCTTCCTGTACTCCTTCTGTAGGAAATACATATTTGGCGAAGCTGCTCTGTGGGATTCGATTTATACAGGTCATTAAAAAATCCGACCCATTCTCTAAACTGCCTTAGATCCTGATTGAACCAGGAACATTGATCTTTTTTTCTGTTGTTGGTTTTATATTTTTTTTCAGGAAACGAGGTAGTGAAGGCATTCACAAAAACATCTATAAATAATGACATCTTCTCATCTAAGTTGAGAAACCCGTCATCAAGAAACTCCCATGAGACAGGATAACTTATGCAGTCGCAAATGATGTTGACCAATTAAAGGGTGGTGTGATGCTAATCATCTTTCTTTCAACATTTCTAAGACTAACATTATGCATTTTGGTTGTTCTCTTGATGATCTTTATCTTGATAATGATCAGATTTGGATAAAATCAAATATTAAATTTTTGGGTGTAGCCATAGATACTAAGTTAACCTTTAAGGATCATATTTTCAAATTATGCAATAGTCTGGCATAGGGATATTATGCCTTGAGAATTGTATCGAACGAGTTTAATGAATATATTGCGAAATCATTATATTCGACCTTGAGAGAATCCGAGTTGCGTTATGGGGTCTGCTTCTGGGGTAATTCGAGCCAATATCTGATAAACTCATTTTTTGTTCTGCAAAAGAGGGCAGTGAGATATATGTGCGGAGTAAGTGGTAGAGATTCTTGTAGACAATTTATTTATTATGTTTAAATTTTTTAAACATAATAAATAAATTGTCTAAATAAAATTTAAAAATCGAGAGTATCATAATCATTATAATACAAGACAAACTGGAGCTCTGCCACTGCCCATACCTCACACTTCACAAGTTAAAAGCTCAATATTCTATACAGGTAGGAAGATATTCAACCACCTACCAGAGAGTGTTAGAACTTTGAATAAGATTAAAAAATTTAAATCTTTTCTTAAATGCATATTACTGAAAAAATCTTAAATGCATATTACTGAAAAAAATTTTCAATGATGTATTATGACACTAGATAGATTTCCTCATTCCAAGTCTCTGTTTAGTGTTCCTTTTATTTAACTGTGTATGTATATTTATATTATATTAGTGCTGCTGATGTGTTTTTTTTTTGTAACTGCTTGTTGGTTTATATATTTCTACCTTTGGCTTTGTAACAAGATTTTATCTTAAACAATAAAGCAATTTTTGACTTGACTTATCTTAGATTTATATCAAAATTTTATTCGACCGTCCCCATATCACATCAAATGTTTGTACAAAGTTTGAGGTAAATTGGATATGTAATTTTTTAGTAAAAATGTTATACACTGATAAAAAAAATGATCCGGATCACCGAATCCAACTTTGTCATCTCCAAACAATTCCACCGATAATGATCAGAATTCCTGACATTCCTGTCCTTTAATCAGTGCTGGCTTACAATAAAATCAATGAATGAATTTGATTCTCTCTATCATAGACATAAAGCGATCGAAAAAAATGACCATATTGAGAATAAAACACCCGACTAAATAAGAAAAAAAATTCGCAAAGTCTTGAATAACAAACTGATACAATTTTGATACAAAGCCTTTTAGGCTGTGGCTTAAGTAATACAATAAGTAATATGTTTAGCGCAAAAAACAGGATTTGGTTTATTTATCAGAAACAAAATTATTTGGTTTTAGAAACAGTAGCAAAAATCATTCACAGAAAACGATAAGTGGTTTATTTATTTTACAATTATTTAAATTTTAGGGGAACAGGATGTCACAAAGGGTGTGTGGAACAATGGGATATTCATTAGGGCACAAACGGTAGCCAGGTGGGCCATCGTAAATCTGGACAAATTCACTAGAAGGGATAATCTGGAGAGATTGATGAATCAGGTAAGTAATGCTGATAATATGAGCGGATAAAAAAACCTGCGTTTTATCCATATATGTACTTATTTAAAACACGTAGCAATATTCGGTTTTACCAGCGGCTCCAGCTTAACCAGTTTTATATATATATATATATATATATATATATATATATATATATATATATATATATATATATATATATATATATATATATATATATATATATATATATATATATATATATATATATATATATATATATATACATACATACAGTGTGTATCAGCCAAATGGAATAAATTCGATAATAAATAAATGGGGGCGTGTTCGGAAAAACGCTTGGACCCGTCGATTGGTATTTTTAGTTGCTCATTTTCTCCAATAAAAACTTTTTATACAGGGTGTGTCCTGTAACAGTGGTCAATGCCAACTTTCTTAGATTTAGATTCTAAACATATTTTATGTTCAATGTCCTATACCTATCTTCAACTATTTCGGCAATATTAATTGTTTTCAAATTTATTTTTATTTTATTTATTTCGAATTTATTATTATTCATCAAAGTGGCTGTGGTTACTGAACTATTTATTTGATTACAAAAATTCGCTACAACACACTCAATACTTATTTACCATTTAGGTCTTCATATTAAGAATGTAAGCAAAAACCATTTTAGCGTTCCTTTTTATTAATATGGGACAAAAAGAGCCAGTTTTGTGTACATTTAAGTTTTGTTTACTTTTGTGTAAAATGCCCGGCTTTTCTCTTTGCAAGACAGTAGTTGTCAGTGTCAGTGTCATAGTCTTTTGAATTTCGTTAACTGCATAATACCTAATATCAGAAAAATGGTTCATTTAACAGAAATGCATAAAATAACAATTCTACAAATGATTGGTTATGGAGATAACACACGAACACAAGTGGAAGTTGCTCGCTTATTTCATGAAAAATTTCCAAATTTGCCGCATATATCCCAAGGGACAATTAGTAAAATAGAAAAGCAGTTTCGCCAGCTTGGACATGTGAGGCAGATAAAAAAGCAGCTGCCAATTCAATAAATGATGATATTAAATTGGATATTATGCTTGAGTTTGAGGAAAACTCACATATTTCTAGTCGACAAGCCGCCGCAATGTTCGATATTAGCCATTCGTCGATTATTCGAACGTTAAAAGAAAATCAAATGCATCCCTATAAAGTGATACCAACTCAGGAGCTCGTGGACGACGATTATGATAGGAGAACTTATTTTTGTGAACAAATGATGGCTATGTTAGATAACAATGTTATTCAATTAGAACATGTTTTGTTTTCGGATGAGTGCACCTTTACACTTCACGGTCATGTAAATCGTCAAAATTGCCGCTATTGGTCTAGGGAAAATCCTCACTGAATCAGCGAAGAACATACTCAATATCCTGAAAAGGTTAATGTTTGGGCAGGAATTGTTAGAGATCATATCATAGGCCCCTTTTTCATTGACGGCAATTTGAATGGCGATAATTATTTAGACTGCTCCAAAATAATGTCGTGCCAACTTTGACAAATTTGTATCCGGATCCAGCAAACCCACAAGTTCCAGCGAATATGATATGGTTTCAGCAAGATGGAGCACCGCCCCATTACCAAATTAATGTCCGGCAGTACCTCAACGGAATATTTCCAAATAGGTGGATAGGGAGACGAGGATCGATAGAATGGCCAGCGCGATCCCCTGATCTGACGCCATTAGACTTTTTCTTATGGGGACATATTAAAAATGTTGCATACAAAACTAAACCCCTCGACTTAGCTGACTTAAGAAGACGAATAACGCTTGCGATTAGATCGGTCACGCCTGAGATGCTAAATAACGTTAGAAGAAATTTCTATTTAAGATTAGGAATTTGCCAAGACGTTCGCGGCGAGCATATTCAACAGTTCCTAAATTAACTTTTTACTTTTGGTTGTACATTATGAAGAAATAAATAATTTTATTTTTTTAATCTTAATTTTTGCAATAAGTTTGAAAACACTTAATATTGCCGAAATAGTTGAAGATAGGTATAGGACATTGAACATAAAATATGTTTAGAATCTCCTAAAGAATCCAAAAATTAAATAATATCCGGGGTGTTGCATTTGAAATAAGAAAGTTGGCATTGACCACTGTTACAGGACACACCCTGTATAAAAAGTTTTTATTGGAGAAAATGAGCAACTAAAAATACCAATCGACGGGTCCAAGCGTTTTTCCGAACACGCCCCCATTTATTTATTATCGAATTTGTTCCATTTGGCTGATACACACTGTATATATATACATAGGGTGATTCGAACCTTAGATGATTCTGGAGAATTGATGGATGGGTGTTTCTAAAATTTCGGTTACGCCCATAAATGAACTTGGTCTACCATTTTAAAATATTTTCGGACTTACAGTGTTGCCGCTTCCACCCAAATAGGTCGCTATTTTAAATGAAATGCCCTTTATTTTTCCACTTTTTTCTGAAACTACAGGTGTTTCTGAGCAACTTCTAAACACTTCACTACACCTGTCTGTAGTCGTTTTCCAGGAATTCATTTATTTGAAGTTGTTTTAACGAAGACAAGGCTTCAAATAAATCTGAATTTCTTCCAACTCTAAAGCAATTTTAATCTGAAATTGGGGCTACGGTTAAGGGTGAACATACGCCTGAAATTTAACACGATTTTGGTCGATTTTCTGGAACAAATTATGGCCGCACATGTTTTTTTTTTTTTGTAAGAAAATCTAAACCAGTCTATAGTCATGTTCCTAAACTAGTCAATTATTTTATTTTTTTCTTTTTAAAAAACATACAAAACATATTTAGAAATAATAAGGGAACGTCAAAATTTCATAAAAATGTGAAGTTTTATTTCACTTTTTTTTAATACTTATCAGCATTTGGAGTACACAGAATTTGTGTTAAAACATTTGCGAGCAGGGGTGGATTCAAAGATTTGGTGACGTTTTGCAAGTCAAAAATTAACGGTCATATGGGGATGACCTGGTAATATTTTGGTAAAAATCCAATATGGGGATACAAAATGGCGGCCTTGTGATATGTTCAGATAAATTGGATGAGTAGTTTTTGAATAATAAATGTTTTAACATTTTATTAGGCCGCCATTTTGTTTCGCCACATTGGACTTTTACCAAAATGTTACCAGGTCATCCCCATATGACCATGAAACGTGAAGATCTGAAAAGATCTCAGAGAGTGATTTTTTCACGACGACAGTATTTCCGTTTTACGAGGGAAGTAAAAAGGTAACTATATCAATGAATTCTGTAAAAATATCCTTAACCCCAACCCCGTATATTTGCTAATAATGTCAACGAAAACTGTACTGGCTCCCTGTAGAATGTAATTATTATAAAACTTTGTAGCACTGTTTACCAGGTAATATAATACATGTGTGGCAAACATTTCAAAATTGGCCATTAAATACCTAATCTAATTTATTTTGAAAATATTTAATTTTGGATTTTGATTAAAAATTCGCATGGTACACATGGTAAAATCTGAGTTTTGACCATTCAGATATAAAAAACCAAAAAATTGTCATAACAGAAGATTTGTACTCAGCAATGCCGGTCCTGCCTAGCTGCTTCGAGCTGCTAAAAGAAATTACATTGCGTTTAGCCGTTTAGCAGCAGCCGTATGTCTGAGTCGGTCGGTACCTTTAGCCAGACAAGGACAGCTGCAGTTTACTGACGTGAATAGGGAACAAGAAATCACAGTAGTAAATCGATTTACTTCCTACTTTTACACGGTTGTCTTATCATACTAAAACTAGAAAAACTAACACCATACTTCAAAATGCTAGTAAGGCGTTATTAAAAGAACAAATCCATCAAACTAGAAAACAACTAGCCGAGACAGAAAAAGAACTTTTAAAGTTACACCTTAAACTAAGTAATATCATTCACCCTTTATTGTGGAATCGCATAGAAACTTTGGCTTTTTGGCGAACAGAATCAAATAAGAATATTAAGACAGATAAACTTTCGAAAAAGTATGACAATCTCCTACGAAAGTCGAGTCAGCCACAAAAATCATCAGTAGACGTCGATAAATTAGTACATAATATATCATCCTACAGTCTCTCAGAAAGTGAAAAATCCGTACTGAGTAAGGGTTTTAATTTTGCGATATCTCCTAAGGAAATCCCGAAAGAAGAAATAATAGCTGGAGTGGAAGCTGTCCTTGACTCCTCTGAAGAAACAAAAGCAGAGGAGATTCGACAAGAAGTGGCAAGAATTTTAAGAACAAGCAAAACACCAAAACAAAACCTAAATGCCACTGAACAAAGGGCCCTAATAAACCTTCGAAAAAATAAAGACATCACAATCCTTCCAGCAGATAAAGGAAACGCAACTGTGGTTATGAATACTCAAGATTACGTACAAAAAATGCAGGATATCCTACAAGACAATTGTTATAGGCCTGTTCCAAGGGACCCGACAACGTACCTAGAAAAAACAACTAAAAATAAAATAAAAAGTTCACCAATAAACCCCGAAATTCAACAAAAAATCATACCACGGGAAAAGTCGAGCAGATGTCCTAAACTCTATGGTTTACCAAAAATACACAAACCAGGGGCGCCTATCAGACCAATTGTTAGTGCTGTTAATTCGCCGCTACAAAAACTGGAGAAATACCTTTCTGAAATTATGCAACCAACTGTAGAAAAAGCTGATTCATTTGTAAAAAACTCGGAGCATTTCACTCGAATTATACGAGATATCGTCCTTGAAAAAAACGATATCATAGCAAGCCTAGATGTCAAATCGTTATATCCCAGTATTCCAATCGACGAAGCATTGGACAAGATTGCTATGAACGAGGATTTCCAGGCACATATAATAGAACTTTCGGAGCATTGCCTCAAAATCACATCATCACCCAGCACAAATTCAAGCTGTGGCAAATACTCTAATATCTAAATCCGTGCGACTAACTGAAACACAGACGAGACAAAACGAACTTAAGGTAGTATCTAGTGCTTTAAAGAAAAATGGCTACACAAATCGCACCATAGAGAAAGCTATTAATGCACAGGTTTCCCGAACAACGAACAACAAAAAATATGAGCCGGGAAAGCAACGAGTAGTCTCACCATATGTAAAAGGCACAACAGACAGAATCGGAAGAATTCTGAGGAAACACAACATACAAACAATACACAAGCCACAAACAACTATAGGTAAACTACTCGGAAACCCAAAAGATAAAATCAAACTGGAAAACCACGGAGTGTACAGCATTCCGTGCCAGGACTGTGAAAAGTTGTACGTAGGGCAAACTAACAGGCGAATATCAGCAAGAGTGGAAGAGCATAAACTCAGCATCAGAAATAAACAAACAACCTCAGCTTTATTCCTACATCATCAGGAAACCGGCCATAAAATAAATTTCGATGGGTGTAGGGAGATTGCCAATATAGAACATTATAAGACCAGAATAATCCGAGAAGCCATAGAAATTGAAAAACAAGGTGTTTTGAATAAAAGGGACGAATCATTAAAACTACCAACAGTATGGAAGACAATAATCGACAAGTCTAAAATCGCAAAAACTCAAGCGCAATTAGCGCAACAACAACAGCACCATCCGGAAAACATAAATAACGACCAACGCCTGCGCAGATATAACCTTCGGCCCCGAGTGGGGGTATAAAAGGAAGCGTCGCAGTCACCAACACTTCAGTCTCTATTCGGACGCGAAAAAGAAAGCTTCGAAAATGCCAAATGTGATTTTGGCGAAACGTCAGCAAAACTGTTCTTTTCAGAACGACAGTAGTGAATGGATGTACACCCGGAATGAAAACACATTGTATTTTTCCATCCGTGAAGGAGTAAAAACCAACATATATATATATATATATATATATATATATATATATATATATATATATATATATATATATATATATATATATATATATATATATAATATATATATATATATATATATATATGTATATATATATATATATATATATATATATATATATATATATATATATATATATATATATATATATATATATATATATATGTATATAATATATATATATATATATATATATATATATATATATATATATATATATATATATATATATATATATATATATATATATATATATATATATATATATATATATATATATATATATATATATATATATATATATATATATATATATATATATATATATATATATATATATATATATATATATATATATATATATATATATATATATATATATATATATATATATATATATATATATATATATATATATATATATATATATATATGTATATATTATATATATGTATATATATATATATATATATATATATATATATATATATATATATATATACGCGGTGCCAAAAAATCCACATTTTTAATTTGTTAAATAACTTTATTTGTAAAAAAAATTCTTAAATTTTGGGCATATTCCCTTAGATTTATACGTTATAGAAAATTAGGTTCAGTTGTCTATTTTTATAGGGTAATCGGAAAATATTCGTACTATTTTTCGATTTTTCTGAGTTTTATTCCTCTTTCTGCCTTATTCTTCACTTATTTCCAAGAGTCATCAGTAAATGTTAAGGCCGTGTCATCAGCATTTAATATAATTGTACCACCAACCTCCAATTCTATGAGCAATGGATTGATAAATGTTATGAATAGAAGTGGCCCCGCGACCGTGTCCTGGGTAATTCCTAGTTTTATTGTTAGTGGAACAGTTATGGTATCATTGACATTTACAAATTGTGTCGTATCACTCAAATAGGATCGAAAGACATTTAACACAGGTCCCCTGACCCCATACTTGTACATGATATCAAGCAAGGTGTCATGAGAAACTGTGTCAAATGCCCTTGCCAGTTCCAAGAATACAGTCATCGTTTTCTTATTAATATTTAAGTAAATGAAATCTCAGAAGCAAGATGAAAAACGGCATCATTAGTGCTCTTATTCTTAATAAAACCAAATTGTTTCTTTAGATAAAATATCACATAAATTAAATCAATCGGTCTTTTAGGCATTTTTCCAATATTTTACTGAAATTATTAATTAAATTAATTGATGGATAGTTCGTGATTTCATTTTTGTTGTCTGCTTTAAATATTGGTGTCACTACAGAGATTTTAAAATAATTTGATATGTGCCTTGTTTTAAAAATAGTGTTAATTATAAGCGTTAGAGGTTTTAGTATATAAATATGTGTTTTCTTTATCAAAATAGCAGATATGTTGTCTGTTCCTGGAGAGCTGTTATTTTTTAATAAGTTTATATGGCATAGCGATAGTTTTATTAACTAATTTGGTGCTTACCTAACCGGACAGATCCACCTAACAGATTAAAAGCGGTGTTATAAGATTGTAAACTTTGATAATTCGCAAACGAAACGTGTCGCCGAAAAAGTGAAACTTTGGATTCGTGATCAGCGCTCCAAAATCTACTAGGTGAACCTAAAATATTCCACAAAACCACCCTTTATTCTCCTCTCCACTTCTTTTCCCATCGCTTTATAAATTTGACGTAAAAGTAAATTTAAGAAAGACCTATACAGGATGTTCCTTAATGACATGCTAATATTTAAGGGGGTGATTCTTGGACCCATTTTAAGAAAAAATCTTCATATGAACTTATGTCCTAAACGTCTTAACTTTTGAGATACAGGGTGCTAAAGTTTTCAGAAAAAAAATTATTTTTTTTAATAACTGTGATACTACTGTAGATATCTTTATGAAATTTGTTACACGTGTTCTATGCATCAAGATGCATTTTCTAATGTACAAGCAATTTTATTCTTTTTACCAGTGGCGTCCGTACGCGTTTTGCTTAGAATATTTTTGGAGAAAAAAATGGTACGCCACTGCTTTATCTTAAAATAAAAATTATTTTTGGAATTCTCATTCATTTCTGAGCAAAGTCGATCTCTTGATTTTCTTTCGGCCGACGCATAGTTTTCGCTTAAAAAAATAAAAATCGTTTTACTTCAGGGTCAGATCGTTAAAAATCTGATGTGGTGACTGTTGTGTGGAAAGCGTTTTTTTTCTTTTTTCGTGCTATTCAGTTCATTTAATAATAAATATTAATTAATTTAGAATTAAGTAATTGATTTACTTTACTTTAGGATTGATTACTTTAGGAAACAATTTTTAAAAAACTTTCATGTGCCAATAAATTACAGCGGGGATTTCAGCTTGCAGAAAACAAAGTTTACAGAAACGGCTTAATTTTATTAATTATTAACAATACTAACATTAATTATAAAAATTGTTGGAAGTGGCCACCTTCACTTAATATGCATGCTTCCGCCCGTCTACGCATGGAATTGCGCACTCGTTCAAATATTCCCGGCGTATTCCGTATAGTTTCACACGAGGCAACTATTCGCTCTCTTAAATCTTCTACAGTGTTAACGGGAGTTTTGTACACTAGAGTTTTAAGGTGCCCCCATAAAAAGAAATCCAAACTATTGAGATCGGGGGATCTTGCTGGCCATTGCTGAGGTCCTCCGCGACCTATCCAACGATCAGGATAAACTGTATCTAAATGATTTCGGACAATTACGCTGAAATGAGCCGGTGCTCCATCGTGCATGTACCATATGCGATGCCTTAACGCAACTGGTACATCTTCAAGCAACACAGGTAGTTCTTCTTCGAGAAAATGCAAATAAGGCCGTCCATCAAGACGTCCTGGTAGGAAAAATGGGCCTATGAGATGATTACTAATAATTCCTGCCCAAACATTAAGCGAAAATTGTTCTTGAAAATGGGTTTCGGTTATGGCATGCGGGTTTTCTTCCGCCCACACATGATTGTTATGGAAATTTTGAATAGCATTCCTAGAAAAAGTTGCTTCGTCTGTGAACAAAATTTGTGACTCAAACTGCGGATTTAGTGTAATACTCTAAAGATACCACTGAGAGAAGTTCACACGCTGTGGGAAATCCCTGGGGAGTAATGCCTGTACTCTTAGAATATGATATGGATATAACAAAAAGTCAACTAAAATACGCCAAACAATTTGGTGACAAATATTCAAAGCTCTAGCGATCTTCCTCGTACTCGTCTCAGGATGTTCGTCGATTTCTTGCAGCACCGCTTCCTCAACTTCAGATGTTCTGACAGTTCGAGGTCTGCCTTCCGAAGTACCTTTATTGAAACTACCTGTTTCGCTAAGTTGGCGATGAATATTCGAAAAGGTTCGGCTATCTGGCAAGGCACGATTAGGATATCTTTCCTGATAAATGCGTCTGGCTTCTGTTGCATTACCATCTGCGAGGCCATATGCGTAATGCATTGCCGCCATTTCCGCATTCGTATAATTTACCATATTTAATGATATTATTCGAAAAAACGGCGAAAATAACTTCAATAACTTCAATGAAACACTAAAAACCAAAGAGATGGCACACTGAGATGGTTTTGAACACCAACAGCTTTAAAGTAAGCTCAAGTCATTTGACATCGACGTTTGTAAAAACGTAATTTATTCCAGGACTACTAGATTTATGGGTTTAAAAATTATTATTAGTTGGTATTGAGATATTATGAGGCAATTTTAACTCAATTATTTAATCAAGAACGGACCATCAGACGAGAAAACTTTTTCGTTTATGAACACATTCGATGCCATAATTTTCTTTCACCCGATAAATAAGCGATTTCCACACAACAGTCACCCTATCAGATTTTTAACGATTTGACCCTGAAGTAAAACGACTTTTATTTTTTTAAGCGAAAACTATGCGTCGGCCGAAAGAAAATCAAGAGATCGAATTTGCTCAGAAATGAATGAGAATTCCAAAAATAATTTTTATTTTAAGATAAAGCAGTGGCGTACCATTTTTTTCTCCAAAAATATTCTAAGCAAAACGCGTACGGACGCCACTGGTAAAAAGAATAAAATTGCTTGTACATTAGAAAATGCATCTTGATGCATAGAACACGTGTACCAAATTTCATAAAGATATCTACAGTAGTATCACAGTTATTAAAAAAAATAATTTTTTTTCTGAAAACTTTAGCACCCTGTATCTCAAAAGTTAAGACGTTTAGGACATCAGTTCATATGAAGATTTTTTCTTAAAATGGGTCCAAGAATCACCCCCTTAAATATTAGCATGTCATTAAGGAACACCCTGTATAGCCGTTAATGTCAAATTGAGTTTAACAGTTGACGTGGCAACATAATTTCGAATTTAGGGAAGATGTCGTTTTTTATGTTGCCGGATGTGGCGCGAAATACTTATTGAAATATTCTAATTTCATGTTTGTGCGCCTTCATATAACATTATTTCAATTAACAAAATGCAACTTTTCCGCTGTTTTAAAATGCATTAACTGTGTCAACTTATCAAACAGACCCCTAACAATATTGGCGATGTTAATCATGCTGCATGGGTCCCATATATCTACGGAAATTATCTGGGGTCAAGCCTCAAATACTTAGTAGGCAATAGCAATTACCGCGCATATGCGTATACGAAGCTGATCGGTACACTTCGAGCACCTCGACCAATAAATAAATAAATAAATAAATGCTTTATTGTCAAAAAAATTTTACAATTTTGTGGACAAAGCTGTTGTAAAAAAAAAAATAGTTTACAAACATCAAAATTAGCAAACAAAACAAAACAAAAACACATCATAAATATTATAGAAAAATAATATTTAAATCAAGAATTTAGAATATTAATATAATAGAATTCTAAAAGAAGTACATTAGAAATGTACTTTGTCAGTCGTACTATGTTATAAACATTTTCATAAATATAATGTAAAAAAAATAAAAAAGCAAAGTAAAAAATAAAAAATAAAAAAGCAAAGTAAAAAATAAAAAATAAAAAAGTACGAAACAATTAAAAAAATACATATACAAAATTCGGTAAAAATGGTTGGTAATGGCAACTATCACACTAGGGGTTCATAAGGATAAATTTATGTGTTGTAAAACTCGTTCACGGTGTAGAAGGCGCTTTCCAGTAAGAATGATTTCAAAGCCTTGCGAAATGAAGTCAGAGATATTATGGATTTGATGTTAAATGGCAGGTGATTATGCATTTTTTTTTGCATTGTAGATTACTGATCTTTTAATTAACTCTGAGTGTGGGGTTGGAAGATAGAGATCGTGCTCAGTGTTTCTGAGAGAGTAGTTGTGAGAAAGTCTCTCTAATAGAGCAGGTGCATGCTTACGAATTAAGCAAACCGATTCCAAAATGAATAAGCAAGGAAGGGTTAGTATTTTATATCTTTTAAAGAAATCTCGGCAGTGAGTTCTACTGTTAAGTCTCAGTAGGTAACGAACAGCTCTTTTTTGTACTATAAAAATTCGATCAAATTGAGTCGCACAACATGTACCCCAGAATGGAATAGCATATCTGAGGTGCGACTCAACAAGAGCAAAATAAACAGTTCTAGAGGTAGAAAAGCTAAGCTCCTCGGAAACAGATCTTAACGCAAAGCAAGCAGAACCCAACTTCCTTGATAAAGCGTCGATATGTGGATCCCATTTTAAAGAATCATCTACAAGAAGCCCTAGAAATTTTACAGAGTTTACGACATCAATAGTGGTGCCATTAAGGTCAAAAGGTTGCAGCGTGTTTTTATAAGACAAGACTTTCGTTTTAGAGATGTTCAAACATAGGAGATTAGAATCGCACCAGGATTTAATGGTGATTAGGTCATTAGATACAATCCTATGTAGGTCCGTGACATCTGGGTGGCTCCACGTAAAGCTGGTATCGTCCGCAAAGAGACATATTTTTCCACTAATGTTTAAATTAGCCATGTCGTTTATGAACAGAAGAAACAAGATAGGGCCTAGTACCGAGCCTTGAGGCACTCCATATTCCATTGGCCTACAAGAAGACAACCTGTTGTCAACTTTCACAACATTGATTTCTGTTGCTAAGATATGACTTAAACCAATCGAGAGGAGCCCCTCTAAATCCATAGTACTGCAGCTTGTTAGTTAATATATTATGATTCACACAATCAAAAGCTTTGGAAAAATCACAGAAAATTGTTGCCGTAGCGTGATGGTTGTTTAGGCTGGAGTAAACTCTATTAAGAAGGGAAAACATGGCATCGCTTGTGCATTTGTTACTTAAAAATCCAAATTGATGTTTTGTAAGTATTTCATATCTAGACAGAAATGATAAAAGCCTTTTTTTAACCAGTCTTTCGATGATCTTAGATAGCGTAGGGAGAAGTGCAATTGGGCGATAGTTCGAAGCTTCTTCTGAAACACCTCCTTTGTGAAGAGGTATGATTATTGCAGTTTTAAGGCAGCTTGGAAAAGTACCATTTTGGAAAGACATATTTATCAAAGCAGTCAGATGCTCTAGAGTGCACTCCGGCAGACTTGAATACATTTTTAAAGTAAGCCCATTAATTCCCGAGGAAGATTTATTTTTGATATCATTAATTGTACTGCGAAGTTCTGATAAAACTACTGGTGAAAAGAAGAAACTGTGCAGGTTTACCCTATGATTAGAGAGATATGAAATTGGGTCATTAGATTGAGATACGGATTTAGTCAAATCTGGCTACATTTACAAAATATTTCCGCAAATCGGAACTCCGGTGATTTAGATTTAGTTCGTTTACAATGACGTCAAAAAGAAATAGACCCTGCATTTCATTCATAAAAATGAAATAAATAGAATCAAACATCAATTTGTTGTTGTGTATGAGTGGAAAAAAGACGTACTGATCGCATAAAGAATAGTTTGCGGTGAAAATTGCAACGCTGTCAGATATCTTCGCGAGGCTTACCAGTGGCGTAGCTATTTTTGAGATAATGTACGATAGTTTTTTTGTTCTAAGATGAACAGGAACGACTTCACATTGCAAAAGTGAGAGTTTTAATAATAACTTGAAAACAATTAATTTAGATATTGTGTCGTGGAAAAGTCTGCACTAAGTGGGAAACTTTTTTATTATCAATTTCTGGAAAAACTTTCTTCTTGATAAAACTTGTGTGTTTGTCTAAAAAATAATTTTCATGATAATCAATTTTAAGTCAGATATACAGGGCATTCAAAAAATACGAAAAAGTGTATTTCAAAAATTAAAATTTTTGTGACTGCCGCGGTCGTAAAAAATCGTAAATAAAGGTTTAGTATTAGTTATGTCATATTAGTAATAGCTAAGGAAAGATTTAAACAGAAAAATGTTGTTTTGCTGTTTGACCTTAAATATCTCCATAACTATAATATAACAAATTTTGCTCAGTTTATATTTACGATTTTTTATGGCCCTTAAAACTACCGTCGGAAAAATTTTATTTTTTTGAAATTATTAGTGAAATCCACTTTTTTGAACATCCTGATTTAAAGTTTATTACTATCAAAGATATTTTTTTTGAACCAACAACTTTTATCAAGCAATCAATAATAAAAAAAGTAAATAAATGCATTAAAATGCAAGATGTTTAAAAATAAAATCATCGAAACTTTTTGGTGATTCTGAAGTATCCTTTTTAATATTTTACACTATATTTGAAACTTAATTTTTTTTAGGAAAATTAGGAAGCAGGCTATTTTTTAAAATTCTAACTTTTTGACAGGTTTTTTAACAAGGCCAAGTTTACACTGTTAGACATTCTGCGATTGCAAAGAAGCTTCACAAATATATAAATGTAAAAAATTGAGAAAGCTTACCCTAAACAAAGACGGACCTAATCACTTTTTCGTACATACGACAGTTTCTAACATAAATCGATAGGAAAATAAATTTCATTTTTCTTCCATAAAAATCTCCTGTCATAAGCAAAATTGCGAATGCGTGCCGAGACCAAATTTATGACCATTCCAATAAAAATTATTATTATTAAACTTAGAATATATGGTAGATGCTGAAGATTTCTCTTTGTGATCCATTTTCACACAATTTTGAAGTTCTTATTTTTACGTATACAAAACACGATTTGGGATTGAAAAAAATTACCTCAAAAAAATATTCGACTTTGACAGTGAGGAATATTTAGAATTCTCAAAACTTTTAAGCAAACGCTCATTAAAAGTAGTTTTAGAATTTCGAGAAAGCACTAAAAAGAAAGATGAAAACATTTATGATTAAAGAAATCCAAATTTTTAATGTACCAATATGGTTCCAACAAGTGACTACGCACTTATTTATTAAAATACTATTAAATATATAAAACCTAAAAATATTAAGCAAAAGTCGCCAACGTCCTATTTGCTCAAGATATATGTACCTATAATTTTTTACATTTTCATAATTGCTCTACCTGCAATGTTTTAATAGATATTGGCAAATAACTAGTTTTTTGCAACTTTTTTTCATATTTTGTTGCACTTGCAGGGGGACTAGCAACAAGTGAATAAAAAGCATTCTTCTTAATAATTTTTTTGTCATTGAATTGGTTTTTACAGGGTTGCGTGCCTGCAAAAGACATATTTATGTAATGGTTCATGTGGCAATAGTTATTATAAGCAATAAGCTTAGTCATTAAAAGACAAGCATTTCTATGACAAAATACAACCAATAACAGGTTGAGTTCTTATTACTATTGTTACTAAAGATGAACATAAAACTAAATTTTGTTACGTGGACTCACTTTGTGTTTTGATGTCTATACCAAGAGTATAATGCTTATTTAATACCTTTCTTTATCAGCTTATTACCGACTTCATAGAAAATATATAATAAAATATAATTTATAATTTTTTAATGCAACCTATTTTTTGAAATCGGGTTTGTTTTTCAAAGCATTTTGATTTCACCCTTTTTTCCAACACATTTTAGTTCTATTTACGCGAAGTTAGGTAAAAATTTGGGTCCACTACTTTTAAAAGTTTGCCAGACTCGCGGCAAGTAATATTATATAAAAATGCACCACCTTTATATGTATTGGAGCTATTCATATTTACAGAAAATCAGCAATAAACATGGCCCAATATTAATCGAATACAAAATTGAACTTCGTGTCTCTAAAAACCACAAAAACCGTATTACGAAAAACAATAACTTTACAGTATTTATTCCTCAATTTACCCCCTTTTTTCCCCACCATCCAAATGCAAACCATCCCGAAGTAATTAATGATAACATAAAATAGTGGGTCTTACAGCTTACTAAATTAAAATTTAGTACCTATGCTTCACCAAATAGTATATTTATGTTGTTTATTAACCCCTCAAAGAAGGTGGTTTGATACATTTTAGAGGAATATTTGAGACTTTTCACAAATATATAAGCAAAACGCTGTACTCCGTTTATCATCAGTGTCTTCGACTTTATAGATAAGTTGAAGTTATAAAAAATTAATTTAAGCCCAAAGGAAATATGCAATACAAAAACTACTACTACTTCATTTGCAAATATAAGAACGCTATTAGACGGTGATTTTACCCTTCAACTACAGCACTGGTATGACATAACCTTACTTACCTTCGAAAACAAACTTCTGGGTTTAAATCGTTTCTTTTTCTGTAAATAAAGCAAGTTCGCACCATTTTCTTAAAGTTTTTTAAACAGATTCTTGAAAATAGCCACACAAAAAACTTGGATTTCTGAAAAGCGCTTATTTCACCAACTAGAACAATTACAACGCCGCGCATCAAATAGGTCGAAATCATGAATGACTACGACCGTCTTCGGCGTTTTCCGAATGATCCTGAAAGAAATCTGTAGTATACTCGAAAAAGGTAGAATTCCGACGTTGCCGATTATTCTGTGCTTTATTTCTTGAAATAAGGAATAATAATTACAGAAGATTTAAATTACATTTAAAGCAGATTCGGTTTGAGTTATTTATAATAAGCTACTTAATTATTAGTTTTAAAATATTCTATATGAAAATTTATACTGAGAATTTCTGGAATTCCTTGTTTATTTAGGTAATAGTATAAAGGATGATATCCGTTATAATCTGGCCACAGTAACGGTTTGGCAAACCAGGGTTAATGTTGGATTCCTCCAAAATGTAAACAACTGGGTCTATGTTATTTCCATGTCGTTGTTCGTTTAGTAGACTTCGACACTCATTGCCAAAGCAAACCGGTGGATTGTCAATTGGTCCGAAATAATAAGTTTACGCTGTACTATCAGAACGTTCGCGGTCTTAATACTAAAACATATAAATATGCGTATAAGCGATATGGTGTGTAGCTCGAACTTGCAAACCGTTAATAATTTCGAAAATTTCTGTAATTTTAATTTATTTATTTACAGTTAACTGTCTTACAGGAAGATCCCAATTACAGGACAGTGAAAAACTACATAATCAAGCCTACTAAATAATTACATTTTACACATAAAAAGTAGCTTATAACTAATAATAACAGTAATTATTTTCCAAATTCTGATATTTGAATAAGATTTAAATTAGCAAAACGGTTTAGCGTCGTAAATTTTTCTTATATGATTCTAAACTATCAGAAAAAAGATCCAAATTAGTTTTTTTGTTAAAGTTATCGCACATTGTATAAATAGGCGAAAATTTTAAGATGTTTGTACGAGGAGTCGGCAAGTAAAACGCACTGCTTGTGCGTGAACTTAAACGAGGCAGGGGCAGTTTATCCTATTATTTAATAGCTTATACAAAAATATCATTTGCAGGTTATCTCGTCTGGTTTTTAAGCACGTCAGTGAAAATTTATCTTAAAGCTCTTCTTGTAGACATCCTTGAGCGGGATAGCGACCGTCTTGTTTCAAGCTTAGATATTTTACAAATTTTCGCTGTATACTTTCAATACCAGACACATGTATATTATATCCCAGAGACCATACAACAGCCGCATATTCAAGTTTGGATCGGACATAACTATAGTACAGCAGCTTTATGGCTTCCACTTGGCTAAACTCTTTAGTAGTACAAACTATAAACCCTAACATGTTAGAAGAATCTGACCTAATAGTGCTGTAATGTGAGGTAAATGATAATTTTTAGTCGAATGTAACTCCCAGATCACAGAACTCCTTGGATCGGCCTACAATTTCACCATTGCAGTTATAGTTAAAAATAATCGGTTCTGACTTTGTAGTAAACGACATAACCTTGCATTTTCCAATATTTAACTGTAGACAATTTCCCTGGCACCAGTCAATAATATGCTGTAAATTTTGTTGGATTTTTAAGCAGTCCTCCATAGACTTAATGTTAACGAACAGTTTGATGTCGTCAGCGTAGAGTAAATAACTAATATCCAGAGAATCACCAATGTCGTTAATAAAAATGTTAAACAGCAAGGGTCCTAAAACGGAACCCTGCGGTACCCCCGGACATGCTATATAGTTCTCCGATTGAAAACCATTTATAGCCACATATTGTGTGCGATTTGAAAGGTAACATGTAAAGAGCCATAATAGGGAATCCGAGAATCCGATATTTGAAAGTTTATTAATTAACAAGTCATGATTTAACTTGTCAAATGCTTTGGAGAAGTCTAAATATATTACATCAGATTGCAGACCCTCATCAATCGAGTCCGCAATGTATTGTGTTATAAGGGCCAGGTTGGTAGTTGTGGAACGATTTTTAAAGAAACCATGCTGTTCAAGAACAATATTATTTTGCACCAACGGAAAAAATGATGTCGTGCAATATGAACTCAAAGACTTTTGAGAAGTTGCGTATGATGGAAACAGGTCTATAATTTTGAATGTCTGATTTATCACCCTTCTTAAAGACTGGACATACTTTCGACTTTTTCCATATATTTGGTAATGTCTGTTGTTCAATGCACATGTTAAATAGGATTTGAAGAGGTTTTATTAAAACAAATCGACAGTCACGTATCAAAAATGCTGGAATAAGGTCTGGTCCGGCAGTGTATTTAGGTTTAAGTTTTTTAATAGCACAAATAATATCCCGTTCACTAACTGTAGATATGTTTATATTTTGATCACTACACGAGAATGAATTATTTGAAATTTCTAGATTCTGACCATCAAAGTGCATAATGTTTGGAATGCCTGTTATCTCTCTCCGGCCTTTGACAAAATTCTAAAAGGGTTTGGGATCTTTTTTGATATCCGCCTCAATTTTTTGAATATATTTTTTATATGCTATACTTATATCAGTTTGGTTTTTTGTTCTCAGAGTCTGAAATCTTTCGAAATCCTGTATGCTGCCATATTTTTTGTACTTTTTATGCAATTTATCTTTAGTTTTTATATTTTTAATAATTTCTGAAGTGAACCAAGGATGATATCTTCTATTTGACGAATGGCGATAACGGGGAACTGCTAGGTCAAATATGGAGTATATTAAGTTATAAAAAGTATTACAGGCACTTTCCACCGTTGTCTGATTTTCCAGCAAGGACCAGTCCTGCTGAAGAAATGAGTTATAAAGCAAGTTGAAATCAACTTTACGAAAATTGTATAGATTATTCATATTTAAGCTTATAGAGTTTTTAAAATTATTAGACTTTGGTCTTTTAAAGGAAATCATTAAAGCAGGATGGTGAATATCTTCTTTGATAAGAATATCAAGTGATCGCTCTACGTTACAATTAGAGTTGCTATTCGTCAGAATAAGATCCAGAATCCTTTGATTGTTATTTTTAATAAAGTTATACTGCTTGAGATTAAAGAATTCCATAAAATTTTTTAACAAATTTATGCAGTTACTATTTCGTTGAGAGTTTCCGCTTAAAAAACCCTCATAATCTGGTAAGTTAAAATCTCCTATAATGTATATATTTTTACCGTAGATATAGTCCAAAGTGACAAAAAAATCAAACAGATTTTCAAGATCGTTTTGTAAAACCGGAGGCGGAATATATAGAATGAATACAAAAACCGTTCAATGGGCAAAAGCCATTTTGATACCTAAAAAATCTATATTAGGAGAAAAATTAAAATTATAGTTTTGAAAGTCTAAAATAGTGCAATTAAAATTACGATTCACCGCCAACAAAACGCCTTCTCCGCAAAATTTCCATCCGCACGAAAGACTTGAAAATTATTTGAAAACAGTTCACTACTGCATACTGAAGAGTCGAGCCAAGTTTCAGTTATCGCAATTAAGCAATTAAATATGATTGAAAATTGTAATAATAAGCTTCTTGATTTAGTTTTTTGTAATCTAAAATTTTGTTGCGTAACTGAATCTGATGCGCCAATGTTACCTATTGACTTACACAACACCCCGCTTTATTCATTTCTTTTCCGTTTTGCATTCACAAACAATATAAGTTTAAACTGAAAGAAAATTTTACATATAGTTTAAAAAAAGCCAATTTTCCGAGAATGTATCAGCTTCTGCGCGAACACGATTGACCGTTCCGAAAACGCATGTTAAACAGAGTAAATATCCGCCAAGTGATATACGGATTCTATTGAAAAAGAAGGAATCACAGTGTCGTGCATATAAGCTTTATAAGAGAGTAAATGACTATGAAGCTTTTAAAGCAACCAGGCGGACGGTAAAAAATCTCATTAACAGATCCTACCAATCCTACTTGGCTAATGTAGAAACAAAATTGAAAAGTAATCCCCAGTCATTCTGGTCCTACATAAATTCTAGAAAATCCTGCGGTACTCTGCCTTCTACAATGTCTTATCTATATTCCGAACTGAACAACCCCACGGATATTGTTAATTCATTTGCAAAAATGTTTAAGGAATCGTTTATAACATCTACTGATTATGCGCACACGCATGACTCAAACATTGGTCACGTTTTAATTTCATTGTTTCAAATAACGCCCGAAGCCACTGAAATGGCATGTAAAAAGCTAAAAGTCAAATTTACCTCTGGACCTGACCTTATCCCTTCATTTATTGTGCGAAACTGTGCAAGTGCTTTTGCCAAACTTTTATCAGTTATTTTCAATCTATGCGTACAGAACTGCACTTTTCCAGATATATGGAAAGAGTCAAAAATCTGCCCAATCTTTAAAAAGGATGATAGGAGTAAAATAGAAAACTATAGACCTATTGCCATAATATGCAATTTTAGCAAAGTGTTTGAATTTGTCATTCACACACAACTATCTTTTTACGTAACCCCCCTTCTTACTGATCAACAGCATGGCTTTGTACCTGGTAGGTCGACTCTAGCAAATCTATGTACTATTACACAATACATCTCTGAGATTCTGGATTCCAACACTCAGGTTGACGTTATTTATACGGATTTTTCTAAAGCATTCGATCGCCTTGATCACGGTATTCTACTTACTAAATTAATCATTTTTGGATTTTCGGGACACTTGGTTAAATTTTTGCAAAGTTACCTTTTAAATCGTTCTCAGTTTGTACGGGGTGTCCAATTTTGGTTGTAAATGCAAGGTATCTCCGTTATTTGCAAATATTTAGGGTTGCGGTTTTCGCGACACCGTGCCACTTTTTTGTCAAACTCAAGCTGCCGTAATCAGATTTTCCATAGCCCGCCTCGTTTCGGAGATACAGGGCCAAATTGAAAAAATTGCATTTTGGGACACCCCTCGTATCTCGGTTATCTTTTAACGTATCGAAAAGTTAAAAACTGGCCCTTATAGAGTTTTTTACGTAGAATCCAGTGGCGTGGACAGATTTTTACTCGGGGCCGTCGTTTTTGATACATGACCCAAAGTTACGTTTTTTTTAAATTGGACACCCTGTATATTTTTACGTAGTCCTATTCGTCTTATTGTGAGCTTTTCAAAAATATATAATTATCTATACTTATTTTAAAAATAAGGCTACAGTTTAAGTTTTTAAGAATATATTAAGTATATCTATTTTTCGTAATTAGCCATGTTCAAAAAAACTGCTCAAACTGATTTCCATTTTCTCTTAGACATCTCTCACACACTCTTGCAATTTTACCCAGTGCATTTGAAATGACTACATTGCGTGCTTGTATTTGCAAAAATGCCTGCTCAGTGGTGTTACGCAGGTCTTGAACTGTGTTATGTCGGGTACGAAAAATTAAATTTTTTAGGTGACCCCATAAAAAGAAGTCCAATATGGACAGGTCAGGCGACCTAGGAGGCTATCGGACAGGTCCGTGCGTTCCAATCCAGCGTTCGGAGAAGTTCTCTTCTAAATACCGCCTCACAATTTGGGAGTTATGTGCTGGAGCTCCGTCTTGTTGGAAATATATTTGATTCACATGTGCTAAAGGGACATCTTCTATGATTTCTGGCAATATATTTTGCAAAATTTCAAGGTAGCGATTAGCAGTGAGACCTCCTTCAAAAATATGAAATTTTATTTTGGTTCCTAGTACGAAACAAGCGACATTAAAGCCAAATCTTCCTTGTTGCTCGCGTGGAAATAACAAATGTTGATTTTCAGGTGACCACTGTCTCGTATTGTGCCTATTAAATATTCCAGCACTACTTATATACCATTCGTCGGACCATATAACCGCCCTTCCAAAATTTTGGTTAGTATTAATTTTTTGTAAATACCACTGGCAAAAATCAATACGTCGTTCTGCATCTCCAACTCTGACTTTATAAGGTTTATACTGTTTCTTTAAAATCGTTTGAACCCGAGACTTGATTACACCCACTTCATTCTCTATTTTTCTACAGGACGTTACAGGCGTTACATTTACACTTGCTCGGAGGTTAATTTCATCAGCCTCACGATTCTCTTTGTTATATTTCTTTGATATGGGCTTTTTGAAAGAGCCAAAATTTATTAAATTCGATTTCAACCTATAGAATATTAATTTATTTGGCTGCTTCCTTTCCGGATATCTATATAATAAAAGTTTAAGTTTTAAAAAAGACTGCAATAATAATTATGAAAATAAAACATTACCTAATGAAATAAAGCTCAGAAGCAGCGTTTATATTTTCATGTCTGTCTATGAAACAGGTCAGCATATCATATTGCTCAAAGTTTTCAAATAATTGATTTACAGCCATTTGTTAAAAAGTAATAATCAGAGCGACTAATTTAACGCGTCTATTAGTATTAACATCAAAACTTCATTTACTTTATGACAAAGCCATTTTTGACAATCAGTCTTGGCATACTATGAAAAATATAGATAGATATTATGACAAACCTAAATTGCAGCCTTATTTTTTAAAATAAGTATAGATAACCATTTATTTTTGAAAAACTCATAATAAGACGAATAGGACTCCGTAAAAATATACAGGGTGTCCCATTTAAAAAAACGTGACTTTGGGTCATATATCAAAAACGACGGCCCCGAGTAAAAATCTGTCTACGCCACTGGATTCTACGTAAAAAACTCTATAAGAGCCAGTTTTTACCTTTTCGATACGTTAAAAGATAACCGAGATACGAGGAGTGTCCCAAAATGCAACTTTTTCAATTTGGCCCTGTATCTCCGAAACGAGGCGGGCTATGGAAAATCTGATTACGGCAGCTTGAGTTTGACAAAAAAGTGGCACGGTGTCGCGAAAACCTCAACCCTAAATATTTGCAAATAACGGAGATACCTTGCATTTGCAACCAAAATTGGACACCCTGTACAGTATCGTGGTCATATTTCAGACACTTTTATTGCTACGTCGGGTGTTCCCCAGGGGTCTGTTTTGGGTCCCTTATTCTTTAACATCTTTATAAATGACATCGTTATCGGTATGAGCAACGACATGGAAATAACATAGACCCTGTTGTTTACATTTTGGAGGAATCCAACATTAACCCTGGTTTGCCAAACCGTTACTGTGGCCAGATTATAACGGATATCATCCTTTATACTATTACCTAAATAAACAAGGAATTCCAGAAATTCCCAGTATAAATTTCCTTATAGAATATTTTAAAACTGATAATTAAATAGCTTATTATAAATAACTCAAACCGAATCTGTTTTAAATGTAATTTAAATCTTCTGTAATTATTATTCGTTATTTCAAGAAATAAAGCACAGAATAATCGGCAACGTCGGAATTCTACCTTTTTGGAGTATACTACAGATTTTTTTCGGGATCATTCGGAAGACGCCGAAGACGGTCGTAGTCATTCATGATTTCGACCTATTTGATGCGCGGCGTTGTAATTGGTCTAGTTGGTGAAATAAGTGTTTTTCAGAAATCCAAGTGTTTTGTGTGGCTACTTTCAAGAATCTGTTTAAAAAACTTTAAGAAAATGATGCGAACTTGCTTTATTTGCAGAAAAAGAAACGATTTAAACCCAGAAGTTTGTTTTCGAAGGTAAGTAAGGTTATGTCATACCAGTGCTGTAGTTGAAGGGTAAAATCATTGTCTAATAGCGTTCTTATATTTGCAAATGAAGTATTGTTTTTGTGTTGCACATTTCCGTTGGGCTTATATTAATTTTTTATAACTTCAACTTATCTATAAAGTCGAAGACACTGATGATAAACGGAGTACAGCGTTTTGCTAATTTATATATTTGTGAAAAGTCTCAAATGTTCCTCCAATATTTATCAAACTAGCTTTTTTGAGGGGTTAATAAACAATATAAATATACTATTTGGTAAAGCATAGGTACTAAATTTTAATTAAGCTGTAAGACCCACTATTTTATGTTGTCATTAATTAATCCAGGATGGTTTGCATTTTGGATGAAATTTTCAAGGAATGTTTAGGGTAGTGTCGGAGTTCTCATATAGCAAGCATATACAAAAAATGAAAATAGCGCAATAGCGCTACTTTTCAATTTTTCATTTACTATAGATTTTCTTTAATGAATTTGAAATGCTTTAATTTATTTCCTAAAAATTTGGTTTTTAAAAATAAGTAATCAAAAAAGTAAATAAATACCATCCTATGGTACATTATCCCAACTAGTGAGAATCTGTTTTTATCAGGTGATTTCGGTAATATAAATAATAATATAATATATTATAATGAATGTTAAAAATATTAAACATCTTGGCACAAAATATTTATATTGTCAATAAGTGAAATGTATAGCGGGGAAGGTGGATGGTGAGGAAAAAAGAGGGTAAATTGAGGGATAAATACTGTAAAAATATTGTTTTTCATAATATGGTTTTTGTGGATTTTAGGAACACGAAGTTCAATTTTGTATTCATATTAATATTGGGGCATGTTTATTGTTGATTTTCTGTAAATATGAATAGATCCAATACATGTAAAGGTGGTGCATTTTTATATAATATTACTTGCCGCGAGCCTGGCAAACTTTTAAAAGTAGTGGACCCAAATTTTTACCTAACTTCGCGTAAATAGAACTAAAATGTGTTGGAAAAAGGATGAAATCAAAATGTTTTGAAAAACAAACCCGATTTCAAAAAATAGGTGGCATTAAAAAGTGACAAATTATATTCTATTACATATTTCCTATGAAGTCGGTGATAAGCTGATAAAGAAAGGTATTAAATAAGCATTATACTCTTGGTATAGACATCAAAACACAAAGTGGGTCCATGTAACAAAATTTAGTTTTATCTTCATCTTTAGTAACAATAGTAATGAGAACTCACCCTTTTATTGGTTGTATTTTGTTATGGAAATGCTTGTTCTTTAATGACTAAGCTTATTGCTAATAATAAATATTGCCACATGAACCATTACTTAAATATGTCTTTTGCAGGCACATAGCCAGGATTTCAGTTCTAGGGGGATCCAACCCTGTCAAAACCAATTCAATGAAAAAAAATTATTAAGAAGAATGCTTTTTTTCACTTGTTGCTAGTGCCCCTGCAAGTGCAACAAAATATGAAAAAAGTTGCAAAAAACTAGTTATTTGCCAATATCTATTAAAACATTGTAGGTAGAGCAATTATGAAAATGTAAAAAATTATAGGTATATTTTGAGCAAATAGGACGTTGGCGACTTTTGCTTAATATTTTTAGGTTTTATATATTTAATAGTATTTTAATAAATAAGTGCATGGTCACTTTGTTAATATCGAGATTAATGTGGTGTTATCTTCCATAGAGGGTCTTGAACCATATTGCTACATTAAAAATCTGGATTTCTTTAATCATAAATGTATTCATCTTTCTTTTTAGTACTTTCTTTTTAGTACTTTCTCGAAATTCTAAAACTACTTTTAATGAGCGGTTGCTTAAAAGTTTTTCTTTTTTGAGAATTCTAAATATTCCGCACTGTCAAAATCGAATATTTTTTGGAGATAATTTTTTTCAATCCCCAAAGGTAAATTCAATAATTTTCTTATTTCTTAAATCGTGTTTTATATACGTAAAGATAAGAACTTCAAAATTGTGTGAAAATGGATCACGAAGAGAAATTTTCATCAGCTACCATATATTCTAAGTTTAATAATAATAATTTTTGTTGGAATTATCATAAATTTGGTCTCGTCACGCATTCGCAATTTTGCTTATGACAGGAGATTTTTGTGGAAGAAAAATGAAATTTATTTTCCTATCGATTTATGTTAGAAACTGTCGTACTTACGAAAAAATGATTAGGTCCGTCTTTGTTTAGGGTAAGCTTTCTCAATTTTTTACATTTATATATTTGTGAAACTTCTTTGCAATCGCAGAATGTCTCACAGTGTAAACTTCGGCTTTTTAAAAAACCCGTCAAAAAGTTAGAATTTCAAAAAAAACCTGCTGCCTAATTTTCCTGAGATTCGAGTTATAAAATAGCTGTAGTAAGCAGAGCCAATACGGAACTGCTAATCAGCAGTTATTGGATTTCTACTTTCGTAGGTTAAATTATGTAAAAACTCCTAAATATTTTTAGGGTTTCGTGCGGGGGGGGGGGGTCCGGACTCCTCCTAGACTACGTGCCTGGTCTTTTGTCACAGATAATTATTGATACAATTATATTAAATCAGCTTCTTGCTAACCTAAAGTTTTATATATAACGAAAAATACAGGCTATATATATATATATATATATATATATATATATATATATATATATATATATATATATATATATATATATATAGGGTGTCCCAAAAGTGATGGATCAAATTAAAGTAGGAGGTAGGGGGGTTTATTTCTAACAAAAAAAGTCCTATAGACATATGTCTGATTCCTTACCGTTTCCGAGTTATAGCTATTTTTGTAATTTTTATGATATTCTCACACTTCATCACAAATTTTTTGTTTCAAAAATTATCTGTTAATTTTTTTTCTCACATAAATTTTTAATAGCATTCCTATTAAGGCTTCTTTATTGTGCAGAACACTTTTTTATTTTGATCGCTAATTACACAACCTACTGCCATTTTAAAGCACATTTTTAGGATTTTAATGGAAAAACATTAATTTTTGTAGTAATTTTTCTAAAAAAATAATCAATTGAAAAGGTGTCCCATAACATAAAAAACTACGGTCAGGAATTCTGTTTTAAATAGTGTACTTTTTAAAAATAATCAAACAATTGTTATTGCTGAAATTTGTTAAACATAATTGTAATGTCAAAAAAGTGAATTTAAATAAATACATAATATTGATTAATATCGGAGAAATAATAAGACAATGTGATAGTAATGAGTAAGTTTATTTATAACGTAATTATTTACATAAAAAAACTTACAATAATTAGGTTACAAAAGGTGTTGAAAATGTCCCCCATTGACTCTAATACACAATCTGCATCGACGTATAAAATTTCGTTTTATACGCCTTAAAGCGGGAACATTGTTACGAATTTGCTGTGCCACTACTCCTATTCTTTCACGAACTTCATCTTCGTTATGGATTTCATGCGAATAAACCTGTTCCTTGAAGTATCCCCACAAAAAAAAATCCAACGGATTTAAGTCCGGTGAACGTGGTGGCCATCTTATTCTTCCTCCTCGCCCTATCCACCTGTTGGGAAATGTTTGGTCAAGAAACTGTCTCACATTGCGAGCAAAATGAGGGGGAGCCCCATCAAGTTGAAACCACATATTCGCACGTATAGCAATCGGAATATCCTCCAATAAGATGTTTACATCGTCTTGTAAAAAATTAAGGTAATTTGCTCCATTCAGTCTTCTGGGTATTTCAAATGGGCCTATCAAAGTGCCGTTAAGTATTCCAGCCCATAAATTAATACAAAACTGATGTTGAAATCGATCAGCTCTAATCGCTCTTGGATTCTCCATTGCCCAGTAATGTAAATTATGAATGTTAAAAATTCCAATTCGGCTAAAACTGCATTCATCTGTCCATAAAATGTGTTGGAAAAAATTATAATCGTTTCTGGTTCGCTGCAACATTTCTCTACAAAATCGTACTCTTAATGGGTAGTCTGCAGGTAATAAGGCTTGCACTCGTTGAAAATGGAATGGATGCATTTGATTTTGTCTTAATATGCGATGGATTGTTGATCGTGGTATTCCCATAGTTCTTGCAATGCCACGAATACCTCTTGAAGGATCTTCTTCTAATTGAATTAACACGTCTTCCACATCATCGTCATATTGCCTTGACCTTCCTATACGTTCTATTGGGACTCCAGGTGACCTTCCAGCAACATATGCATTATGTACCCGAATAAAAACACGATAATCGGGATAGTGTGGTCGGTTCGGGTAACGTTGACGATAAAGTCTCGCAGCACGTCGAGCACGTCCATTACACAATCCATAAACAAAATGCATTTCTGCATATTCTTGCGAGGTAAAAGGCATTTTGTTAATCTTGTTAGAACTGAACACTTGTCAATACACGACTTAAATACTCTTAAAGGCAATGGAATTTTGGTAAAATAAAAACTGTAGGTATTTTCCTCGGTATTTGCAGAATTTAACTAAGCTGATAAACAGATAATTCAATTGGCAAATAAACATTTGACCCATCGAGTTTGAAGAATGTTTAGGCTAATAAACTTACTCATTACTTATTTCTCTGATATAAATAAATATTAAATGTATTCATTTAATTCAGTTTTTTGACATTACAATTATGTTTAACAAATTCCAGCAATAACAATTGTTTGATTATTTTTAAAAAGTACACTATTTAAAACAGAATTCCTGACCGTAGTTTTTTATGTTATGGGACACCTTTTCAATTGATTATTTTTTTAGAAAAATTACTACAAAAATTAATGTTTTTCCATTAAAATCCCAAAAATGTGCTTTAAAATGGCAGTAGGTTGTGTAATTAGCGAGCAAAATAAAAAAGTGCTCTGCACAATAAAGAAGCCTTAATAGGAATGCTATTGAAAATTTATGTGAGAAAAAAAATTAACAGATAATTTTTGAAACAAAAAGTTTGTGATGAAGTGTGAGAATATCATAAAAATTACAAAAATAGCTATAACTCGGAAACGGTAAGGAATCAGACATATGTCTATAGGACTTTTTTTGTTAGAAATAAACCCCCCTACCTCCTACTTTAATTTGATCCATCACTTTTGGGACACCCTGTATATATATAAAAAGCTGTATAAAATTTCCCATTTTGAAAATTGTCAGTGAATCATTAAATATGTAATAGACGAGTTTAATTAATATATAAATAATGAGATGAAATTAATAAGCTGTTACTTTTGTTTTGTCGATAATAATAGTTGTTTGTTATTATATCAAACCGTTTATAAATAAATTATACCAAACTTTTAAACTTTGTTTTATTTTTATAAACCACGTGTCCGGGTGAAAATTTATAAAGTGCAGCACCACTTTCCTTGTTATTTAAATTTTTATAAAAAAAAATTAAGTTTCAAATATAGTGTAAAATATTATACAGGGTGCTTCAGAATCACCAAAAAGTTTCGATGATTTTATTTTTAAACATCTTGCATTTTAATGCATTTATTTACGTTTTTTATTATTGATTTCTTGATAAAGGTTGGTGGTTCAAAAAAAATATTTTTGATAGTAATAAACTTTAGTTCAGGATGTTCAAAAAAGTGGATTTCACTAACAATTTCAAAAAAATAAATTTTTTCTGACGGTAGTTTTAAGGGCCATAAAACATCGTAAATATAAACTGATTAAAATTTTTTATATTATAGTTATGGAGATATTTAAGGTCAAACAGCAAAAAAACATTTTTCTATTTAAATCTTTCCTTAGCTATTACTAATATGGCATAACTAATACTAAACCTTTATTTACGATTTTTTACGGCCGCGGCAGTCACAAAAATTTTAATTTTTGAAATACACTTTTTCGTATTTTTTGAATGCCCTGTATATCTGACTTAAAGTTGAATATTGTGAAAACTATTTTTTTCGACAAACACACAAGTTTAATCAAGAAGGAAGTTTTTCGAGAAATTGATAATAAAAAAAGTTTCCCATTTAGTGCACGACATAATATCTAAATTAATTGTTTTCAAGTTATTATTAAAACCCTCACTTTTGCAATGTGAAGTCGTTCCTGTTCATCTTAGAGCAAAAAAACGGTCGTATCCACCATACTAATATTTAGGCTCAAAAAAAAAAAATAGCAAATAATACATTATCTCAAAAATAGCTACGCCACTGTCAAGCCTCGCCAAGATATCTGACAACGTTGCAATTTTCACCGCAAACTATTCTTTATGCGATCAGTCCGTCTTTTTTCCACTCATACACAACAACAAATTGATGTTAGATTCTATTTATTTCATTTTTATGAATGAAATGCGAGGTCTTTATTTTTGACGTCATTGGGTATGAATAATAACTGTTTACTTTATGCTGACTATTTACAAATACGACGCGCAATTGACTGTCTAGAAGATTGCCGAAACTTGAGCCTTGATCTTTTAACACTTAGTCCATGGTGTGAAAAAAACAAACTGCCCCTAAACATCAATAAATGTAATGTTTTGTCATTCAGTAGAAGTAGAATTTCTATGCAGTATGAATATCGCATGGACGGTGTTGCTTTGAAACGGGTTGAACATTTTAGAGACTTAGGAGTCATATTTGACAGCAGGTCTTCATTTATTTATCACATTGAAGATACTGTTGCCAAGGAATTTGGGATTTCTTATACGATCTAGCCGGGAGTTTAAGTCACCTGAAACCTTAAGCTCGCTTTTTTATTCTCTAATTCGTAGTAGGTTAGATTATGCCTTCTCTATTTGGCACCCTAATTATCAAGTACATACACACAAATTGGAGAGGGTACAGTATACATTTTTAAGATTTTTGAGTTTTAAAATTGATGGGTATTACCCACCTTTTGATACTTCCCGACAAACTTTTGAGATTTAAATGGGACACCCTTGAGAGAAGAAGACAGTATTTTTTGCTCACATTTCTGCATAACTTAATAAATAATAAAATGTCCGTTCCTAATCTACTATCTCAGGTTACCTTTCACGTGCCAGCTAGGCCAACTTGGTCATTTTACCTACCGAAGCCTAGAACGAACGTTTTGAAATTTTCACCACTTTATAATGTGTTTACTTCACAATAGCTTGAAGGATTATTTGGATATTTTTCATTGCAACTGTAAAAAAATTAAATCTTGTTAGTTTTAATTATTTATAATTATTTAGGTATGTTAGATAATTGATATTCCTGGATATATATATTTTTTTCTTTTGTATAACTTAATATTTGCTGTGTATTCTGCCCAATAATAGGGGCTTTTGTCCTGTGGGGTAGTGTAAATAAATAAATAAAATAAACAAAGATTGTTTTGTTACCAATAAAGTTACTTTGACTTTTCACTAAACATGTTTATAACTTTCAGTTGGCGAGTGTGTCGAGGACATGCGGTCTTACTTTCGCCAACAAGGCCGATATATTTGTCGATATCCCTACCCGCAGCCGTTACGGGTACACGCAGAACGACTTGGAAACGTTTTTCAAGCAGCAAAAACAGAAAGGTTATGACATTATATTCGTTGTGCTCCCTGGAAGGGATACTGAAATGGCATATTCAAAAGTAAAACATTCTGCAGAGGTGAGTAGAGTTTTTGTACAACTTTTATTTAACTTTACTGATCGGTCTGTCTGTTAAGAAATCATAGTTCTTGGGTTTATTTAGACAATGTCAAATTAGAATTACTTCCGACGTTTCGCCTGCGGTTGCACAAGACTGATTCAGGGATCTTCACTACTCAGGTAAAGTCGAATGAGGTCTTATCGTGCGGGTCCAAAGGTCACCAACATTATGAATCAAATCAGAAAACACAGTGAATACCAAAATATTGTGTGGTTCTTTCATCGAGCTATTAAATGTTGATGGGCTATTTACAGATATACAGGGAGAAAGAAAATAGTTGGCAAAAACAAAATTACACAAAATGGCAAGCGCCTTAATAAAGTCGGAAGGCGGTTCGAATCAGTGGAACAATCAGGATATGTTCTGTTTATACAGCCACTTAATGAAAGTGAGATTTTTTTATCAATCACCAAAAATTATGAGCCCCGCTTGACCTAAAAATCTAACCACTTATGTGTCATTTATTTAAATGCGGACCACCCCTGTATATAAATATATATAATATAAATATATATATATATATATATATATATATATATATATATATATATATAAATAAGGAATCTAATATCGGGTATGCGGTCTGTAGGTCAAATAAATAACTATGGAACAAGTATTCTATAATTATTTATTTATTGCCTACAAAATTACAAATGTCCTAAGAAAGTAAGCAAAAAAATAGTGTTAAATCTAATAAAAAAAATTTTAAATTAAAATTCACTGGCTAATATCCAGGAGCCAGTGGCAAAAGCTCTGAGAAGAAGATTAAGAAATGTACACGACAAAATCCAAAGGCAAAAGACTTGTTACAATGCAAAAATGGATATTCATAATGCAATTTATGATTTATACACGTCAAAGACTAATATAATCCTTCAGAAACTTTTTATTATAGACTAAAAAATATCATCATCACATAAAAAGTCCTCATTTTCTGAATCGTCCTCAAATGGCGCAATGATCATTGGGGCTATTTCGACATCTAGAACTCATTCTCGATTCCACCAATCCCATATTAATTTCTCCGTATGTTCCACAGATTTCTTCCAGTACTCCGGCGTAATATAATTTAATGAATCTTGCCAATTTGCATTTCATTTGATGTAAGACCATCGTTCACGTGTCTTTCGTAATATGATTTTGCCCCAGCCCATATTAATTCTATTGCGTTAAACTGGTAATGGTATGGCGGCAGTCGTAAAACCTCATGTCCATTTTCCCGTAATATTTCATCTACGGCATATATTGTTGTTTTTTTAATAGATTTTGCCATTAAAAGAAGTTCTAGTTTCAGCATATTGGGTAAAGGATTTTGTTTTTATTTTATTAGCCAGTCATAAATATCACTTTTCTTCCAGGATGAAGTAGGTTGTTTATTTAAGATTCCTGAATGATAAGATGCATTGTCTAGAATGATTAAAGATGGAGCATCTAAATTTGGAATCAGTTGTTCTTTTAACCACTTCTCAAACAGTTCACAGTTCATATTATCATGGTAGTCCATACTTTTGGATGTTGAAGAAAACAGTAAACTTGCACCTGGGAGAAATCCTGTTGAAGAACCTGCATGCAAAATGATAAACCGTTTTCCCGTCCCACATCCCTTTTTTTCTCTTAGAAAAAAGAGAAAATATCCAAGTCTCGTCTAAAAATACCACTTTTCTAAATTTTGAATTAACATTTTCCGTGTATTTCTTTAAAAACTGGATACGCTGACTTGCTATATGTGGCAACTCGCATAAAAATCTTCGATTACAGTCCTTTTTATATCGAAAACCCAACATTCTTATTAATTTTGACAACGATTTTAGTCCAATTTCCAATATGCCTCGATTTTTTAAAGCTTCTTTTAAAACTTGAAGGGTTATATTAGTTTTTGATGTGCATAAATCGTAAATTGCATTACGAACATCCATTTCTACATTGTCACTTAAGTCTTCTGTGTTTGGCTTTTTTCGTGTACATTTCTTAATCTTCTTCGGTAGTAAACTATGCTTTTTTTCATGCACAATTTTTTGCACAGTCCTTATACCGATTCCCAGAGCTTTTGCTACTGTCTGTTGGATATTGGCCGGTGAATTTTCATTTTCGTATTATTAGATTTAATACCATTTTTTTCGCTTGTGGATGCAAAAACCCCGAAAATTGTTTTCTATTATTCATTTTGTCACTGACGCGACGTGTCAATCTGACTTTGAAGTGACATCGCTCAAAGATTTTTGCAACTGCTGGTATTTATATGTTTATTTATCCTCTTTTTTTCACATGAAAATATCATAGGTCTATCTAATTCATCTTCCAGATTTTATGCGGAGGATATGATTACATGTAATAAAAGAAAAAAAACTTAAAAAGTTTGTCGTTGATAAATCGTATGACCCGCACGATAACACTGCTTTTGACTATAACAAAACAGTGTTTTTGCTTACATGCACTTCTACTGCAATTTCAGAAAACATTATTGACTTTTGTTCCTCCGTTAGATTCGGCATGATGTATGAAATGTGGACAAATTAGGTATTTGCTTTTAAATCAAATGCGAAAGACAGTGTCAAAATAAAAAAAATGACTGACATTCTAATCCTAAGTCAACTTTAGCATTAGGCAGTCCAACAAAACAGCTGCTTGTCCTACGACAGATATTTAACCAATATTGTGCGACTTATCAAACCAATATTTAAGCCTCATTGGCTAAATCAGTTTGTTTGTCCTACGACAACCCAAAAATGACATGACAGTGACAGATCGTTGGAGTGCCTAATTGTCATTCTAGATTAACTTGCTATTCTAGGTTAACTTGGAATAATAGTTTAGGATAGTAAAATGGGTAATTTTTGTCCCAGTTCCTTTTGGTAACGATGGTACATTGAACTTCTGCGTGGAGTAAGAATTGATGACATCAAAAATGAGTGTAAGGAGTACAGACAGTATAAGTAATAATAGAAATGTTTCTGTAAGAATACAAGTCAGAAAATCTGTCTATAACGGTCTTGAGAATTTTTTTTTTTTTAGATTTCAGCTGGTTGCCTTACCCAGTGTATTCAGTCTAAAACACTTCTGAAACTAAGCGGAAGTACTTTGGCAAATATACTTTTGAAAGTAAACGGGAAGTTAGACGGCACCAATCACCAGTTCTCTCCTACCGCCAAACCATTTCTTTTAAAGAACGAAGAGGGACCTATTATGCTTTTGGGAGCTGACGTTACCCATCCTGGACCCACAGCAGGTAACAATGTTTTAACTGTGTTTGACACACTATAACAACAAACTAAATATTATTTTTTGTGTTTCGTGGCTGAAATTTTCAAGATGGCGGTTGATCACACAATGTGTTTATAATCTTCAAGGCCACAGACAATTTGAAATAAGTATGGACCAACCGAAAGGCAAGCTGCCTATAATTTAATAGTATGTGGGGCGAAACATATTTTTTGTACAAGGGGTTAAAATATCTCTTAGCAACACATAGTTAAAAAAGGGTTAAATTGAACAAATCTGTTTATATTTAAATGAATATTTACATTAATAGAATTTGTAATATTAAATAATCGATTTGTTTCGCCGACATTGTGTTCAAAAACGCTACTTGTAGAAGTACATGCGACAGTTTTAGATACTTCGTTAGAACCAATGACCTGGAAATAACATAGACCCAGTTGTTTACATTTTGGAGGAATCCAACATTAACCATGGTTTGCCAAACCGTTACTGTGGTCAGATTATAACGGATATCATCCTTTGTACTATTTACCTAAATAAACAAGGAAATTCCAGAAATTCCGAGTATAAATTTCCATATAGAATATTTTAAGATTGATAATTAAATAGCTTAATATAAATAACTCAAACCGAAACAGTTTTAAATGTAATTTAAATCTTCTGTAATTATTATTCCTTATTTCAAGAAATAAAGCCCAGATTAATCGGCAACGTCGAAATTCTACGTTGTAATTGTTCTAGTTGGTGAGATAAGTGTTTTTCAGAAATCCAAGTGTTTTGTGTAGCTATTTTCAAGAATCTTCTTAAAAAACTTTAAGAAAATGGTGCGAACTTGCTTTATTTGCAGAAAAAGGGACGATTTAAACCCAGAAGTTGGTTTTCGAAGATAAGTAAGGTTATATCATACCAATGCTGTAGTTGAAAGGTAAAATCACCGTCTATTAGCGTTCTTATATTTGCAAACGAAATATTGTTTTTTTATTGCACATTTCCGTTGGGCTTAAATTAAATTTTTATAACTTCAACTTATCTATAAAGTCGAAGATACTGATGATAAACGGTGTACAGCGTTTTGCTAAATCATATATTTGTGAAAAGTCTCAAATATTCCTCTAAAATTTCTCAAAGCACCTTTTTTGAGGGGTTAATACAACATAAATATACTATTTGGTAAAGCATAGGTACTAAATTTTAATTGAGTAAGCTGTAAGACACATTATTTTATGTATGTCATTAATTACTTCAGGATGGTTTGCATTTTGGATGAAATTTTCAAGAAATATTTAGGGTAGTGTCCGAGTTCTCATATAGCAAGCATATACAAAAAATGAAAATAGCGCAATAGCAATTTTTCATTTACTTTAGATTTTCTTTGATGAATTTGAAATGCTTTAATTTATTGCCTAAAAATTTGGTTTTTAAAAATAAGTAATCAAAGTAGTAAATAAAAACCATCCTGAGGTACATTATCCCAACTAGGGGAAATCTGTTTTTATCAGGTGATTTCGGTAATATAAATAATAATATATTATAATGAATGTTAAAAATATTAAACATCTTGGCACAAAATATTTATACTGTCAATAAGTGAAGTGTATAGCTGGGGAGGTGGATGGTGGGGAGAAAAGGAGGTATATTGAGGGATAAAGATATTGTTTTTCATAATACGGTTTTCGTGGTTTTTAGGGATACGAAGTCGAATTTTGTATTCCTATTAATATTGGGCCATGATTATTGCTGATTTTCTGTAAATATGAATAGATCCAATACATGTAAAGGTGGTGCATTTTTATATAATATTACTTGCCGCGAGCCTGGCAAACTTTTAAAAGTAGTGGACCCAAATTTTTAAAATAACTTCGCGTAAATAGAACTAAAATGTGTTAGAAAAAGGGTGAAATCAAAATGTTTTGAAAAATAAACCCGATTTCAAAAAATAAGTTGCATTAAAAGGTGACAAATTATATTTTATTACATACTTCCTATGAAGTCGGCAATAAACTGATGAAGAAAGATATTAAATAAGCATTATACTCTTGGTATAAACGTCAAAACACAAAGTGGGTCCATGTAACAAATTTTAGTTTTATCTTCATCTTTAGTAACAATAGTAATAAGAGCTCAACCTGTTATTGGTCGTATTCGTCATGGCAATGGTTGCTCTTTAATGACTAAGCTTATTGCTAATAATAAATATTGCCACATGAACCATTACATAAATATGTCTTTTGCAGGCACGTAACCAGGATTTCACTTCTAAGGGGATCCAACTCTGTCAAAACCAATTCAATGACAAAGAAGAAGAATGCTTTTTTTCACTTGTTGCTAGTCCCCCTGCATGTGTAACAAAATATGAAAAAAAGTTGCTAAAAATTAGTTATTTGCCAATATCTATTAAAACATTGCAGGTAGACCAATTATAAAAATGTAAAAAATTGTAGGTACATCCTGAGCAAATATGACCTTGGCGACTTTTGCTTAATATTTTTAGATTTTATATATTTAATAGTATTTTAATAAATAAGTGCTTAGTCATTTTGTTAATGTAGTGTTATCTTCCATAGAGGGTCTGGAACCATAAAATGTAACATGAAAAATCTTGATTTCTTTACGGGGTAAATATATATATATATATATATATATATATATATATATATATATATATATATATATATATATATATATATGCTGGGTGGTGCAACCAAGATGGGGTGGACGATTGTGGGCAAACGGAGAGGAATTTGAAAAAAATATTTTTGGGATATGATTGATAGTCAAGAACGCTGTGTTTTAAAATTATACCCATTATACAGGGTGGTCTGAAAAGTTCGTGGTGAACCAAACTTGTGTTTTTTTAAATGGGACACCCGGTATATTATTATTTTAGTTGATTCTCGTTGCGATCATTTTGATATAGGGTTAGTTGGGTCTAAAATTTATATCGAGGGAATGGGACGAGGTTAAAGTGGAAAAAAGGGTTATACTCCGGCCATTTTTTCAAAACAATTGAAGCAGGTATGGAAAAACCAAATATTCTATAAAATGTATTGTATCTAGGACTACAATAATCGCTTGTAAGTCGTTCAAAATTATTCACTGTTATACAGGGTGGTCAAGTTTTGCAGATTAACCTTGGATTGAATTTTTTTAAATGGAACACCCTGTATATTTTACTTTCATGTTAAAGATAACATTACTAGCTTTCAGAAAATACCATATTTGATACCTTTCTGACCAACAGTTTTTCAGTAAATTAGCTGTGAAATCAAAATTTCTTCATTTTAACACGAATTACTCTGAATTCACGTTGTTAAAATTGACAATTTAATATTAGGAGGCCATGATATCGTCATAAATTGAACAAAAGATTGACAGTCCTGTCAAAACAGCAAAGTGTCAGAATATTGTCATCAGTAAATAAATAAATATTGTTCTTTGATGATGCGATGCCGAAATAAAAACAAGATAGAAGCTTTTGCAAGTTTATCATAGAGATTTCAAGAAACAGGAAATGTTGCTTTCAAAAAAACGTAAAGTAATTAATAAACCAGTTACCAATGAAGATAATGCTTTGACAGTATTAATAACAGATCTTTTTTTACAAAAAAAAAAATTTAATATAAATCAACAAAAACAATGTAATTAAAACTTATAAAAGATGTTCAACTAAACCACCGTTTTCCTGAAGGCACATTTCGAGTCTATTCATAAATGAAAGTTTCACTTTTCTCAAAGTCAGGTCTGAAATGTTACGAAAACTGCTTATTATTCTCAACTTCATATCTTCCACTGTGGTTGGAACCTCTTTATAAACTTCTTCTTTAACATGTCCTCATAACAAGAAATCTAGTGGCGTTAAATCGGGTGACCTCGCAGGCCACTTAACTGGTCCACCTCGCCCAATCCAATGCTCTCCTTTCCAATTATTGAGAAAATGTCTTACATGCCTATGGCAATGCGGGGGTGCTCCATCATGTTGGAACCATAAGGAATTTCTTAACATTAAAGGTAAGTCTTCGAGCAATACGGGCAACTCATTTGTCAAAAAATTTAAATAGACTTCTCCCGTTAAATGCTCTTCAAAGAAATATGGTCCTATAACATGAGAGCCAATTATACCTCCCCAAACACTAATTGACCATTTATTTTGATGGTCCACCTGACGAATCCAATGTGGATTTTCGGTTGAATAATAGTGCATATTATGTTTGTTAACCAAGCCGTTGCTTTTAAAAGTTGCTTCATCTGAAAACAGCACCCTATCTACAAAACCTGGATTATCCCAAATTGTATTTAAAAACCAAATTGAAAACTCTTGTCGTTGGACGTAATCGCGATCATACAGTTCTTGGTGTAATTCAAAGTGGTAGGCATGATATTTATGTTGTTTCAGAATCCGTTTAATACTAGTGCGTTCAATATCAGTAGCTCTCTCAATTTCCCTGGTACTTGTGTGTGGATTTTCTTGCACTGTTAATAACACTGTCAAAGCATTATCTTCATTGGTAACTGGTTTATTAATTACTTTACGTTTCTTAAATGCAACATTGCCTGTTTCTTGAAACCTCTCTAATAAACTTGCAAAAGCTTCAGGTCTTGGTTTTTTTTCGGCATCGGGATATCGTACCGCATAAACCCTGCTTGCTAGTAAAGGGTTTTTTTGACACTCGCCCAACATAAAAGTCATGTTTATCAACTCTGGAGTACTCAAACTCATTGTTACTTAACAATTTTTCGGCTTATCGTCAAAAAACAATGGTAATTGATGCCAATTCTCTGACACTTTGCGGTTTTGACAAGAATGTCAATCTTTCTTTTCATTTATGATTATATCATGGCCTCCTTATATTATAGGTAGTCAATTTAAGCAACGTAAATAACACCGTTTCTGTTAGAATGAGTAAATTTTGGTTTCACGGTTAATTTACTAAAAAACTGTTGGTTAGAAAGATATCAAATAGGGTATTTTCTGAAAGCTGGCGATGTTATCTTTAATATGACAGTAAAATATATGGGGTGTTCCATTTAAAAAAATTCAATCCAAGGTAAATTTGCAAAACTTGACCACCCTGTATAACAGTGAATAATTTTGAACGACTTACAAGCGATTATTGTAATCCTAGATACAATACATTTTATAAAATATTTGGTTTTTCCATGCCTGCTTCAATTGTTTTCAAAAAATGGCCGGAGTATAACCCTTTTTTCCACTTTAACCTCGTCCCATTCCCTTGGTATAAATTTCAGACCCAATAAACCTCATATCAAAATGATCGTAACGAATAGGAGAATCAACTAAAATAATAATATACCGGGTATCCCATTTAAAAAAACACACCCAAAAATGTTTTTTCAAATTCCTCTCCGTTTGCCCACAATCGTCCACCCCATCTTGGTTGCACCACCCTGTATATATATATATATATATATATATATATATATATATATATATATATATATATATGATGGTATTATGTTTGACTTTGTTGCTAATTTGTCACACAGTACGCATAGGACCAGAATAGGTTATAGAGTTGTAATATATATATATATATATATTTTGTTAATGATGATAGTATATATATATTTCAGGTTTTTATTGATATTATTTCCAATATATATCTTGCTTCCCACTTAAATTCAAAATATATATATAAATCTCCAAAAATGAACTGGTTATATATATGAGAGAAATCACATATCCATCAATAATATATATATATAGCAAATGAACATATATATCAAATTTTATATATATATATATAAAAAAATATATATATAACACTTCTAGTAATCCCCAGGTAGCCATGTGGAATATTTTAAAGAGCATGAAGGTTTCTGAAAACAATCAATCAAACAAACAAATACGATATTAATATAAAAATTGTTAAAACATTGAAGAACCTCATAATTCTGCCCCTAACTAAACGAATAAATCACTGTATAACTGAAGGAATATTCCCATCCTCTCTCAAAAGAGCCAAAGTGGTGCCAATTTTTAAGAATAAAGGGTCTCCTAGTGACCCCACAAACTATCGTCCTATATCTCTTTTACCTGTACTATCTAAAATATTTGAGTCTATTCTAAAAGATCAAATAAATGATTTCTTTGAAAAAAATACTCTTTTCCATCAGAGTCAGTATGGTTTCTTTCTATATTACATAACTGAGGGTATGGAGGAGGACAATTTTTCGATTTAACCAAGGCTTTTGACTGTGTTTCACATAACATATTATGTGGCAAACTCTCCTACTACAACTTTGACCCCAGTATATATACTTATATATATATATATATATATATATATATATATATATATATATGTTCCTAATCTATATTAATATATTTCAGAATGAGTCAAATATATTCTATTTGCAGATATATATATATATATATATATATATATATTACAACCATGATAAATGATATATATATATATATATATATATATCTTAATGCTTCTAAGACCCAAAATATATTTTCTCCGTACATCTGCTTATATATATATATATATATATATATGGAGTTATTTTGAATTAGCTCTATATATATATATATATATATATATAACATTCCTCATTATATATATATATATATATATACATTGATGGCGGCCTATATATATCAACCGTGTCATATATATATATATATATATACATGCAATATATATATATATATATATCGGGTCTTGGATGGCGCGACTGCTGTATAGGTTTAGATATATATATATATTACATTTATATCATATATATATGCCTAACACATATAAAGGCAAACATATATATGTGCTCACTCTATATATATATATATATATATATATATATATATACTGTGTAAAGTTCTTTAATGTACTTCCAGATATATATAGACAGTTTATTACCAATATAAAATATATATAAATATATATATATATATATATATATTATAATTGTATTATTTTATTGTAGTATATATTAAGTGATTGTATATATATAGTTTTAATGGTCCTAATATATATTTTATGTTGTATATATATATTTGCAATTTGTATATATATATTGACGTGTAAAAGCTATATATATATATATAATAGTAGGCATTTGAAGATTTCCAGTTATATATATATATATATATATTTTAGAATTTCGAAAAAGTATAAAAATATATATATATATATATGAATACATTTGTAGTATATAAATATATATATTTTTAATGTAACAATATGGTTCTATATATATAACACTCCATTAATATATTAACAATATAGCACTTATTTATTATATATTATATATAATATAAAAATATTAAGCAAAAGTCGCCAAGGTCATATATATATATATATATATATATATATATATATATGGGTAATTCACGACCCACTGTACATACTTATGTGGTGTATAGGGTATCCCTAGGGTATATCGAAATGGATATTTAAATTGATTAATTCGGCTTTATTACCAAGATACAGGGTGATTTTCGTATTTTGGTAAAAATTTGTTCACCCTGTATCTCCTAAACTGCTTAATAGATGTTTTTAGATTTTGTACACAAACACTCTTGGTATATCATAACTTTTTGACGTTTGAAAAGTAACAAAGTTCCAGGGCCGTATCCAGCCAATTCACACAGGGGAGGGGGGTTAGTTTTGAGACACCCTGTACATCGGAATTCGGTATTTTTGAATTTTTTTCTTAAACTTCATTCATTTGTGAACAAAAATATGCCACCATCTTGAATGGCACACTAAAGGTTATGTAACGAAATTTAAATCTTTAGATAGTACATACCCCTTTTTTTAGCGGTATATGTATTAAAGCTTTTAACTAAGTATAAAATTATTTCAATGATTGACTTTAAAAAAAAATTAAACTATCTCTACTAATAAAACACAGCCTTGTCGAATTAATTTTTATTTTCAGTAGCCCAAAAAAAACTAAAATCTACCCTAACACAATAACGTCTTAAAAGCTTTTGTAGGTTTGCAATTGAGCGGTGAATCATTTGAGGGTTTTGTCTAACCTCGTCGCAATAAAAATGTATCCTATTTATTAATTGATCCCTAGTTTCGATTGGAACACTGTAAACTTTTTGTTTTAGATGCCCCCACAAAAAGTAGTCGGCTGGATTAAAGTCTGGCGACCTAGCTGGCCAAGGATGTGGTCCTCCGCGTCCAATCTACCGATCAGCAAATTGTTGATTTAGATAATTTCGAACATCAATTCCAAAATGTGCAGGTGCCCCATCGTGTTGAAACCATATGCCTCTTAAATTTACATTTTCTAATAAGCCCGGTAAAATGTTTTGTAGAAAGTCCAAATACACAACAACCGTTAGTCGTTGAGGGAAAATATGTGGTCCAATTAAATGATTATTTATTAAGCCGCACCAAACATTCACTGAAAACTTTCGTTGAGAACGTACAAACTTTTTGCAAAGAGAAAATTCAAATAAAAAATCTTTAATTAACAATGTCAAACACAAATGATTGAATTGTATGTACGTAATGTCATTTTTAAAATATCTGTCTAAATTCCAAGGCTTACTTTATTATTTTTAGGTATTAAAATTTATTGAATTTGTATTTTTTTGTAGGTTTTAAGGTTACGAAAAAAATAAAGGTAAATAAAAAAGTTAAAAAAAAACAAGCTCTTACACGTAATTTGTATACAATAAAAAAGACTCAAACAGAAATTAACTGGTTTATTAGTAGAGATAGTTTAATTTTTTTAAAAGTCAAGCATTTAGACAAATGTAAATGATTCAACGCTCAATTGCAATTCACAAAAGCGTGCACAAAAATGTAGACATACCGTTAGACAGGCGTTATTGTGTTAGGGTAGATTTTGGTATTTTTGAGCCACTAAAAATAAAAAATAATTCGACGACAAGGCTGTGTTTTATTAGTAGAGATAGTTTAATTTTTTTTTAAAGTCAATCATTGAAATAATTTTATACTTAGTTAAAAGCTTTAATACAGATACCGCTAAAAAAAGGGGTATGTACTATCTAAAGATTTAAATTTCGTACATAACCTTTAGTGTGCCATTCAAGATGGTGGCATATTATTGTTCACAAATGAAAGTAGTTTAAGAAAAAAATTAAAAAATACCGAATTCCGATGTACAGGCTGTCTTAAAACTAGCCCCCCTCCTCTGTGTGAATTGGCTGGATACGGCCCTGGAACTTTGATACTTTTCAAACGTCAAAAAGTTATGATATACCAAGAGTGTTTGTGTACAAAATTAAAAAAAATGGATTAAGCTGTTTAGGAGATACAGGGTGAACAAATTTTTACCAAAATAAGAAAATCACCCTGTATCTTGGTAATAAAGCCGAATTAATCAATTTAAATATCCATTTCGATAGACCCTAGGGATATCCTATACACCACATAAGTATGTACAGTGGGTCGTGAATCACCCAGTATATTGGAAAATAACTAATTTTTTGCAACTTTTTTCATATTTTGTTGTACATGCTGGGGGACTAGCAACAAGTTAAAAAAGCATTCTTCTTTTTTGTCATTGAATTGGTTTTGACAGGGTTGGATCTCCCCTAGAACTGAAAACCTGGCTACGTGCCTGCAAAAGACATATTTATGTAATGGTTCATGTGGCAATATTTATTATTAGCAATAAGCTTAGTCATTAAAAAGCAAGCATTTTTATGACGAAATACAACCAATAACAGGGAGAGTTCTTATTACTATTGTTACTAAAGATGAAGATAAAACTAAATTTTGTTACATGGACCCACTTTGTGTTTTAATGTTTATACCAAGAGTATAATGCTTATTTAATACCTTTCTTCATCAGTTTATCGCCGACTTCATAGGAAATATGTAATAAAATATAATTTGTCACTTTTTGATGAAACCTATTTTTTGAAATCGGGTTTGTTTTTCAAAACATTTTTTTAACACATTTTAGTTGTATTTAAAAGCATACTTTTAAAAGCATGCCAGGCTCGCGGCAAACCACGAAAACCATATTATGAAAAACAATATCTTTACAGTATTTGTCCCCCAATTTACCCCTTTTTTCCCCACCATCGACCTTCCACGCTATACACTTCACTTATTGACAGTATAAATATTTTGTGTCAAGATGTTTAATATTTTTAACATTCATTATAATATATTATTATTTATATTACCGAAATGACCTTATAAAAACAGATTCCACCTAGTTGAGATAATGTACCTCAGGATGGTTTTTATTTACTATTTAGATTACTTATTTTTAAAAACCAAATTTTTAGGCAATAAATGAAAGCATTTCAAATTCATTAAAGAAAATCTCTAATAAATGAAAAATTGAAAAGCAACGCCATTCCGCTATTTTCATTTGTTGTATATGCTTGCTATGTGAGAACTCCGACACTATCCTAAATATTTCTTGAAAATTTCATTCAAAATGCAAACCACCCTGGAGTAATTAATGACATACATAAAATAATGGGTCTTACAGCTTACTCACTCAACTAAAATTTAATACCTATGCTTAACCAAATAGTATATTTATGTTGTTTATTAACCCCTCAAAAAAAGTGGTTTAAGAAAATTTAGAGAAATATTTGAGACTTTTCACAAATATATAAATTAGCAAAACGCTGTACTCCGTTACTCATCAGTATCTTCGACTTTATAGACAAGTTAAAGTTATAAAAATTTAATTTAAGTCCAACGGAAATCTGCAATGCAAAAACAATATTTCGTTTGCAAATATAAGAACGCTATTAGACGGTGATTTTACCTTTCAACTACAGGACTGGTATGACATAACCTTACTTACCTTCAAAAACAAAGTTCTGGGTTTAAACCGTCCCTTTTTCTGCAAATAAAGGAAGTTCGCACCATTTTCTTAAAGTTTTTTAAGCAGATTCTTGAAAATAGCCACACAAAACATTTGGATTTCTGAAAAACACTTATCTCACCAACTAGAACAAGTACAACGCCGCATATCAAATAGGTCGAAATCATGAATGACTACGACCGTCTTCGGCGTATTCCGAATGATCCCGAAAGAAATCTGTAGTAAACTCGAAAAAGGTAGAATTTCGACGTTGCCGATTATTCTGAGCTTTATTCCTTGAAATAAGGAATAATAATTACAGAAGATTTAAATTACATTTAAAACAGATTCGGTTTGAGTTATTTTTATTAAGCTATTTAATTATCAGTTTTGAAATATTCTATATGGAAATTTATACTGGGGATTTCTGGAATTCCTTCTTTATTTAGGTAATAGTACAAAGGATGATATCCGTTATAATCTGGCCGCAGTAACGGTTTGGCAAACCAGGGTTAATGTTGGATTCCTCCAAAATGTAAACAACTGGGTCGTATGTTATTTCCATGTCATTGGTAAGGACCAGTTTGAATGAAATTGTCTACTAGTATAACAACCTCATGTCAGCTTTTAAATTTAAAAACATTCTTTTTTCTTGCTTGCAGAAATCAAATCTCAAAAAACGTTAACAACAAGTCAAAATATGTTCCTCGTAAAGATACTGAAGTTATCCAGGGACTGAAGAAAAAAGAATGTTTTTATTTTACTTCCCTTTCTGTTCATTGTTTTGTTGCAAGTCTGTACGCACCCTTACATACAAGTCCAGTGCGGAAAAGTAAAATTTTCCAAACCAAAATGCGTGCGGAAAATCGTTTTATAAGTGGGTGACAAGACAGCAAAATATCTATTTATTACTTTATTATAATGAAATTTCTTTTATACAGGGAATATACCAAGTATCGCTGCTATTATTGCTTCCCACGACCCCACATGCTTTCATTATAATGCGACCATTCGACTTCAGGAACCGAGAATGGAATATATTCTGGACTTGAAGCAAATCGTAAAGGAAAAACTGGAATATTTCTATAAAAGTAATGCTGGAACGAAACCAGAGAGGATAATATATTTTAGAGATGGAGTATCAGAAGGACAATTTCCGGCAGTTTTGTATTGGGAACTGAGGGTACGTTTAGTTTTTAATTATTTTGATTAAAAAACCCGAACATTGTTTGTTTCCGTCTTATTCTGAGATATGTTCTGATACTGCTAAAGTAGTACAAACTTAAGGATGATACCACCACCAGCCACGTGCTCACCTACACGAGCGGGCGTGGCCTACCGGTCAGTGGCGTAGCGACTTGTTAAATTAAATAATGTAAAAATGCAAGTATATCATTTATGACGGCAATGAACTATGCAAGGCAGTTTCTATATTTTATTATTTACACCTGAGTGATTGTTTTGCCGTATATCGGTGACCGGTTTAAATAAATTTAACTATAAATTAGCTCACAGTAAGAATAGAAAATTCATAAATGGTTTATTCATTAATATTAAAAGTAAGCTAGAGAAACATTCCACATAACTTACATTTAAAATAATTCAGACCTAAAAAATACTTTAACTATTAAAAATATATGCTAAACTATATTTTAAGGCACCAGAAAATATCTTAGCTAAGTAGTACCAAGGGCTGCACAGGGTGTATTGTTATAATTTAACAACCTTTCCTATTTTTATTTAAACATACAAAAAAACTTTAAATACAAAAGTTGTTGGGTTGAGGTGACCCGCCAGGAAAATTTTTTTTCGCATATGGATGGTCCAACAATGCATTACTGACACCAACTTCTTTTTTTTCGCTCTATATTGCTTTAAAAATCCTGATATAAGGTCTATTTTATGTGCTTTTAATCATAGTAGCCATGGACCGAAATCGCAGGTTGCTGCGTTTACCAGTGGCGGCTCGTGGTGTCTAAAGCTGGTGAGACGAGAAAAGGTTTGTTACTTATAATAGGTATAGATGGCGCCGCAGGCAGCGCCACAGGCGAAACATTTTTGGGCTGCCACGCCCAAATTGACTCATTTTTATGATTTGTTTTTGTCTTTTACATATCAATACCAAGATATATGCCCAATTTTTCATTAAGTAATTTTTAAAATAAAAATTATTACATAGATATAAAAATAAAATAATAATCTTTAAGATATTCACTCAATTTTCATGTAGTTCGTTTTATCCTCAGATATATGTACGCGGTGATCATTTATAATGTCCCCCCCTCTAACTTTTTTATTTGACGTTTGGTAGAAAAACGTCAAATATAAAAGTTTCACAAAAAACAATAAGCTATTTGCAGCATACATTTTTATATATACAGGGTGTTGCCGAAATCACCCACAGATTAAAGTTATATTTTTTAAAATGAACACCCTGTATATTATACGCTAAATTAAATCCTATGAAAATTCTGCATATTTTTTGTATAACATGTCCTATACCCAAATACAATAGTTTTCGAAATATCTGCGATTTATTCTAAAGCTTATAATTTAGCTTAGGTGGCTGTGAAGTAGATCGATACCAACAAACAAAATGTTTGTTTATAACTGACAGTGACAGTTACACATTTAGCAACATTATACGTTCTTTTTATTGTAAAATGCCCTATTCGGAAAGAGAAAAAGGATTAATTTTGGAAACTTTTATCAAAGCAAATAAAGAGTGCTAAATTGGCTCAAAGAGAATTACGTGTAATTAACCTCCGGATGCACATTCCGGACAAAAAAACCTTTCATCGAATTTATGAAAAATTTCAACAAACATCCAGCCTAACGAGAAAGAAGAGAACAATGGAAATTGATGAAGGTAGTGATTTAAACATTTTACTAAAAGTGGAAGAAAATCCCAATATTTCCATAAGAAAAATATCGGGAAGCCTGAGAGAAGAGCTTATTGATCCAAAAAATACATCTTATGGGAGGATTCAAACCACTCTCAAAAATGCAGGATACAAGGCATTCAAAATTAGGCCTACCACAAAATTAACGCTCAGGCATCGAGAAAAAAGGGTTGAATTTTGCCATGCAATGTTGGAAAAAGTTAATGAAAATGAAGATTATTTAAAAAATGTTTTTTGGACCGACGAGTCATCGTTTTCTACTAGTGGAATGATAAATCGAAAAAATAGCAGACAGTGGGCCACAGTAAATCCCCATTGCTACAGGGAATTTCAATTTCAAGGACGTCAAACTGTTAATGTGTGGTGTGCTATTTTAAACAATAAAATAATGGGCCCTCATTTTTTCGAAGATACTTTAAACGGTAATGGTTATATGAATTTTCTCCGGAACGAATTAGAAAACTACATGGATGAGCTCCCATTGGAGCAACTGAGAAACCTCGTCTTCCAACAAGATGGTGCTCCTCCTCATTGTGTCGTATTGGTTAAAGACTATTTAAACCAACAGTTCACGGAATGGATTGGAAAAAATGGTACGATAAACTGGCCACCTAACAGTCCTGACTTGACGCCGATGGATGCATTTTTATGGGGAACTCTAAAAGATCGTGTGAACGCAAATAACATCGAAAATAGAGAACACCTAAAAGTCTTGATTAGAACGGAAATTCAAATTCTAAATCAAGAATATTCCCAGTCTATCACTGCCGCTTTGGATCGATTACGAAGAACATACATCAAAGAAAACGGGGGACCAGTTGAACAATTCCATTTGTAAGAATAAATGTATTATTTTATTATCTAAATTATTAAGTTTTAGAAGTTTTTTTTTGTTTTTGAAGCTTTCAGGCTTCCCGATATTTTTCTTATGGAAATATTGGGCTTTTCTTCCACTTTTAGTAAAATGTTTAAATCACTGCCTTCATCAATTTCCAATGTTTTCTTTTTTCTCGCTAGTCTGGATGTTTGTTGTAATAAAAATTTCCAAAATTAATTGTTTTTCTCTTTCCGAATAAGGCATTTTACAATAAAAAGAACGTATAATGTTGCTAAATGTGTAACTGTCACTGTCACTTATAAACAAATATTTTGTTTGTTGGTATCGATCTACTTCACAGCCACCTAAGCTAAATTATAAGCTTTAGAATGTTTTTATTTCTGAATGATAAAATCGCAGATATTTCGAAAACTATTGTATTTGGGTATAGGACATGTTATACAAAAAATATGCAGAATTTTCATAGGATTTAATTTAGCGTATAATATACAGGGTGTTCCATTTAAAAAATATAACTTTTATCTGTGGGTGATTTCGGCAACACCCTGTATATATAAAAATGTATGCTGCAAATAGCTTATTGTTTTTTGTGAAACTTTTATATTTGACGTTTTTCTACCAAACGTCAAATAAAAAAGTTAGAGGGGGGGGGGACATTATAAATGATCACCCTGTACATATATATACTCTTCTCAAAGATATATAATATACACATTTTTCATCATTGGATTTTTTTATAAAAAATATTTAAAATACTTAATCAAAATAGTCAGAATCGAGTTTAAAGTGTAATAAACCTGTAATAATCTAATATGGTCTGGACAGTAATTTTCTTATAAAAAACCAAAACTGTTTAGGCAAATAGGTATGTGGATGGTGCAGTTGAGTAACTTTTTGTAAATTAAATTAATGCGCCTGTCTTTTAAAGAAGCAAATTTCTCAATGATTTTGTCATAAAAGTCACCATTACATTCAGATAGTTTAACTAATAACTCTTTTTCTATTGCCATGATCGACAGGGCTGAGAGCCTATTTTGATATATACTATTTCGTAAGTAGGTCTTTATTCGCTTTAAGCACGAAAAATCTCTTTCGACCTGTACACTTGTTAAGGGGATTGTCAACATTAATGTCGCAAGTCGATATACTTCACAAAATACTGAAATTAATTCTAAACTATTAATTTGTTTAAGGAGTTCTTGAGTATTGACTTTATAAAATTGTTCATCTCTGTAAATTATGCTTAGCTCATTTTTGAGGCGGTCTTTGTCAAACATTTTTGGATACGTTTTTTCTAACGAATTTAATAGACTAATAGGGAATTCTGTGGCAAAGTCTTTGTATTTTGATGTATTAAGAAGTTTCACAAATTCCAATTTGTGTAAATCTTCAAACCTGATGTTAATTTGAAAAATTATACAGTCTAAAATTTCATAAAACAGATTTTTATATTTTTCCATTAAATCTGATTCGCTCATGCTACGGGTTTGTCTACTACATGGCAATCCGGTAAGTGATTTTGCTTTTTCAAAAATGGATTTAAGGAAATTTTCAGCGCGCAGCTCATTTAATCGTTTGACGGCAATGTTCAATTGTGAAATGCAGAAATCAATTTCTAGGTTACTTAACTGAAAAACTTGAAACAGGATATCAGTAACAAAAAAAAATTCTTTAAATGCAAAAATTAAAAAAGCAAATTCAAAATCGGGAAGGTCTTTTAGATACCCCTTGGCCATGTGTATAGTATCTGAGTCTAATTCTGGATTTTCAATCATGTCCTGAAAAACTAACTTAAAGGTTCCAAGATTCTTACAATTAAGTTATAGAGTGCATTAGCTCTAGAATCTTCACTTATATCAAAAAAGCCTAAAAAACGTTCTTTTATTTCGGCTAATTTATTTACATACCTAACAGTTACACAACATTGGGCTTTTGCAACTATATCCGTCGTATCATCTACAATTAATGAGAAAAATGTAGCCTCCGATATTTCTTGTTTAATAAAGTCTCTCATATGTTCGTCAATACAAAATATTAATTCATTTTGAATAGTTTTCGATTGTCCCGTAAATACACTTTTCTCTTCTAAATGCTTTACAAGTTCGGTGTTACGTTTAATTAAACAATTAAAAACTTCCTTAAAATTCCCTCTGTTAAAAGAAGATTCGGATTCGTCATGCCCCCTAAAAGCCAGTTCTTGTTTTCCCAGTAATATAGTCGTATCTATAAGGTATGTCAAAAGCAAGCGGTTTTTCCTAACATCTTCATTGTACAATAATTTAGATAAACGAGCATTTTCGATTAGTGCATCTTTAATTGTAGTCATATTTTGAGACAAACGTACAAAACCTAAGGTATTTTGAATATGGTCTTTAAACCCTTCATGCATTTTAACCGCTCTAGAAAAAATTTTAAAATCAACGTATCCATCAGAAGTCCATACTGTTTTTGTTTTTCCCAGTATTAAGCAAGGCCAACAATATAAACGCTGCTTAAAAACACTTCCACAAATCCAAGTGTGTGTTTGATACCATGATGTTTGAAATGATCATTTATATTGTCGACCGTCTTTTTTATCACTACTTAAGGTACTTATCTTCGGCATGGGTCTATCTCCGCGAAAAATTTCTTTTTTCTCATCCTCGGGACGCCTGGAAAATGCCGTTCTCAATAGTGACATAACGATATCGTGGACTGAATTCATAGTTCACACGTTTCATTTATTTTAAATTGTAATCACTAATTCATATAAACTACTCTATCAGTCTATCTACTCAAAAATTAAACTAACGCAACGTCAAAAATACTTTAGATAGAGTAACACTCGACACAGACTAAACGCGCGACATTCACGAAATAATACTATAAAAAAGTTACCAAATTATTGCCGAATAATCTCAATATCCACCCACTTCCCGCTCAATCTCAAACCGTTACCGGTAACAGTCAAATACGAATACCCCACACGCCCACGCAAATATCAACAAAAACAAAAACGGGTTGCATTTGGCAGCCGGATGCGCGATTGTCATTTACCGATAAATGATAATTATTTCCATTTATATTCAATCTGTGGTAACATTAAATGGCAACGTCTCAATCTCAAAAAAGAGATGGAATGAATCTATATATGCAACACGACCCTTTTCCCTCTTTCTCAGACTTATTAAAAATCCAAATACCATTCAAGTGTCCGAGGCGCAATTCGTATCGCCGCGTATAGGTAAAGTCGAATAAAAAAGAAATGATATTGCAGTTATTGGACATTGTACTGTTGGTTAGTAAGAGTAAAGTGTTTATTTATGATTTACGCATATTTGATGAAATTTTCATAGTGTTTGAGACAATTTTCAGAGAATAATGTATCAACTTGGAAAGAATTAATTTTGAAAATAAAAATGTATATTTATAGGAAAGCGAGTGAGACGGCGCCTCAGCTGCCTCATCTGACGAGCCGACGCTGGCGTTTACTTTGTAACCTACGAAAGGAATAAGTGTTTATCTAGGTAGTTCTGGAAAAAATAAAACAAAGCATTTGTCAAAAATTAATTTATTTGTTCATCATGGTTTATAATGAAGAAGAAAAATTTTAAATAATTCCATTATTTTATAAAAATATTAATGTTTCGGATGCAGAAGCCGAATACCGGCAACTCCACCCTGGGATGCAAGTTCCAACCCGGGCTACATTTTATAATGTTGAACCCTGTATGAGGCAAAGAAAATCCCTGCAACGACAGAAGCGAACAGTTGCTTTAAACGAAGCAGAAGAAATCAGTGGCGGCTCGTCCTTGCGAGCTGCAGGGCTGTAGAACCACCAAAACAATTTTAAATTATCCTATAAATCTATCATAAAAATCATTTCACAATTTTATTAAAATAAACCCAAATACGGAAAATTATTAAAATAAAATATAATAACTAGTCTTAGGATAATTATGCATTTAAAAATCTAAAAATATGCATGCAAATATGCTCCGAAACGAGGAAAAATATGCACTTAAAAGTGCATTTATTATCGGGTTAAAAAAACAGAAATAAAGCAAAAGTATAGCAATTAAAATATTAATTATTTACACTTCAAAGTATCCGTAAGACGCTACTTTTACCAGTAATTCTTACATTAATACAACTATTTAATAAAAGTATTTTTTAAATAAAATTTTAATATATAGCTAACTAAACAAACCAACTAAAGAATAAACCCGTTTAAAATTTATTGTTTACGCCAGGGGTGCTCAAACTTGAACTGCTGGCGATCTATCTCAATATTTTTAGACTACTTACGATCGACTTTGAGAGGCTGCAAGTATGTGTGATGCAGGGTTGTCGTACGTACACGATACATACACCCTACCTACCTACCTACCTACCTACCTACCTAGGTAGGGTGTACCGTAGCATATATTGATATTAGCTTTCCGCACAATATACATTATTTTAGTCAAGGTTTGGGTTAGGTTTAGTTAGGTTCTTTTCTACAATATCAATGAAAAAACTCGTAGTTATTCAAAATTGCGAGTTTATTGGTTGTTACAAAACAAAAGAGTTACATATGATGTTAAACTTAACTAAGGAGTGACTTGGGATGTTGAAGCGTGGCAGTGCATGTCCTCAGCATACTTTTTATAAGTTGGTACGTAACTACTGAGTGCTAATTGCAAGCATGATGACATATGATCGTCAGTTAGTCGATTGCGATATTTTGACTTAACCTTTAGCTACTCGCGTACCAAATTTTCCCGTTACTACTCGCGTGGTGTATTTTATACACCATTGCATTTTTCATTGCAGCGAGATTATTTATCACTTTGTATATATTTTAAAGAACAACAAATAATAATACTAGGTCATTTTGGTTGCCAACACAGTTTTATTTAAAAAAAAATGTAAAAAATTATCAAGGTTTTAAAAAAAAATTATGAAAAACTTAATGCTAATATTATGTAGAATAACACAACAACAAAAATGGGATTCAAACATTTTCCACGGGGTTTGCCTATTCACTAGAAGAATCATGTACTTTACATTTATGGCATGTAATAACATTATCACTATGTTCTTTACATACTGATCTGCTGCAAAGGCCACATGTGATTATTGTAACCCTGTTTTTTTTTTCTGCCACAGATAAAGCACCTCCCTCGAATTTTTGTGGGAGGCTCTTGGTCCATCTCCTCTTCATTTTCTCGATACTTAGACAAAAAATATTTAATATCGGTTGGTAAAGTTGGAATTTTAGCTCTTTCTGAAAGATGTGGTCTCATCAGCTTCAAAGCAAGCGTTTTCAAGAAAAGTCTTCTGTATTTGTAGGGAGAATAAGGATGATTGGCATTGTATAAAACTTGACTATTAATTCCAGCTATGTTTAGCAACTGAAAGAAAAAAGTCAAAGGCCAACGTTTTGATCTTCTACTGACAGAATATGTGTTACACATTTTATCCACTGTATCCACTCCGCCTTTTGTCCGGTTGTAGTCCAATATAATTTCCGGTTTATTGGTATTTGGATCGATTGCAGAATCATCGTGCATTGTTGAAATCAAAACGACGGATTTGTTTTTTTTTGGAACGTATGAAACTATTGTTATTTCCCTTTGGAATCCAAAAATAGATGAACCAGCCGCTCTAGATTTGTTGGGCAAAAATTCTTGTGGCAACTCTCGTTTATTTTTTTTCAAGGTTCCAATCATTGTGATCTTATTTTGTAATAATTTATGTGCCAAAGGGTAGCTTGAATACCAATTATCACACGTTAAATTTCTATTACTTCCTTTCAGTTCTTCAAGTAAACGGTGAACTATTGCAGTTGGAGTATTCGGTACGTTGTATTGTCCGTCTGGTTGTTTTCCACAGTACAGCTCTAAATTGCTAACATAAAATGTTTTAGCGTCACAAAGGACGAACACTTTCAAGCCATATTTAGTAGGTTTGTTGGGAATATATTGTACAAAATTGCACCGTCCTCTGAATAATATTAGCATCTCATCAATTGTCACAAATTCACCAACACTGTAATTTTTTTTGCAATTAACTACAAAGCTGTCCAATATGCATCGTACTGCAGCCAACTTGTCCGTTTTTTTTCTTTTGTCTCTGGTTGTTTTGTCATCAAACCTGATAACGCTAAGCAAAAATAGAAATCTTTGGTAGTTCATACAAGCTCGAAATATTTCAGATCTTCTCCCATCCTTTGTCCACAATTCCAAAAAATGAGTGTGATTTTGCTTCTTAGAACCAGAAAGAAATAATAATCCGAAAAACGCAAGCATCTCGGTTTTCGTAACGTCCTTTGCGTCTCGCTGTCGATCATAGTTTGGTCGTACTCGTGAAATTTCTAAATTTGTACATTGAACAATCTGCTCAACCATGACTTCATCAAATATTTTCATAAAAGCGCTCATCTCATCAGTTATATCACGTGCGCACTGCCTTGGTCCCGGGAATATTTTCAATAAATTTTTCTTACTGGTTTTACTAAATTTATTCACAATTTCATTTTTCGACCATACACTTTTTTATCCTTTTCAACATACTGATTGTCTAAGTCAACTACTTCTCCGAAATCTGAATTTTCCATATTTTTATCCATGAGTTCGTCTTCTGGAATATCTAAGTCACTCATTTCCTGCTCCGAATTAGTATGGTGATCAGATTCTTCTATAAGCTCGTCTTCTGACAAATCTGGTTCACCACCGACCTCTTTTTCAGAATCGCTATCAAAAATAACCTGAGCCATAGCTTCCAACTCATCTTCAGTTAATTTTTTGGGATTTTTAACTGCTACTCGATGCCTGAAAATAATTATTATAAGTAAGTATATAACAATTGAATACATATATACATATTTTTAAATAAGAAAGTATTTTTTTATTGCAGAAAACCAAAAAAATACAACTTTTCAAAATACTTACATAGTTACTCGCGTTGGCGTATTTTGTACACCACTCAAATTCTTGCAAAATATCTGACTACTCTATTACGCTATTAAATCGACACTGCCCGTATATCCAGAGGACATATCAGGCAACGGTTAGCGAGCTCGGCGACCTTGAAAAAGAAATCGTAAGAACTCGGCAGCGTTCGGAACAAATTTGGTGTATTTTTTACACCAGCGCGAGTAGTTAAAGGTTAATTATCTTCATTTCAGAAAATGCAGACTCGCACAAGTAAGTTGACCCAAACATTGCTGTCAGTTGAAGGGCGATTTGCCTTAGATTCGGATATTTATCTTCAGATATAAAACACCAGAAATTTGTATCAGATGCTGTAGCTTTGAGAAGTATATCTGATAAAATCTGCACCAACTCATTTTCAACAGAACATGAGTTCATATTAAACTGACCTGCTATTTCAGTAGCTAATTCCTCAATGTTTTTACATGAAAAAGAATAACTGATGCTACATTTGCCAATTTACTACAATCATAAAAACGCATTTCGAATTGTCCCAAGATATTTGATACTTCAGCCCCATACGTATTATAATTCAACTGAGGAATCCTTGCTTTCAAAGACGGAAAATGTTTCAGATCCTTTCTTTTCAGTTGATCTATCATAAGTTGCAATTTACTTTTGAATGCGCGCTAATCATCTCAATAACAGTTTTTCCTTTACCTTGAAGCTCCAAGTTAATGGTGTTTAAGTGCATTGTGATGTCAGTCAAAAATGCCAAATCAGTCAGCCATTTTTCAACATCTGAGTGTCATCACCTCTTTCGTCTAGAAAAGCTGTTATTTCGGGCAATAATTCTTGAAACCTTTCTAGGAATTTTCCGCGACTCAACCACCTGACGTCCGTGTGAAGAACTAAATCAGTGTGTTCAGCTGACTCCCTATCTTCCAACTGCAACTTAAAGAGCCGCCGTTGCAAGCTACGTGCACGGATGGAATTCACAATTTTTGTTGCAATGTCCATAATTTCGTCCGTGTTTAAAACTTTTGAACACAAAACTTGTTGATGTATAATGCAATGAATTGAAAAAAATCTGAGGGAAATATTCATTAGCTCGACACAATGCCACAAAACCGTTTTTGTTTCCAGTCATTGCTGGTGCTCCATCGGTTGTAATGCACACTAATTTATATATTGGTAGCTTGTAGTTTTTTACAAAATTGAAGAAAATGTCATATATATCTTCGCCACGGATCTTCCCCTTCAGAGGAATGATTGGCAAAAATTCTTCCTTAGCCAACGTGTCATTGAATACCATCCGAATAAAAATACACAGCTGGGCAGTGTCTGTCATCATTTTTTAGTTTATCTGCCATGGCCTGACTGCCAGTTTTTTTCCTAACACCTGATTTTTGTGCAAAATTTGAGGAAATTGGTTAATTAGTTTTTTTAACGTTTCACTAGTCTGCCATCTTGTTGCAGCATATTGGATTTTTACCAAAATATTACCAAGTCATCCCAATATGACTCTAAATTTTAGCCTAAAATGAAAGTTAATCTGATGAGTAGCTTTTAAGCTATGTCGCGAAATGACATACTGACAGACGGACCGATGGAATTCATGAAATATATTTTTTTTATCTAGGGGCGTTAAAACCTGAAAATATGTGGTGATTGGTGATTTTTTTCAAGAATAAAAATACTTTATTTGACCGCAGTTTTGTTCCGCCATCTTGAATTAGTACCACAGGTTTACTGGTTTATCTCTATACCACAATTAGTTTTTTAGCCTGAATTTTTAAATACTTTGTTAAGTCGCCATTTTGTGCCGCCATCTTGCATTAAAATGTTCAATAATTAATTTCCTTTTTTACTTAATTTTTAGAAACAGAACTTTTATAATTATATTAAGATCTATTAATCAAGCAACTTAACGTTTCCCCCTTTTTTTTTAATAACTATAAAGCAAAATAGGTCACAATAACAATTATGGATAGATATTTTTAAACTCTTTTTTAAATCACCCTGGTAAGTGAACATTAATTCTTTTTCATTACTAGTGGTTTGCATCAACCTCGTAAAAGCATGGGCACCTGCACAGCTGTACGAATTTCTCGGATTTGTCGGCGAGTTATTGTAACCACAACATAAAAGTTCTGACGGACTGTGCCCCTTCTTGTCTTGTTAATGTTCGGAGAACGTATAAACGACTATCTAATAAACATGTATCTGAGAAATAATTGCAATTGTACCAAAAAAATGCTTTTTCTTCTTTTCCTTGTGTGATATTCGTTAGCGGTAATGAGGAGAAAGTTTAAAGAGAAAAGGGAGTCCGAGATTTGAATAATTGGGGGGATTTATGGGGTAGATCTAATGAAATTGTTAGTATCTAATTACACTGGCCGACAAGATTTTTCTAACACAGGCCAGCTCATTATTTTCACAATGGAAATACCCTCCCAATAATAAAAAAAATATATTCGGAAAGCCCTAATACCTACCATTTTTTAATAGCCTAATTAGAACCTTTTATATTGGCAGGTAAACAATTTTATTGTGGGGCGGCTAAAATGGGTCCATTTTACAACGGAAAAATTACCTAGACTGGGTTTTTAAGATTAGACATAAAATAAACGTTAAACAGCACTCTTCTGAGTTTCGAATTGAGAGGTTCTCTGTGTATCGATAAGTAAGTGTATGTGAAGACGAGAATGTCGAGTCAAAATTTCTCCTTACTGAATTTCTGGTGAAATCACAAGCAAGGCCATTTTCCGAAAATGTAAAAAAAGCCTACTTTAAATATTTTTGTGTGTTAATTGGGGATCAAGATAAGCGGTGGGCTCCCCATGTGTGCTGTGTTAGTTGTAGTGTATCATTGGTGCAGTGGATGAAGGAAAAGAGAAAAAGTATGCCTTTTGCAGTTGCAATGATATGGCGAGAACCCACCAATCATTCTGACGATTTTTATTTTTTCCTGACAAAGACTGAAGGTTATTCCAAAAAGGGAAAGCACAATATAGAATATCCAAATTTGCAATTTGCCGTACGACCTGTTCCTCATAATGCAAATTTGCTAGTGCCGATTGCGCCTTTAAATTGGCAAACTATTGATTTGGGAGATAATGGAGATAACGCACCATCAGGCAGCTCAGAAGAACAGTGCACCGATCCCACTTTAACCACAGGTCCCAGTTTCGGCGAGCCACATTTGATTGTTCAAAGTGAATTAAATGATTTAGTACGTGATTTGGGGTTATCCAAGCAACAGTCAGAACTTCTGGGTTCCCGTCTTAAGGAATGGAACCTATTGGCCAAAGAAACAAAAAAAAAACGAATTTCAGAAAAAGAAATGCTATGTTTTCTGAATTCTACAGTATGGAAAATTTGTTGTGCGCGTTTACTGATATAGACAGTTTAATGCAGGAACTTGATATTGAACATTCTCCCCGTGAGTGGCGCTTATTCATAAACTCATCTAAATATAGCTTAAAAGCTGTGTTATTGCATAATGGAAATTTAAAACCCTATATACCAGTTGCCCATTCAGTTGCAATGAGAGAAAATTATGAAAATATGCGCACGATCTTGGATAAAACAAACTACAATAGGTATAAATGGCAGATATGTGGGGACTTAAAAATTATAGCGATTTTAGTGGGACTTCAGGGTGGATTTACAAAATATTGCTGTTTTCTTTGTTTATGGGACAGTCGTGAATAAATCATCATTATGTAACAAAAATTTGGCCAGAAAGAAGCGAATTTCAACCGGGATCTCAAAACGTTAAATTTATACCCGTTGTTGATCCCAAAAATGTCCTTTTAGCTCCTCTTCACATTAAACTTGGACTGATGAAAAACTTTGTGAAGGCTTTGAATAAAGATGGTGATGGATTTAAATAACTAAGACAAGTCTTTCCCCAGTTAAGTGATGCCAAATAAAAACAAGACATTTTTATTGGATTTTTATGGAGCATGGAATTCATTTGTTAATGTAGTAAGAGGATTTTTAGGCAACAATATGGATGAAAATTATGAACAATTAGTTAACGAACTCTTAGATGCCTATAAAGCACTTGTAACCAGAATGTCATTAAAAATTCACTTCCTCCATTCCCATATGTCATTTTTTTCCTAAAAATTTGGGAGCTGTTAGTGACGAGCAGGGTGAAAGGTTTCACCAAGATATCAGAACAATGGAAATTCGGTACCAAGGACGATGGGATCCAGCCGTGGGTGACTCCTGTTGGTTTTTGAAGAGAGAAGATAGGACACCTCATAAACGGAAAACATAAAGTTTAATTAGTGTTTTAAGTTAATATTTTTCTCGTTTGCTTTCTCTTAAATGTATGGTGTTTATTAGGCGACAACTGTAAACATAGTCAATAAACAGGGTTAAGAATTTTCTGAAATAATTTTTTCTATAGTTATTAAGTATCGTAACATTCGATATGGTTCTACAACTCTAACAAGAAAACCCTACGTGCTACAACTTTCTATTTGTCATTTTCGTATTTGGATAGGTCCATTCTATTAGATTATGCTATTCTGATTTGTTATTATAACATTAATAATTCGGGAGAAGACTAAACCCCTTGGTCCCTTCCCCCCCCTCCAGGCTACAGCCTTGCGTACAGCACACCCCATAAGATATGTCACGGGCCGCCACTGGAAGAAGTGACTATATTGCTATATTTTCAAGGTATGCAATAAGTTATTAAACATTTTGTTTGGTAAATTAAAAATATTAATCTTACTTTTAGAAAACACGCGACATTCAATTAGAGTCGCGAATGGGTATTTTGGAAAACAACTAACCGAAATTCAAAAGACTTTAAAAGAAATACGAATATCATCCATATAAATTAATACCTGTCCAGGAGCTTACTATAAATCAAAAACATTTAAGATTAAACTTCTGCCAACAAATGATTTTTCACAAAAATGAGGATCACAATTTTTTAAATAAAATCCTGTGGTGAGGCTTACATCTGCCGGAATGTATAATCGAAAAAATATGCATTTGTGGGCACCTGAAAACCCACACGCCTATAGTGAAATTCATTCCCTTAATGTTTGGTGTGATATGCTGGGAAATAAGGTGATTGGTACCATTATTTATGAAATTGCTCTAAATTGGCATAGATCCTTAAGGTTTTTGCAAAATGAAATTGGGAATTTTTTGGAAAACGCACACTTGCAAAGTTATTGTAATCTTATTTGGCAGCAAGATGGGGCACCGCTACATAATGTCGCCCTTGTAGGGGAGTTTTTAAACAATCGCTATGATATGTGGATTGGCCGAAACGCGGTTATTTATTGGCCACCAAATAGCCCAAATCTAACTCCGTTAGACATTTTTATGAGGATATTTAAAAGACGAGGTCTATAGAGAAAGAAGCAGAACGTTGGAAGATTTAAAAGGAAAAATTGTGGAAAGCATATGTAATTTAAATAAAAATTTTATTTCAAATTCCATTAATAAATTAAAAGAGAATTATAGAAAATGTATAGAAAAGAATGGTTGTTATATTCAGCATTTATAAAATTTATAATTTATTTGTTTAATAGTTGTTGTTTTTAATTGGTTTTTTATTCTTGCAAAGTTGCAAATAAAATTAAATCTTATATTCTAAAATATAAAATCTATAATAAAATAAATAGCTAACACTGTTGTCTAGGTCTTACCAGCATTCTTCAGGTGACCCGGTGTTAACGGTAAAACAGAAGATCTAGTGCAGTGGCGGCTCGCCAGGGGTCGCGTCAGTCAATCAATTTACTTAAAAATAAAAATATTATTAAAATATTAAGAATTTTATAATCTACGTTTTATATAAATTTACATTATTTACTTAATTATACCATTATTTTCTATTAAAACTACTGCGTTATATACTCAAAAAATAATAATGACTTTAAAACTTATCGCGCTGAACACCTTTTCATAAGAGCGACCCGTTGAGCTGCAGGCGCTTATTATAGAATTAATGTAAATTAGTGCGCTCGGATCATAGGAGGCGGAAGCAGCTTTGCACCGATCGAATCAAATCGAAATTAACTTTAAGATATAGGTACATAATTATTTTATAACCCATATAGAAACTGTGACAAGATGTTTTCTCGAAATACATTTTCTGTTATTTTCCACATTAGGTACTGATACGGCAGAATAAATATCTGATCTGTAACTGATAGCGCCTTCTCTAGAAAAGTATTTTATTTTATTTTTAGGCCATTAAAGATGCTTGCAAGGAAATGCCTGGTGAATATAATCCAAGAGTGGCCTTTTTGGTTGTACAAAAACGTCATCATACGCGGCTTTTTCCTAAAAATAAACAGGATTCAGAAGATAGAAACCTAAATGTTCCAGCTGGTAAGTGATTAAATTACTCACTAGGCTCGTGTTAATTGGATAACTGTCCGACAAAGTTAAGGATATTAATATATTTGAGTCAAAGTCAGTACTTCTTATATTGATCAATTACAAAACAAAATAGCCAGATTATTTGACTGTCAATTGATCAATTGTATTGTTGTTGAAAAGGGGCTGTTGTTGACTATAGAGGCAGTAATAGGTACCAAAAATTGTCCCTTTTTAAAATGGTTGTTCCAGTTTCATAAAAAAATCAGGGAATTTTTTTAAAAACTTGTTTTAATTTTTTTTTGTAAACTGTATTTGAACTAAGGTTAACCTTTGACATATCTTAATAAATTAAGAATTTCGAAGCATTTTTATATCTATCCTATGTTGTAATACATAATAAAGTATTATTTATTGATTGAGTGAGTTTAGTTTATTTGTTGATTTTAGATGTTAGATTAAAAAATTAATTATTAATTTATTACACTCGTTACCATGGCTACTCAGTTACCATAGTTGGAGGCCAGGGGCGTGCTGTCCATGGAAGCAGTGCTTCCCCAAAAAAAAATTACAAAACATATTCTAAAATGTAATTTTTGAAATAGGAAACCATTAATTTAGTTTATATTAAGAATGCTAAAATATTAGACCCAGCCACAATAGAAATCGAATAGAACCTATGCGGGCCGCTAGCTTCTCTGCAGCCAAGTCCTGTATGCTTGATTTCCTGTGAATCGAGCCAGAGGTTATTGAACTTTCCACCGGCTGTTTGCAATTTTTGCATTTCAGTCGCGTGCTTTAAGTGGAGGCGGAAGCAGTGTTGCCAACTCGGTAGATTTTCCACTAGATCTAGTGGTTTTAATAGTAATTTAGTGGACTGATGTCATCAAAATCCACTATGGTGGAAATTCTAGTGGGAATGACATTTTTTAGCAGAATTTTTAGTAAAATTTAGAAATTTTGTAGAGTGGTGGTAAATTGTCAAATTTTATAACGCAATTCAGCCGGCAACGTCATTTTTGGGCGCTTGAGAAATCGCCTTCAATTTTAATAGTGTCAATTGTCATTTGATTCTTTTGTCAACGCGGGTACGTCATGATCTGTCATCTGTCACTTCTGTCAGTCAGTCAGCAGTACTCGTCATTTTTATTTTTTTATTTTAATGTTTTTATTAATATTGTTTATATTTAATATTTATTTGTTTAGCCGAGTTTGGAGATTTTACAATCAAGTCAAGGTATATAATAGGTAAACATAATACAAAACAAATATAAATACAATATTTTTCAGATGTCCAAAACCTACAAACAAAAATGTAGAGATTCCTGGTTACAAGACCCTGGATTTAAGGAATGGCTTAGTGTGGTGGACTCGGCAGAAGGGCGGACCGCGAAATGTAAAGCATGTGGTAATATTCTTCAAAATAGGTATGCTGATCTTAAGGCCCACAGTGTTTCTAAAAAACATAAGGCAAATGCCAAAATTGTTTTTGGCAAAACGCAACCAAAAATCCCATTTAAGAAGGATTCGGAAAATTTTGAACAAAAACAAGCTGAAGCACGAATAGCTTTGTACGTTGCATGTCATACCTCAATAAATATATGTAACCATCTAAGCAATGTATGCAAGAATTCATTTAGAGGATACTCTGCTGCTGATGCACTTAGCCTTAATAGGACTAAATGTACCAATATTATTAAAAATGTTATGGCTTCTCATTTCATCAATAATTTGAGAAATGACATTGGGGAATCTCCGTATAGTCTACTATTAGATTAGTAGACAGACATAAGTATTAAAACATATTTGGGGATCATAATCATATATTATAGCAAAAGTCAAAACAAAGTTGTTGAGACATTTCTTGACACGCCTGAACTATCAGATGTGGATGCCGAAGCTATTGTTCCAGCAGTCAAGGCAACATTAGAGAAACATAAGCTCAAATTACAAAACTTAAAAGGTATAGGCACTGATAATGCAGCTGTTACGGTGGGCATTAATAATGGTGTCTACAAAAATTAAAAGAAGATATTCCTAATTTGGTATTAATCAGGTTAGTACCTTAAAGTGGCCTTGATATACGTTTATAAAGTAAGTTATTATATTTATTTTTATAACTGCACATTATTGCTTTTTTAGGTGTGTATGTCACCCTTTACAACTAGCCATCAGCTGAACACCTGCCGAGAAACATTAAGTTTTTAATTCGAGAAACATACGATTGGTTTGTTGGTTTGCTAGATCATCAATGAGACAAGAAGAATAGAAATTATTATTCAAAACTATAAATGATGGCCATGATCCCAGAAAAATTCCCAGAATACTAGATCAATGGCTTGAATTAAAGGAACTTTTTGGTACGGTGAGGTATAAGGAACGGTGTTATACAGCAGAGACACATTTTCCTACTTATAATTATGAAAAAAATTATGCTTTTATGTCATTACTAAAAAATATTTTGGTAGAAGTTCAGAGGTTTAATAAATTGTTTGAATCCAATAATGCTGACCCCACAAAACTTCCACCAGAACTTAAAAATTTGTTAGACACACTTGTCTCAAAAATTAAATTACCCTATGTCAAAACAGATATTTTTAAAGACAAAATAGAAGACTTTATAGACCACAAAAGTTATTTAGGGTATAATTTTTAAAATACCTTCACGAATATGCGGGAAAAAATGCTATTTTGCCAGATGAAGAAAAAGTACTAAGGCAAAGGTCAATATAAGTGTTTTCAAACACACTAAGCCATATTAGGCAATCTATAGTGCCATTATTAAGATATTTTTCAAAAACTGAAACACAAATTGATATAATTGAAGCTGAATAGGGAAAAATCCACTTATTAAAATGGAATGAAACAAAAAATACGAAACATTTTTGGTATGAGGGTGCCAATTTTAAGGATGCAAATGATGATAATCCAGCCTCCTTTGCTTTGGAACTTCGGGTATTGCCTCAATCAAATGCTGTGGTTGAACGGTTGTGTAGCCAACTTAACCTAATTAAAAATAAAATTATAAATCGATTAAATTTTGATACTTTAGTTTTTTGGATTTATATAAGGTGTGGCCTCAAAAGCACACAACAGTGCTGTGATACCTATGCGATACCAAATGATATTATTCAAAAAATAAAAACAAACGAGACCTATCGACCATGTGATATGGTTCCTGAGTATAATCTGTATAATGATGTAGATTTATTAGACATATTTATTTATGTTGCTTCTGCAGTTCTGTTTTAGTAGTTTAGTTAATTTAATGCATTATGTAAATAATTTTTGTTGTCATATCTAAGAATCATTAGTTCCTTCTTTTGTTTGGCAAATTTTCTTTTATGTTTTTTGTTTTTTACATTTACTTATATATGTATTTAAAGAGACTGTTTTACTTGGCTGTAACTAGCATTTAGGTTAAGTATTATGTTTAATTTGTTTTAGTTTTCATAATATTAATATATTTTTAGTGCAGTACCTAATGACATTAAAATGACTGATGTTTTCTTAATTTTGTTTTCTTTATCATGCCCGCAATTTTGAAAATGTTTTGCAAAGTCCACGATATAGTATACGGATGGCGCTGATAATTTAAAATGAAAAAATAAATCACCATAAATTCCTAATAGTAAAATATTTTTAGCGGAATTTAGTGATATTTTAGATTTCTATTTAGTGGATTTCTAGTGAGATTTGACAGGGATTCTGGTGGAATGTCTTGTAATAAAGTTGGCAACACTGGGCGGAAGCTATCGTTGAAGTAGGTTCTTTGTTTGAACGGCTATCCGTGTTGTCGTGTGATACGTACGTCGCGTCGTGCATAGGGCGATATGGAAGACAATAATACGGCTGTCGGTAATAACGTTGAAAATGTTGGAGAATTTAGTAAGAAGAGTGTGTGTGAATGTGTGGTGTGTGTCTTAATAATAAAGGGATTTTCAACATTAAACTTCGCTGATAAGCTTCAAATAATTTCCAAAGGAAGGGCAAAACCGCCTATGAAAAATATAACCACAAAAATGAAAAACTGTATTAGACATTTTTATCTGGAGAAACAATACGAACAATTTAAATGGCGAACAGGGTGTGAAAGTATAGATAGATAGATAGATAGATAAACTTCCATATATTTCATAAGTAATTTTACAAAATTTTACAAAGATTCTACATTACAAACCACATGGTGGTGTTAAATATTGTCAAAAGAAAATTTTGTTATAAACTATTTTAATCTACACTACAGGTACCACAAAAGACATCACATGTTTTCCTTGTCCCTATCATTGTAAAACTCTGTCAGAGAGTAGAAAGCCTTTTGTTGAAGATATATTTTAAAACTGTTTTAATTTAGATTTTTGCAGGTTACGAACATTTTGTGGAAAAGAGTTAAACATTTTTGTTACACTGTATTCTACATTTTTTTTTTGTACATATGTGAAATTACACCTCTCAGTAACAAATAACATTGCCTCAAATATATATAAACCAACAACAGTAAGAATTTTTTGTTCACAAAATAAAGGTTTACAGCTTTCTTGTTTTATTTTAAATATACTGCGGAGACATCTCTTTTATAAAACCAGTATTCTTTGTAGTATCGGTAGAGTTTCCCCAGAATATTACACCATATTTTAATCTAGATTGAACATATGCATAGTATGATAAAAGAGCTGCCTCCTTACTTACATTCTCAGCTATCAGTCTTAGGGCATAACAATACCTTGATATATTTGTCCCTACAAAGTCGACATGTGCTTTCCAGTCAAATCTTTTATCTATAAATATTCCTAAGAAAAGTGCGGAGTCAATAGAGGCGAATTCTTCATTATCATATGTTAATGCTAAGGCATAGTGATTTCTATTTGCAAAAGACAATACTTGGGTTTTTGAGATATTTAGAAGTAGGATATTTGCTTCGAAATAACTTTTTAACGTGTTCATTGTGTTTGATATTTTTCTAAGAAGCACATCCCGATCCCGCTCACCAAACATAATGATGGTATCATCTGCGTAAAGAACAATATGTTCATCACTAACATCTGGCAGTTCGTTTGTGTACAGGATGTATAGTAGGGGCCCAAGAATTGATCCCTGCGGTACTCCCCTCTCTATTTTCATGGTGTTGGACTTCAGTTGGTCACCACATTCATCCACCTCACAAACGCACTGCGTTCGTTGCGATAGGTACGATTCTATTAGCCTCAAGGCCACTCCTCTAATACCAAAATTTCCCAATTTACTACAAAGAATCCCATGATCCACTCTGTCAAATGCTTTTGACAAGTCTAAGCACAAAATAGCTGTCTCTTGTTTATTATTCAATGAGTTTAATATTTTTACCATAGCCTGATATATGGCTCGGATTGTAGATTTGCGCTTTCTGAAGCCATTTTGAGACTCCGAGAGAAGAGATTGTGTTTCCAAAAAATTTTCCAGCCTTTCATATATAATTTTTTCAAAAATCTTACTTACATTTGGCAAAATTGATACAAGTCTGTAATTTGACTCATCATCCTTTTTACCCTTTTTATAAATGCCTTTACTAATGCTATCTTAAGAGCATTTGGGAAGATTCCTGTAGAGAGTGTTAGATTTACAATATGTGAAAGTGGTGTTGATATAATAGAGACAGTTTCCTTTATCAGAACCATTGGTATTTCGTCGTTTCCTATAGACTTTTTATTTTTCAAGTTTTTAATACAGATTTGCATTTCTTGTGGTGTTGTAGGGTTCAGGAAAATAGAGGAAGAAGTTTTGTTATAGTTTTTGTTATTCGTGCGTAATTTACTGCCAGAGGAATTTATGAAATATTGATTAAGTTTGTTTAAAGTTTGCAAATTTCCATTAAATTTTTGTGAAAAGTTTTCAAAAATTGATTCCATTTTTTTATGTCTCTTTGTTATTTTGTTTACCACATTCCACATCGCTTTATTTTAATTGTCTGACATTATATAACGTTCATTTGACATTTGCTTCGTTTTTTTAATAACTTTTTTTAAAATACTACAATATCTGTTAAAGAATTCTGCACTTATATGTCCCATTTGTTTTTGTTGATAGAGATATCTTTTTGTTTTGCAGGATACTTTAATTGCAGGAGTTATCTAAGAATGTGACTGTTTATTTATGCTTACCTTTTTTTCTACAAATATTTGTTTCATTTTATTAGTATATAAACTGGAAAAAATATTATAAGCAGTATTCGAATCATAAGTATCATAAACTGAGTCCCAACTGATCTGTTCGAGTTCTTGTTTAAAAGAGAGTATTTTAGTTTTAGAAAAGAATCGTTTTTTTGTATACTGGCTTCTATGTCTTGTATCACTATGAGTAAAACAAAGCAGTTGGGCTCTGTGGTCTGAAAGGGAAGAATCAAGTAAATTATTAAGCAGGAGATTGGCGAGGCGCGGTTCATTGCTATTGTTCTGGACGAAACAACTAATATCACTAATTTTAGCCAATTATCTATAGTAATATGCTACGTTAAAATAGATGGAAGTATTCAAGAGCGATTTTTAGGTTTTAAGAATGTGTCCAAAAATCGTACAGCAGATGCATTATATACCGTAGTTTATAACGTTACTAGATAAATTAATGGAGAGAAAAAATTGCTCAAAGCTATGATGGAGCTGCAGTGATGACAGGACAGTTAACTAAAACAAATGATATTGCTTTTTGCCTAAAAAAAGTGGATGATTTTAAATCCATGTTAAGCCAAAATAAGTCAAAAAAGAGATGACTTTGATCTATTTTGAGAGAAAACTATGACGTTAAATGTAGAGCCACAAGTCAAACGTCTTCGAACAGACAAGGTCTGAGATGGTCAAACATCATACAGACGCCTCCTTTATGAAATAATCGATCAAATTCAGCAACAAATAAACTATAGATTTAACGGTTTAAATAATTTTAAATTACTCGAGCTCTGCAATTTTGATGCATTTAAAGGAAAAACTTTTCCAGAAGATGCGTTTAAATCTCTTCTTCTTCATTATGGCCAGTTCTTCGACCGAGTGTTACTGCGATCTGAACTAAAAGTAATTTACGAAACTGATGACATTAGCTCAAAAAAATAACATTAAGGAACTAATGCAACTTTTAAAAGACAAGGAGCTGGAAGATGCCTACACCGAAGTGTCGAAATTGTGTGAATTAGTATTGACAATACCTGCCACAAGTTCATCAGTAAAACACAATTTTTCAACACTTAACGTATAAAAATTTCGTGATAAATTCAACGGGGCAGGAGAGACTTTTGCATACATCGCTATTATCCATTGAAAATAAAATTCTCCAAAATATGTCGGAGCATCGACGTTTTTATGATGACGTCATTGACGAATTTGCAAAAAACTGATCGAAGAATCGAATTACATTACAAATAGGTAAGTTTCTTAAAATTTCACCGCACTCCCCTGTTGGAAGCGATTCGAAATAATTTTCGGACTTACATGGTGCCACCAACTGTAGTAGTTGGACATAAAGAAAAGATAATATACCAATACACTGTTCTGTATAAAGTTTTATGAACCATAAGAGATAATTTAGGCTTTAATTACAATCCCAATTTAACTAACCTAACCTAACCTGAAATGTCAAAAAATAAACATAAAAGACAAGCTAATTTAAAAAAAACACTCAGATTTATTATCTGAAAATCTGCAGTATGTAATAACAGGTTACATCCATAATGACAGAATGAATCACAAGACAGGGTTCTAGATATACCAGTTTTAAATTTACCCAATCAAATAAAGAAAGTATTTACTACTAAATTTCAATATATTTTAGGTAAAATAATTCAAAAGGTAAAAATACCCTTTGAATTCAGATATCCAAAATATCAAAATATGTTACATAACATAGTAAATACTACAATTTTTTAGTCAAAAGTTAAATAAACCAGTATTTGGTTAATTATTTTCCAAATATACATATAAATTTACAATTGATTTATGCACTTAATCAAATTTTAACCAAAATTTAGCATAGATATAAAGGGCTAGGCCTTATCTACGTACTCCGTCATAACACAAAAAGTTAACCTGAATGGCATTAGTGGAATAAACAAATTTTGTAAGCGTTAAACTAATACACCCAGTTACATTAAGGTTAATTATGTAATTATTTGAGGCATATTACTATAATGGAATTAATAAAAAAATTTAAATTATTTTTTTACAAATTTAGTCATTTTATCTGAAAAAGAAATCAAATTATTATTAATACTCTTTATTTTTTTCAAAGCATAACTACGACCATGTTTATTACATATTAATATTTAAATTCAAAATTTATTCGATACCAAAGGTATATTTACAAAATAAATACATAATACACTTGTATCAGCACCACCTAGCAAAGGCTGCGACAGACAGGCTTGTGTGCTATGTGCTGCTGATAATTGCTTCTTAATGTCACGCTGTACATACATACCTAAACTTAATCTGAGTATATTGAGTATCCCATCAGCCAATTACATTAAAAATGAAACCTGCATTTGCATTTACAGTCTCTCTTTTTATATCGGGCCTTTAATTTTTTTAGTTTAACTGCTGATGATAAACCCATAAATTTTAAATTACTAGAAAGATTATTGAATATTTTAGGGCCCAGAATCAAAGATGATTTCTGGATAAGAGTTTTTGATGTCACTTTTAGGTTAAAATCGTCTTCAGATCTTGTATGAGTTCCTCAGGCTCGTTATACAAGACTAAAAGCAATAAACTGCTCTCGGAGCCTGAGAATTTTTTCCTGCTTGAAAAGGGCTTGGGTATGAAATAATCGTGATTTTTCACGTATAATTCTAATCGTAGTCTTTTGTATTAAAATTAAAGGCTTAACATGAGACACAAATGAACCACTCCAGACTGCAATACCGTATGACAAAACCGAGTGTGCAAGAGCAAAGTACAAAAGCTTCAAAGTTACCTTGTCAACAGATTACGACATGTACTTGATTTTGGCCAATACTTTTTATATCGGGCCTTTAATTTTTTTAGTTTAACTGCTGATGATAAACCCATAAATTTTAAATTACTAGAAAGATTATTGAATATTTTAGGGCCCAGAATCAAAGATGATTTCTGGATAAGAGTTTTTGATGTGACTTTTAGGTTAAAATCGTCTTCAGATCTTGTATGAGTTCCTCAGGCTCGTTATACAAGACTAAAAGCAATAAACTGCTCTCGGAGCCTGAGAATTTTTTCCTGCTTGAAAAGGGCTTGGGTATGAAATAATCGTGATTTTTCACGTATAATTCTAATCGTAGTCTTTTGTAGTAAAATTAAAGGCTTAACATGAGACACAAATGAACCACTCCAGACTGCAATACCGTATGACAAAACCGAGTGTGCAAGAGCAAAGTACAAAAGCTTCAAAGTTACCTTGTCAACAGATTCCGACATGTACTTGATTTTGGCCAATACTTTTTATATCGGGCCTTTAATTTTTTTAGTTTAACTGCTGATGATAAACCCATAAATTTTAAATTACTAGAAAGATTATTGAATATTTTAGGGCCCAGAATCAAAGATGATTTCTGGATAAGAGTTTTTGATGTGACTTTTAGGTTAAAATCGTCTTCAGATCTTGTATGAGTTCCTCAGGCTCGTTATACAAGACTAAAAGCAATAAACTGCTCTCGGAGCCTGAGAATTTTTTCCTGCTTGAAAAGGGCTTGGGTATGAAATAATCGTGATTTTTCACGTATAATTCTAATCGTAGTCTTTTGTAGTAACATTAAAGGCTTAACATGAGACACAAATGAACCACTCCAGACTGCAATACCGTATGACAAAACCGAGTGTGCAAGAGCAAAGTACAAAAGCTTCAAAGTTACCTTGTCAACAGATTCCGACATGTACTTGATTTTGGCCAATACGTACAACAGTTTTTATCCTGATTTCATCAATATGAAAATCCCAGCAAAAATTATCTTGAAAAGTTAGCCCCAGACAATCACAGTACATTAACCAACATTTCATTGTAATAAAACCACTTCTTCAGAAAAAATAAATCTTTTTTGATGTTCTGTAAATTGTCTTCTTCAGAGTTACCGGAATAAAGTAGGGCTGTGTCATTAGCAAAACTATAGACAGACAAGGTTGGCATTACACAAGTCGTTAATGTGTTTGTTGAATAGAATAGGCCCTAAAACCGACCCTTGGGGTACTCCAGTTGACAATACCCTTAACTGACTATTAAAGGATCCTATCCTGACATTTTAAGGTCTATCTGACGGATAACTTTGAAACCATTCCAGTATTAACCCTCTTATACGTGCTTTTTCTAACTTAATAATAATCGATGTTCAACTGTATCAAAAGCCTTACTTATGTCTATAAACAAACCAGTAACCCTTTTGTCAGCATTTATGCATATGGAAATCTCATCGGCAAACTTCAAGAGAACAAAGTCTGTGCCTTTATTCTTGAGAAACCCATATTGATTTTTAGAGAAAAAGTTAATGCTGTCAAGGTATTTATTCAATTTCTCTGCTATAAGTTTCTCAAAAATCTTGGAAATGATTGACAACAATGTTATAGGCCGATAGTTGCCGTCCTTATCCCTGGCACCATCTTTATAGACTGGGATCAGAATAGCTCTCTTTAGTTGTCGAGGAAATTGACCACTCGCTAGTGACAAATTAAACAAACAACATTAACAGTGGCGGCTCTTCCATGGGGTCATTTGGTCAATGACCCGCCAAAAATATTTCAGAAAATAAATTCTTCGTTTGACTGTCCCTCCTAATAGTTGTAATAAAACGCGAACCTTGGGAAAAGTTAAATACGCTACGCTATTAGCCGCGCACGGCGGTTAGAATGGTCGCGTTGCGTTCCTTAGGCATAATAAAATACGCTATACTAAGCTATGCTGGGCAGACCGAATTGCCCTGATTACCTTAAAGCTTAACGAAAGTACCCGAACATTTTACAGTTACCGAGCGGCAGTCGGACGTGATAGCAAATGGAATATGAATTCGCGATTTGGGTCATTAGCCGGTCTCTTCTCGTAATTCGATTGATGGGTCGCGGCATCACGTCGGCATGCGGAAGTTCAATTGTTCAGAGGTCGCGCGGTCGATATTGCCAATCGGTGAAAATTGATTTATATACTGTTTTTTTTAATATATATTTTTTTATTTTTATGATCCATGTGTTAGCTGGAAATATACAGGAAATAAAATGTTGGTAGTGACTAGTGCAAAAAATAAACAACTAAAAAGTGCTTACGAACTTAATTTTCCAAAAATAACCCAATCTCAAGATGGTCTATGTTTGAGTTGTGAATGTAGATGAAATAAAATGTCGGTAGTGCAAAAAATTAAACAACTAAAGAGTGCTAACGTACTTAATTTTGAGAAAATAACCGAATTCAAGGCAAGTGGTCGCCTTTTGCCAGAACTTAGTATACGACAAACCAGTAAAGACAAAAATAAAGAGGTTCATCGAAACTTTCGCAAAAGTATGTACAGGGTGTCCGGATTTGGTTGCAAAAGCAGGGTATCTCGCTTATTTTTAAAGATAGAACTTTGCGGTTTTCACGAACCTGAGCTAATTTTTTGTGAAACTCATGAAGCCATAAACAAAAGTTTCATAGCCTTCTTCGTTTATGAGATACAGGGCGAAATAGAAAATTTTGCATTTTGGGACCCCCTCCTATCTCGGTTATCCTTTAACTTAACGCAAAGGGAAAAATTGCTGCTTATGCAGTTTTTTACGCTGGATTCAGTGGCGTAGTCATATTTTTCATTTGAGTTGTTATTTTTTAGATATGACCCAAAGTTGTTTTTTTTTTTTAATGGGACACCCTGTGGCAGCATTGTTTTGCATGGCCTACTGAAAAAGTTGGGATGATAATTATAAAAATTAGGATTTTTGTTGTTGTTTATTAAAATAGACCCATACTATTATATATTTTTGAGAAGCTTTTAAAAGGACAAATCAACTTCTGGACAAATATACAGGGTGTCCCGTTTAAAAAAACACAACTTTGGGTCATATCTAAAAAATAACAACTCAAATGAAAAATATGACTACGTCACTGGATCCAGCGTAATAAACTGCATAAGCAGCAATTTTTCCCTTTGCGTTAAGTTAAAGGATAACAGAGATAAGAGGGGGTCCCAAAATGCAAAATTTTCTATTTCGCCCTGTATCTCATAAACGAAGAAGGCTATGAAAATTTTGTTTGCTTCATGAGTTTCACAAAAAATTAGCTCAGGTTGGAGGTTCTATCTTTAAAAATAAGCGAGATAACCTGCTTTTGCAACCAAATCCGGACACCCTGTCATTATGTCTCTAATTCATTTTACCTGTTGCAAAACCGATGTTAAAGACTTAAAAAACTTAAAAGAAAAAATAAAAAACATGCGTTTTCTGCAGATCACATGAAATGTTCGGTAAACTATGCTACGGTCAGCTTATAGAAAATCTCTTAGAGATTTTAATAAAAATATCCAAAAATCGTTATATTTTAAACAAAGTTATAGATTATGTAAAATTTTGTGGGACATTTGATCTACTACGTGGCCATGATGAAACGACTTTGTCTGAAAATCCGGGGGTTTTGGAGGGCTTGTAAATTTTGTTGAGGAGTTGGGCCAAGATAGACTATACGCTTTAGCAATGTTAAGTATTGAGAAATCGTTTATAAAAGGAATGTGCGTGCAATTTTAACGAACGTGTCTTTCAGCATTTTTCCAATTCTAAAGAACGAAGAGTAGACCTGAACTTCAAGAGAATTTAAAGCTCAATTTAAAGATAAGATTTTTATTTTAAGTATGCCTATTTTTAAATTTGTTATTGACCTCCCAATATAATTCACCACGAGCGGCCACTGAAAATTCATATTAAAAGTGCAACTTGCAGCATGTTACACATTTATGGAGGATTGCAATTGACTTCCTGAGGGAACAGACGACTGTTCATGATTCATTAATGTGAGGTAATGGGATGAGAAAGACCCAGAATTTAGTGAAATTGGTATTTCATCAGTTTTTTTTTTCAAGGCTGAGATCTAAGATCTTGTTGGATAGTCCTCTTTTGTAAGTTATTGATTCGTCAATGTAAAACTCAGCTATTGCATTTGATTTCCATCCTCCGAAGCGCTTTATGTCGGCGGTTCCTTGTCCAGAATTGGCCAGGAAAGTTACTGACAGACGAGTGTCGAGAACTATGTCTCATGTAGACTTCGGCATTTGGAAGTCTTCAATAAACAACAATTTAGGGGGCATTTTTCCAAAACTGTTTATCACAACACATTGTGTGGTACAGGGTGTTCCAGCGAGGACTGAACAGGGACCTATTTTCGACCTTCCTTGTATTTTGGAAAAATTCAAAATAGCCAATCGATGTATTTTTTCTTGTAGAATCCAAAAATGTCATCGAAAAAATATTGAACCAGAAACAAAAGAGTTACGCTATGCATCAGGTGTTTTTTAAATGGAATGTATCGTTTTTTATACGATTTTTAGAAAGAGTGATTTTTTTTATGTCCGTTCTGATTAAAAGATTTGATTTTGCGATAGCTGTTTATATTACATTTTAATGTTTTACAAACTAAAATTTTAGCTTCACCTGTTTAAAATATACGATAGGTTGGTATAGGTGATCAAGGTAAAATGACGTTTGAATGCTTTGTCAATAAAAATTGACATTATTTTAATTATTGTCGAAGTCTTCACCTAAAAAATATATATTTGACTCTGATCGAAATGAAATACTCTTTGGACGAGAGACTACAGATTGTTATGCTATTTTACAAGTGCCAAGAAAATGGAAGAGAAGCAAGAAGAAGATTTATTGCAAATTTTCATAGAAATATATCCATCAATACAATTCTAAGGATAAAAAACCTATTTGAGGAAAATAAAACTTTACATGATAGAAAAAGAAATTCAATAAAAAATAATTATTAAATAATAAAATAAAACTACTAATAACATAAGTTTTCAATGTGACCGCCGTTTTCCTCGAAACAACATCGATAACCCCTTTGTAGCCTTTCTAAACTTGCTGTTACAATATGATTTTTCTGGTTAAGGCGGTTTATTTCATCGACAATGTTTCCCATGATCTCTTGAATATTTTCGTTTCGTTGTCTGTATACGACGTTCTTCAAATGGCCCCAAAGAAATGTATCCAAAACTGAGAGGTCGGGGCTATTGGGCGGCCAAGCATATGTTCCATTTCGCCCTATCCATTCGTTATGGCGCCGATTTAAAAATTGAACCACATCATGCACGGCATGAGGAGGCGCCCCATCATGTTGCCAAATTAAATTCTAATATTCTGCCAATGGTAAGTCTTCCAAAAAATTTTCAATTTCGTTTTCTAAAAACTCATAATATCTGTGCCCATTTAAAGTCCCGTTAAAAAATATTGGTCCCAAAATTTTATTGTTTTTTATCCCACACCAAACATGAATAGAATTCCTCCCTTGAAATTTAATAGTCTGGAACTTTTTTGGATTTTCAACGGCCCAGTGGTGACTATTATGTCTGTTGAATACTCCCGATGTTCTGAAAGTAGCTTCGTCGGTCCACACAATATTTTTGAATAAATCAGGGTCTTCGTTTTCTTGCCGAATTACCATTTGAGAAACAAATTGGAAGCGAAGTTCTTTTTAACCCGGTGTTAGTTGCTGAAGTGGAAGGATACGAAAAGGCCTAAATTTATGAATTTTCAGAGTCCTGTGAACAGTCCCTGGGGTAACTCTTCTGCGCCTTACACCGCCACCGTACTGAACTTCCCGAACTGCATCCGAAATAGATTTGGTTGGATTAACTTGAAAATAATTTATAATGGCCTGGTCTCGATTTCTTCTTCTTTGTATATTTCTTTTTCTATCATGTAAAGTTTTATTTTCCTCAAATAGGTTTTTTATCCTTAGAATTGTATTGATGGATATATTTCTATGAAAATTTGCAATAAATCTTCTTGCTTCTCTTGCATTTTCTTGGCACTTGTAAAATAGCATAACAATCTGTAGTCTCTCGTCCAAAGAGTATTTCATTTCGATCAGAGTCAAATATATATTTTTTAGGAGAAGACTTCGACAATAATTAAAATAATGTCAATTTTTATTGACAAAGCATTCAAACGTCATTTTACCTTGATCACCTATACCAACCTATCGTATATTTTAAACAGGTGAAGCTAAAATTTTAGTTTGTAAAACATTAAAATGTAATATAAACAGCTATCGCAAAATCAAATCTTTTAATCAGAACGGACATAAAAAAAATCACTCTTTCCAAAAATCGTATAAAAAACGATACATTTTATTTAAAAAACACCTGATGCATAGCGTAACTCTTTTGTTTCTGGTTCAAATATTTTTTCGATGATATTTTTGGATTCTACAAGAAAAAATACATCGATTGGCTATTTTGAATTTTTCCAAAATACGAGGAAGGTCGAAAATAGGTCCCTGTTCAGTCCTCGCTGGAACACCCTGTACATTTTCCTTTTGTGTAATTTAGCAAAAAAAACTTTGGTTTGGTGTCTGATGATCGTTAAGCAGCGTATTTTCTATACAGCTGTAAATATGCCCCCTTATCTTCGATATGGTTTATAGATAATTTTGTGAATTTTTGTCATCTACAGGGACCGGCAAACCCAAAAATAATAAAAAAAATTATTAAAATCAGGGGCTTTACCCTATTTGTAATGTAATTCAATTATTCGATCATTTTTTGCAAATTCGTCAATAACGTCATCATAAACACGTCGATGCTCCGACATATTTTGGAGAAGTTTATTTTCAATGGACAACAGCAATGTATGCGAAAGTCTCTCCTGTCCCGTTGAATTTCTCACGAAATTTTTTATACGTTTAAGTGTTGAAAAATTGCGTTCTACTGATGAACTTGTGGCAGGTATTGTCAATACTAATTCACACCATTTCGACACTTCGGTGTAGGCATCTTCCAGCTCCTTGTCTTTTAAAAATTGTATTAGTTCCTGGTCATAATGAAGAAGAAGAGATTTAAACGCATCTTCTGGAAAAGTTTTTCCTTTAAATGCATCAAAATTGCAGAGCTCTAGGAATTTAAAAATCATTTAAACCGTTAAATCTATAGTTTATTTGTTGCTGAATTTGATCGATTATTTCATAAAAGAGGCGTCTGTATGATGTTTAAACATCTCCGACCTTGTCTGTTCGAAGAGGCTTGACTTGCGGCTCTACATTTAACGTCATCATTTTCTCCCAAAATAGGTCAAAGTCATCTCTTTTTTGGCTTAACATGGACTTAAAATCATCAAATTTTTTTAGGCAAAAAGCAATATAATTTGTTTTAGTTTGTAATATATTAAAAACATTGTCCGAGAATGGAAATATTTCAAGTCTTCCATTATAGTTCCACCTAGTAGGAGCTACTTTGGGCAATCGTTTGTGGACAATGGAGTCCAAAGCTTGTGTACCTTTTTGTTGACTTGAAAAAAAAACAGCTATGCCACTTAAAGAAATGAAAAATACTTTACACTCTTTAATGTGATTGATGGACTGGGATAAAACTAAATTTAATTTATGAGCAAAACAATTGACAAACACAGCACTTGGGAAAGTTTCTCGAACTTTAGCTTGCAGACCCCCCTAATTGTTCTGCCATCACTGCAACTCCATCATAGCTTTGAGCAACTAATTTTTTCTCTCCATTAATTTCTTTAATAACGTTATAAACTACAGTATATAATGCATCTGCTGTACAATTTTCGGACACATTCTTAAAACCTAAAAATCGCTCTTGAATACTCCGTCTGTTTTAACGTATCTTATTACTATAGATAATTGGCTAAAATTAGTGATATCAGTTGTTACGTCCAGAACAATAGCAATGAACCGCGCCTCGCCAGTCTCCTTCTAAATTCTTTTTAGAATAATGGTTGCAACAGCGGAAATTAAATCATTCTGGATTCGATTCGACGTTCCACGAAAAACGCTAGACTGACTCATGACCTCTAAATCCCAATTCGTGCTTTCCGAGAAAACAAACAACATCGATAAGTCTTAATATTTGCCTATTTTTATCGACTAGTTCATTGTGTTGGCGGTGACTAATTTCCAACTGTTTATTAAGGGTGTGTTCAATTCTGGTTTTGCCGAAGACTTTTTCTTTTATGACGGCCTGCAAATGCGCTTTGAACATAATATGTCTTTTTACAGCTTTATGGAAATTGTTTAAATCGGAAAAACCAGTTTTATTCCAGAGACCTTTTTCATTTTCAAAAAGTAAACATTGCCAACAAAATAATTTACTTATATTTTCACGCCCTGTTAGCTATTTAAATTGTTCGTATTGTTTTTCCGGATAAAAATGTCTTAATACAGTTTTTCATTTTTATGGTTAAATTTTTCATAGGCGGTTTTGTCCTTCCTTTGGAAATTATTTGAAGCTTATCAGCGAAGTTTAATGTTGAAAATCCCTTTATTATTAAGACACACACCACACATTCGCACACACTCTTCACATTCTTCAACATTTTCAACGTTATTACCGATAGCCGAAGTTGACGGTATTTGCATATCTACGTCCGTATTATTGTCTTCTCTATAGCACCATGCACGACGCGACGTACGTATCACACAACACACGGATAGCCGTTCAAACAAAGAACCTACTCCAACGATAGGTTCCGCCTCCACTTAAAGCACGCGACTGAAATGCAAAAATTGCAAACAGCCGGTGGAAAGTTAAATAACCTCTGGCTCGATTCACAGGAAATCAAGCATACAGGACTTGGCTGCAGAGAAGCTAGCGACCCGCATAGGTTCTATTCGATTTCTATTGTGGCTCGGTCGGAGTCAAGGCCGCATTTATTATGGGCTTGATAATTAAGATAATATTTTAGCATTTTTATTATAAATTAAATTAATGGTTTCCTATTTCAAAAATTTGTGTTTGCTTTTTTTGATTTAAATCCCATATTTTGTCTTTTTATAGAGGCGACCAACTTATAAAATTGGCTTATATTGATATCTCTTTATTTTGATAACACTTTTGAACATGGAATATTTTGACCATAATGTATTCGGTTTAAATTCCTTACGTAAGTAAGAAAAGATGCCAAAAGTACCTTATCTTTTATAGTTTTCACATGCAGTTCCTTCTCACTATTTAGAAAACGATTTATAGTACTTTTCATACGTCTCCTTGGATTTTGCCGGCAGTTCTTTTTCCAATGTTATATTAATTTCAAAACAAACTTAACTTCTATTACGATTACAAAGAAATTAGTTTTACTCTAACATGACAGTGACAAGAATATATGTACATGGTTTGTAATTTGGAAATAATATGGTTTGTAAACATGGAAATGCGCTATTAGAACAAACTCGTATTAATTATTGAGTTAGTAAATGTAAATAAAAATGGTTTTCTGCTGATTCTGACATTTAAAAATGTTCCAATTTTACGAAACTCAAAAATATTATCATTTCAAAATTTCTCTTTAAAACTGTTATTTTTTGTTAATATTTAATCCAAAAGTAATTTTTGGTGCGGGAAATTTTTTTCCCAGACTCTCTTTGCGCAAATGAGTGTGGGAAAAGGTTGTTTTGCGTACTCTTTTGGAAAAAGTTGTTTTTTTTTTCGATATATCAATATTTTCTATATGTTTTCCACAATATTTTTTCATTGCAGGTACGTGTGTGGATACAAAGATTGTCGATCAAACTTTGCAGAATTTTTATTTGGTGTCCCATGCCAGCATCAAAGGAGTTTCTAGACCTACCAAGTACTGTACACTTTATGACGAACTTAATCTGACAAATGATGAGGTATAAATAATTTGAGAAAATATTAGTTTCTTTACTTAGAATTCATGCTTTTTAAAGACATAATGTGGCCTAATAACCCAAAAAATATCTATTTATTACCTAATATTATTTTGGCGGCAACTTCGTGCTTTTTTGACATAGGTTTTTTACTTTCCTTGTTAAAAGGAAGTATTGTAATCTTGAAACAAATCACCCTCCGAGATTTTTTTCGGATGTTTACATTTTAGGGACCCTGGACTCTGAAAAAACATGTTTTCTCAATTCCTTCGGTCTGTCTGTTTGTTCGAGGCATAGCTAAACGAACTATTTACCCGATCGATTTCAAATTTTGCTCAAAAATTAAGGGTCATGGGGATGACCTGTTAACATTTTGGTAAACATCTTTAAAGAAAATTATTATTAAAAAGCTACTTATCCAATTTACCTCATATTTTGCAAAAATATTAAGTATTATGTTGAAATCGCCTGGTAAAAATGTTGGTACTAATCCAAGATGGCGGAACAAAATGGCGACTTAATATATTAATTAAAAATTTCTCCCTGAAAAACTATTTAATGGATTAATTTCAAATTGTGTGCCATAACTAATTGTATTATAGGGATCAACTAGGAAAATTTTGGTATTCTTTGAGGAATACGGAACAAAATGGCGGCTAAATAGAATGTTAGTATTTCTGAAAAAAATCACCCCCTTAGGTTTTACATAAAAATCGAAGAAATTGTCCATATTTCTCAAAGAGACCTAGTTTTAATAAGAAACATAGAAAAAGACTCCAAGTCTCGGCCTCATTAAAATATAATTTTACATTTTACAACAAACGTGACACGTGTTTCGCCCTTTCGAGCATCATCAGACAAATAGAATAAAACACACTAAAGCACAATAAAACAAACAAATACTTGTACATATTTGATTGACACTAAATTGACGTAAAAATTTTTAGTGTCGATCAAATATGTATAAGTAGTTGTTTGTTTTGTTGTGCTTTAGTGTATTTTATTCTATTTGTCTGATGATGCTCGAAAGGGCGAAACACGTCACGTTTGTTGTAAAATGTAAAATTATATTTTAATGAGACCGAGGAGTCTTTTTCTATGTTTGTAAGGTTTTACATATTATGTTCATGTTCATTAAGTATTTTATTCAGGCAGAATTTTTAAATAATTTATTAGGTCGCCATTTTGTTTCGCCATCTTCGATTCATACCAAAATTTTGCTAGTCGATTTCCACATAATATTTAATTTTGATGCAAAATTTAAGATAAATTGGTTAGTTTTTTTTAGTAATAATTTTTTTAACATTTCACTAGGCCGCCATTTTGTTTCACCATATTGGATTTTTAGCAAAATTTGAAGTCTATCCCATAAGTAGTTTTTTAGCTAGCCGCGAATAGACAGGCCAATGGAATTGAGAAAACATGATTTTCGGCATCTAAGAACCCTGAAACATGAAAATACAGTGTGCCTCAGATTCGCTTCTCTATACAGGGATCTCGGCTCCTATTATACCTAACGCAAGGTTAAATGGGGAAAGTTTTAAAGGAAACTTATTGCATTCGATATCCGGCTTCAGATTTACGATCGATCAATTGTTTTTGGAAATATCGGGGAAAAACCAAAAATGCCGGATTTCGTTTTTGGCCAGTATATCCAGAACGGTAAATTTGACAGCTGCCAAAATGTGACATTATTCGGACACATTTTTAAGACAAATAAGATGGCGTATACGACACGTCTTCATTGTTTTTTGTTAACGCGCAACCCGCCTCAACTTTCATTTTTCTTATGGCCGCCATATTGGATGTTTCGATTTTTGGAAAGAGCCTAAAATTTCCAGTCTAGTGATATCTCACAAGTGCATTAAAGATTTTAGTATCATCAAAATATTACACTTCGTAAAGTTAGGTTTCAGTTTTTTCTAAGGAGGCCATGATTTAAAGTAATGTTAGCTCTCAATTCTTTTCTAAGGAGGCCATGATTTATCTGTAACAAAATTGGATTTTGACTTTGACGTTAAGTTAAATAGTTGAAAGTATCAAAGCTGTGTTTTAATAAGTATTAGGTACGCTTTTATCCCAATAAAATCATAAATCTGATACATAAATTGTCAAAACCTATAGAAAATGGCCGGCATTCCGTATTCAAATGAAGAAAAGGTTGACATGTTAACTCTGTACTTTCAATCATACAGAAACGCCGACGTTACCTCAGCAAGGTATTTGGAGATGTACCCCGTACGACGGCAGCCTCGTAAAACCAAATTCAGGAAAATCGTAGTTAATTTAATTAACCATGGTGCCTTCGAACAACCTAGAAGCGGATACAATAATAACAATGAAAATCGAGGCAGAAACATTTTACAAGCTATCAACGAAATCCATAGTGCATCGGTAAGAACTGTAGAACAGGAAACTAATGTGTCAAAGTCAACAGTACAGAGAGTTTTAAAAAAGAATAAGTACCCATACAAAGCCATAATAGTACCAGAACTTAAGAAAACTGATTTTTCAAGACGACTACAGTTCTGTGAGTGGTACACTAGGAGATGTAATGAAAATCCTGATTTTGTAAATCATGTCTTGTGGTCCGATGAGAGCAGGTTCACGAATTGTGGAGTCTTTAATAGGCACAACCGTCATCATTGGGCTGTGCAAAATCCTCACGAAGTGGCAGAGAGACGTCTACTGATCAGATTTGGAAGTAACGTTTGGTGTGGGATCATTGGTAAGTTAATCTAACCAATCTTTTTTAAGTAGGCACCAAATAATGGTCAAATAATAATCTTTTTTTTTTTTCGTTTTCTTTAATGATACTAAAAGAGTATAATCTAATAAAAAACAAAACGTTCTACTCTAGTCAGTCAACTTACTTTTATGATATTGTTTTACATTTTTATTCAACCATTATGTATTGTAGTTTCGAAGAACCTATAAAAATAGAATTGGGTTTTATAAATTTATTAACACTTTATCTAAATTTTCTGCAGATTTAGCTAATTCTCTAAAATTATTTTGATTGTCTGAATTTAATGATTTATTATTACCCGGGAAGCCTAGTTCTTGCGTTATGAAAAAAATACCATATTAGTCAAATTTCATTATGATTTATAGAAAGGCGTTCAGCTGTATTTCCGAATAATTTAAATTTTAAAGCGCAAGGGGTTTGTTCTTTTGATATTTTATGTTTTATTAAGGCACGGTGTACTTCTTTAAGATTATTATATCACTGAAATAAATTGATTTAGTATTTCCGAAATTAATTTGGAATACCAACAAAATAATTTATTACGGCTATTATTTCCCACTAGCCAAATATGTTTTTCTTTTTCATAATAAAGCTGAATAGGTTTCAACTGTTTACAAGCTCATTCATAATATCTACTTTTTAATAAAGATTATTTTCCCTTTATAATTTATAGTTTCTAGTACCACCCGGTCGCCCTGCCGCCCTTGACTGTTGGGCACCTATTTATAAATTATTAATCATTTCAGGAAATCGGCTTATTGGACCATTTTTGTTTGGCTACAACCTAAACGGGCAGAGGTACCTAGAGCTTTTGCGAAACCAGGTACATTCAAGTCAGGAACTTCTTAAGAGAGCAGTTTGACGAAAGAATAATTTCTTTAAGTGGTCCAATATCTTGGCCTCCTAGATCCCCTGACCTGTCGCCCTTGGATTTCTACCTCTGGGGTCACACGAAGAATGAAATCTATGAATTTGACCCTTCCCGTGACCATAGAAATCCTGAGACAAAGAGTTCTGGACACATTTAGAAATATTAACCGAAATACGCTTACCAGGGTTGTACGAAAAATAGTCGCCAATTGTCAAAAATGTCTCGATGCAAATAGACGTCATTTTGCAGATTTGTAAATTAATGTTACCCACTTACAAAGTAGTTAAAGCTCATTTAGATTTTTTAAGTCGTTATTTACGTTCATGTTGTATTGAACATTCAATACCTAAAACCTAATTTACGTGTGTGTGATATTTTGATGACACTAAAATCTTTAATGCACTTGTGAGATATCACTAGACTGGAAATTTTAGGCTCTTTCCAAAAATCGAAAAATCCAATATGGCGGTCATAAGAAATATGAAAGTTGAGGCGGGTTTAGGGTTAACAAAAAACAATGAAGACGTGTCGTATACGCCATCTTATTTGTCTTGAAAATATGTCCGAATAATGTCACATTTTGACAGCTGTCTTAAACTTATTGATCGATCGTAAATCTGAAGCCAGATATCGAATGCAATAAGTTTCCTCTAAAACTTTCCCCATTTAACCTTTGCTGTAGGTATAATAGGAGCCGAGATCCCTATATAGAGAAGCGAATCTGGGACACACTGTATGTGAAAAATCTGGGAGGGTGATTTTTTTCGCGATTATACTTCCCTTTGCGAGGGAAGTAAAACAATGTAGAATGAAAACAAATTAAGTATGTATCTGGTTATATATTAGAATTAAAAATATGAAAAAATAAGTTTTAAAATAAAAAGTGAAAACATTAAGAATGTAAAAAAAAGCTGACTTAAAAAAAGCACATGGATTTCGAAGTGATAAAAAGAAAATTTAAAGGATCAGCCACTAATCTTATGAAAAAGTGGTTTCAGTGTAAAGCACGTGGTGTACAAATAAAGAGGAAGGTAGGCGATGAAAATTGAATTGAAAATGAATACAGAGCAATACAATACTTTTTAATAAACACCTTCTATATTATTTAATTTTCTCATTTTAATAAGAATTCTAAACATTTTTTGTATAACCAACTATGCATTAAAATGTATCACTTTGGCAACTTAATTAAATTTAAGTACGTAAGGTTAGGTGTCAAGTGAAAACAACGCTTTTTTAATTGTCGCCAGTTTTACTGATAAAATTAAGTTTTTAGGTAAGAATTTAATATATAGAACGGAAGCTTTTCACGGCTTTGGTCAATTAAGAAATCATGGTTCATGGGATTAGACCGTGTCAAATTGGAATTACTATCCGACTACTGACCTTGTGTTAAGATCGATTTCCATGTGTAATGTAGACCGTAACACGTATGTCAATTGAAATTTTTTGTATGTTTAAATATTTCAATTAGATTCTCTAACTTTTCGTTTATAAAAACCTGGAACCGATGCTAGAACCTTGGTTTACTTTGCATTTATGAAATGGCCAGTGTTATGCTGGTGTTCAGCTACAGCAGATTGAACAGTTTGTTTCTTTTTAATACATCGTTCATGTTCCTTAAGTATAGTTGATGTTGAGCGTCGTTTCTCCCACATACACTTCTCCACAGGAGCAAGGTATTTTATATACTCCTTCTGTTTGGAAAGGTACAAGATCTTTCGGGGATCGCAAGCATTGTCCAATTTTCTTATGTGTATTGAAGATTGTATGTATGTTGGACCGCCGAAGTAATCGTCCTATTTTGTCTGTAGTGCCATGTATGTAGGGAAGAACAACACTACCTAATGGTGGCTCTTTATCATTCTCCTTTGGCGGAGTTGGTTTACTATTGTCTTTTAATTGAACGCGTAATATTTTCAGTGCAATATCCATTCCCTCTGAGAGCTTCGGTCAGTTTCGATGTTAAAGAATCTTGATCAGAAATCGAAATAGCTCTGAATACTAGTGAGATAATAACCGATTTCTTTTGTGCTGGATGGTGATGAGAATTTGCCTTTAAGTATCTATTTGTATGCATCGGTTTTCTATACACAGAATGTCCTAATGTACCATTTTCCTTCCTTTGAACACATACATCTAGAAAGGGAATTGTTCCATTAGAATCAATTTCCATCGTGAATTTGATATTATGATGTTGCTGATTAAGGTGGTCCAGAAATATGAGGAGGTTATCCTCCATGAGGCCAAACAACAAAAGTACCATCTACATATCTAAACCAGTGCTTCGGTTTTAGTGGAGCGGATGTTAGAGCAATATCCTCAAAGGCTTCTATAAAGATATTCGCTACCACAGGTGATAAAGGAGATCCCATCGCTGCCCCTGAAGTTTGTTGATAAAAAGTTCCTTGAAAAATGAAATAAGTAGATGTAAGACAAGCTTCCACTAAGTCTATTAAGTTCTTATCAAGATTGTTGTTATCCAGTATGTCTGAAATAATGGAAATTGACTCGTTGATAGGAACATTTGTGTAAAGTGATTCTACATCGAAACTGACCTTGAGTTTTTCCACGAAATGTGCAGAGTTTTTAATAAAAATCTGTTTTTCCAGTAAATGGATTAAGAAAATTTGAAAGATATTTTCCTAGTTTGTATGTGGGCGAGTCTATTGCACTGACGATCGGTTGTGGTACGTTGTCCTTGTGTATCTTCGGAAGACCGTAGAACCTGGGAGTCTTGAAGCTGCTTGGTTTTAATGATTTTTTCTCCGCTGGTGGTAGACTGGATGTGTTGATCAAATTGGTAATGCGTCTTTCTATTCTACTTGTGGAGTCTGCCTGCATAACCTTATAGGTGCTGTTGTCCAAAAGTTGAGTAACCTTTTCCACATATTCTGTTCTGTCCATGACGACTATGGCGTTGCCTTTATCTGCTGGAAGTACCAGAATGTTTGCGTCTTCGTTTAAGGTCTTCATTGCTGTTTTGTCGGCTGCGGAGAGGTTCGACTTCGGTGGTTTTGAATTTTTAATGATCTTCGCTGTCAAATATCTGACTTCATAGGCTTGTTCCACTGATTGCTGCTTCAACAGAAGATAATATGTCTTCTACGGAAATGCTACTCGGTGCTATTGCGAAGTTTTGGCCCTTGGAAAGGACGGAAAGTTCTGCTTCGATGACAGGTTGATAACTGTGTTCTGCGGAAATTTCACTGGATTTTTTCTGCCTGTGCGTTGGTAGTGTTGTCCAAAGTTGTAAATGTAGTTCTTTCTAGTCTAGAAACTAATTTTAGATGAATTTCTAATAGTTTCCGGGCACTTGTATCTAAATCACGACGTGTTGCCTTAATCCTTTCTCTAACTACTGCATTCCTAGCACGTTTATAAATATTCTTAGCACTTCTAGAATTAATGTGATGTCTCACCTGTAGCGATTTAGGTACTACATTTTCATCTCGGCATCTAAGGAGAAAGGCCAACTCGCAAAGTAACTTCTTGCTGTTCCGGAGATCGCCAAAAGTTTTGGCATCCTTCTTGGTTTCCTCCCCATAAAGGTTAGCTAACATAGAACGGAAGCTTTCACGGCTTTGGTCAATTAAGAAATCATAGTTTTTGGGATTAGACCGTGTCAAATTGGAATTACTATTCGACGTTTCGCCTTCGATAATTTTGGCCAATTTATAAATGTAAAGGAAACCAAGATTCCAGGTTTTTATAAACGAAAAATTAGAGAATCTATTGAAATATTTAAACATACAAAAAATTTCAATAGAGATACGGGTCTACATCACACTTGAAAACCGATCTTAATACAGAGTGACGGTTCCGCGAGCACAAGTCGGAGTAAAGATCCCCTGAAGATGCCTCGTGCAATCGAAGGCGAAACGTCGGATAGTAATTCCAATTTGACATGGTCTAATCCCAAGAAAATTTAATAGGAATTTGTAAATTTTGAACAAGATCGCAATTTTCTAGTAGCTGTAATGAGCTAAAAGTCCCCGTTTACTCTTCCTTCAAAAATAGAAAGTTTCCGGAGACTTGTTTACAGGAATTTTTTTTTATCTTTATGACAGGAATAAGCTCCTAAAAGGTCTACGTTTACTTTTGAAACACCCTGTAGACCTTATATCACATGACGCCAACGTGATAATAGTATCCTTGTAATTAATATAATGATGTGATGTAAATAAGAAAGGCAGGAGACAGCAATGTAATTCAATCCCGGTTATGGTATTTATTAGCCAGCGGAAAATAGTTATTTCTGTTATTCTAGTTTATGTTATGTAATGACTGAACTAAGTTTTATTTTTAGATCCAGCAATTTACTTATTATCTATGCCACATGTTCGCCAGATGCAATCGCTCAGTGAGCTACCCAGCTCCCACCTACTATGCCCATCTCGGGGCCCTCAGAGGGAAAGCTTACATAAGGCCGGCCCTGGAGCAAGATAATTTCAACATGGATGCTTTGGACAAAGAAATGGAAAAGATCCGGACCCAACCGTCCATTCTTGAATCCAACCCAATGTTTTTTATTTAATATTTTTAATCCGATATAGCTCTTGGTGTCTACACTCCCAGCGCCGGCAATTTTAATGACGTCAGAGACGAACGCGTCACGGATATTTAGAAAATGTCAGTTTATATACATCTATGTCTGGTTTATTTAGATGTCATCTGTTTCTGGAAAACATTTGCAAAGTCATCTTTCCTTTATATATTATCTAATAGTTGTAAATTCTTCTTCCATAAACCACCAAAAACATCATCTTCATTACAAAGCAAATAAAATACATCAATTTCTGTTTGGCAATTGCCATTCTCATGTAAAACCAAAAATAGAGCTATGTCTTTATTAGTTTTTCAACTCTGAATAAGAAGCATATTTATTTGTTTAAAATACCTAGTCTGTTCTAGGCCTATAGACATGGGCGTCCAATGGAAGGGGGGGGGGCAAGAAGGGACGTTTGCACCCCTGGAAAATTCAAATATTGTATATTATCTATGTGTTGTAGTAAGAAAGATACTATAAGAAGTTATTATCCCCCTCGGGAAAATGTATTTTGTCCCCCCCTGGGGTAATATTTATTTACAATGGATTATGACTTTTTTCTTCAGGTATTTTTCGGTCTTGCTTTGGGGTTACATTGATTTACAAGTTACATTATTAACATTTTAATTTTTCTAATTCTTTTTTAAAAGCATCTAATAAAAATAAAGTATCCGCATCATCTGTTATAACACTCAAAAACAAGGAATTCCATTATAATTTTTCTTATTAATTTTACATTATTTTCACGTTTTTAAAAACATTGCCCTTCCCAAAAAATATGAAGTATTTTAATCTATAGTACGTTAGTTATGGTTACTGTTATCAATCGGGAGTAACATTCCCTTATATCAAAGACTCGACTTCTTTATTACTTTTGAAGTTCGAAACTTCTGGAAAACAGGCACAGACCAAGCTAATCTGCACATGCAAGTAGAGATAATGTCGGTAGCGGAAGTGTAGGCACAGCATATAATATTTAATCACATAATATGTAAGCTTATAATTTTAGCGCTTTTGGTAGAGGGCAGTTTGGCTTCCTAAAGAAGATCCGATAGTTTTTATAGCAATTCTGCTTTTTATAGTGATATTATAAATACTAGGGTTGTTTTATATCTATATTATTATGAACCTTTAATTATGATTTAATATACTTAGTGTTACATAATTGTATGCTAATTTCCAATGGCAGTTCTTAGAGTAATTCTGCTTTTTATAGAGATATTATACATATTTATATTGCTTAATATCTATATAATTATTAACTTTTAAATATAATTTAGTATATAGAGTATTTCATAATTGTAAGCGAACTGATTTTCAGTGGCAAAATTTATTTTCTTTTTTTATTTAATTTTAAATTCTAAATATTTAAAGATAATTAAGTGACAATTTGTATACATATTGCTTTTTTTAGGTGTATTTAAATATATATATATATATATATATATATATATATATATATATTTTAACATTTTAATAGCCTGTATCTTGAGAATGCAACATTTGCATAACCCTGTGTTTATGTAACATATTTTTTACTTGTTTAGCTCCCAAAGTTTTTAACATGAATTAATTTATACCCTGTATACAGTAAGAATATAAAGGTTGGAATGTTTGTTTAAAACATGTAGAATCCAAAATGTATGTATCTATTCAATGCAGTGACCCAAAAGTAAAAATATTCATAACTCCATATAAATTAGCAGTCCGAGAATTTTAAACTGGTTTAATATAGCAGAATCTCATTGTATGAGAAACAGCTTGAGTGATATTTTAAATTGTGTATGTTTTATTTTTAATGTATTCATCAATTAATTATGTTATACTCATACTGTATTGTTATTTATATTATGATCCATTCAATTATATACAAAATACCTTTATATAAACCAAATGCTTTAAATCTAAATTGTGTTTTTATCTCCATACCTCAAATTGGTAATTTCTAATTCATAGTTTCATCATTTTAGGGAAAAAAACTGGCTAAATGGACTTAATAGGTAGCTTTTATTATATTTTTTTTATGTAATTCATATATTTTCAAAGATAAACAGAGCTGTTCGAAACATGGTCATGATTTAAAAAAGATTTGTCCAAGAAAGCTGTTACTGTTTCATTTCATGAATAAAAATTAATGAACGACAAATCCAACCATAAACTTCAAAATAGATTATTTTGCAACTATTGTTGGTTTTTTTCAGTGAATGACCGTTTATATTTTAATGTTAATACTTATTTCTCTTTTTCATTTAGGAAAAAAAGTGCACAGTTGGAAACTTCTTTAACTGTTAATCAAAATTCGATTTTTTAAAATTTTATCATGTGTCTCCAAAAATCTTCATTTATACAGGGGTTACCTAGATGTCGTTCATAAAATTCATTTCTTTAATGAGTAAATTATGGCAAAAACTTTTATACAAGTATATTGATTTAAGTTTAAAACTGCTTTTTTATGATAAATTGAGATATTCATCTTAAACCCCCCTACCTACCCCAACTTTTTATTTTTAAATGACAACATTGTGGGAGCTTGCTGAAAAGATATAAAAAAAAATCCATCTGATACCATTAAACCATCAATTTGGTATTTTACTTGAAACATTTTATTAATAACCTTTGCGAATTAGTAGCAAGCAAAACTCTTACAAGAAGAGAAAAAATATAGAACAGTTCGTGTGGCAAACTGATCAAGTTGGGAAAAAATATCTGAAATTTTCTTTTTGTTCTTAGCATTTTTGATTTATTTTTATCAGTTGTGTTCAAGTTATTTATCACATAAATGTAAGTACCTTGGATGTTCACCTATCTGGTTGTTCTTAGGATTATTGTGAAACAAAAATATTATTGTCGGAGAGACAGCATATTAAAGAAAAAGAAGCCAAATCCACATACTTCAACTGTTTCCTTGGCCTGAGACAACAATGCTACTCAATCTACAGTACACAGGTTTATAAGATATGAAAAATATTCATACAAGATATATTTTGTGCAAAAACTGTTGATAATTATGATCAAAACTTATTGGAGAAAAGAATCGTCTATACAAAAAATATAAAAGGTCCAATAAAGATGTTGACTATTTTGATTACTGCGACATACGACGTGAGGTTAAGCTTCGGACTGATATGTGCTATCTTGCATATGTCACACAAACTGAATTGCTTATCCCAGAGAATATCAGGCATTTTTGGTCTTTTGTACGTAATTTGAGGAGAGACTGGGCTGCCCAGTGTCATGAATTATGACGGAGAGGAAATTACCGGTTCGAATAACATCGCTAATGCCTTCGCCACTCACTTTGAGTCTTGCTATTCACGTCACCGTAGTTTAGATTTTAGCAAGCTGTTCGGGAAAATTACTATCAACCTATTGTATTACAGAGGCGGAAATCTGCAATAAAATAAAAACCCTTGATTTTTCTAAAAAGGCTGGTCCAGATGGAGTTCCCACTACTTTATTGGAACGTTGCTGCGAATCGTTGTCTCGGCCCCTTTGTAAAATTTTTCAGAAATCTTTAATCTGGGTTCCTTTCCCGAAATTTGGAAGTTTTCCACTCTCATGCCGATCTTTAAATCTGGGGATAAGAGCGATATTAAAAACTACAGAGGTATTTCCTTGCTTTCGCATATACCAAAGCTGTTTGAGGCAATTATCACGGATCATATCTTTGAGTCTCTGAAGCACTACATCACTAGTATGCAACACGGTTTTTTTAGTGGTCGCTCAACAACTACAAATCTTGCAATTTTCCAGAATTACTTAACATCGGTTGAGGCTGGTCAACAGATCGATGTTATATATACTGACATATTGAAGGCTTTTGACAGGGTTTGCCATCAGCTTATGTTATTCAAATTGCAGCGAATTGGTTTTTCTGGAACCTATCTGCAATGGATAGAATCGTACTTATTCAATCGTCTTCAGCGAGTTAGCGTAGGTGGTTCAATTTCTAGAGAGGTTGTTGTGACATCTGGTGTCCCACAGGGCTCTCATATTGGTCCAATTCTCTTTCTACTATTTATAAATGATATAGTATCATGCTTTAAAGTGTCTTTTATACGCAGACGATTTAAAATTCTTTTCACCAGTTTCCTCTGAATCTAATCCACTGCAATCGGACTTGGAAAAGCTTATCAAATGGTGCAACATTAACCATCTTCTTCTTAATGTCTCTAAATGTAAAGTGCTCCGTTTTCATAAACGCATTAAACCCATACTTTCCTCCTACTTCATAGATAACGTGAGTCTTGAAGTTGTTAGTTCCTTTACAGACCTGGGCGTTATTTTTTATGAGAATTTAACTTTTGGTCTGCACATTGATAGTATTGTGCTGAAGGGTTTCAGGCTGTTGGGCTTTATAAAGCGGCAAACAAAACATGTCACAGATACTAAAGCAATTGGATGTCTTTATAACTCACTTGTTCGCAGCGTTCTGGAGTATTGTTCTACAGTTTGGAGTCCATCGTATCAGTGCCATATCAATAAAATCGAAAAAGTCCAAAATAGATTTGCCAAATACCTTTTGTATAAGTTTAATTTTCCGTACCAGGGTTTATCATATAATACCAGGGCTCTTCTGTGTGGCCTTCAAACACTTGAGTTTCGAAGAAAGAAGGCACTTCTAGTTTTTCTTCACAAACTGCTCAGTGGAGATATTGACTGTCCGATGTTGCTTGAGTCGGTCGCATTTCTGGTTCCTATTAGGAGAACAAGGCAATCTCAACTCTTTTTTGAAGGATACCATCGTACAAATTATGGGCTTAGCGCCTTTGTCGATCGACTGGTACTGATTATGACATTTTCAGTTTAAGCACTTTACAGCTTAAAAGGCGGTTAAACGAATTGCTTTTATGATTGTTTTATATCTATGTATACTTTGTATCTATTTTTATCCACTTGTATTTTAATTATTTATGTATCGTGTTGCTTTTTTGACGAACTATTGTGTTTTTTTTTTCTTTATTTCTATTCGACATGCCTCTTAGGGCTATTTTACTTTTTACTTGATCTATTTGACCTTGCATGCGAATTCGTACCATTTGGAATGTTTAGCATTCTGTAGTGTACGTTTCAGAAGCGCCACTTGTCCGATGCGTGCATCGACTACGTCCTTACAATAAAAAAAAAAAACAAAATTTACAGTTTTGTGAAGCTGATGATAAAATGTAATGAATCTGCTAAGAAACCGTGGTCCTTGGGATTAGACCGTGTTAAATTGGAATTACAATCCGACGTTTCGCCTGATTGCACGAAGGATCTTCAGGGATCGTTACTCCAAGAGATCTGAACACTGTTCAGGCGGACTTTTATACCTGACTTGTGCTCGCCGAACCGTGACCCTGTGTTAAGATCGGTTTCCACGTGTGATGAAGACCGTAACCCGTATCTCTGTTGAATTCTTTTTGTATGTTTAAATATTTCAATAGATTCTCTAATTTTTCGTACATCCTGGAACCGATGCTAGAACCTTAGTTTCCTTTACATTTATATATATATATATATATATATATATATATATATATATATATATATATATCTATACAGGGTGCCCCAAACTCGTTGGTACGTTAGCCGTAAATCCAGATGTACCCGTGGAATTTTATTCAAATTCGGAACGGAGATAATAGGTCAACTGAACTCTCAAAGCAAAATATTTTGACATTTCTGTTATTTCCGGTTTGAGCGGAAGTGATGTCACCTTTGTTATCTTAAATGGGACACCCTGTATTTATTAATTAATGTTGTTTCGTTGTTTAATTCTGAACATTTTTTTATAACATACTTGTACCTTTATCTTTAACCGTTTTTGAGATAATTGAGATTAAATAAAAAATTGGAAGGTAAGATGGCACTAATTAAATGGCAATTTTTTAGAAACTACTAAACATAAAGAGACAAAAATTTGGTGGGTTGAAATGTTAATATGACCCAACAAGGTAAATGTCATATTATACATTTATTTTATACAGGGTGGCTCAAAAATCGTATCATGTTAAACACATTTTCTTTTTGCAATAACTATGATTTTTTAAATGGAACACCCAGTATATTTTCTAAGTAATGTTTTCTCTGTAGAATGCTTATTTCAAAAAGTTATAATGTTCCTATACCCATCTTCAACGGTTTTTTAGATATTCAGGTTTTTATACTGGAACGTACTAAATATCCTAAAATTTGTGAAATTTAGTAGCTGGCTATGATATGACAGGTTTTAGCACAACAAACTATCGTTGACTATCAGAAGAGCAACTTAGTCAACTACAAAATTTTACAAAACGTTTCGAGTTTTGCTTTCGTTATGATCAGTTTATGAAAGTAGACATTACTTTATTACCATGCTATCATAAGGTGAATAAAGGGTATTGAAAATTCAGAAGATTTGCGTTAATTAAAAAAAAACTATAATTACTCACGTTCTGATATTCTAAATCTGTTTATTATTCATAAAAAATACAATCGAATAGAAGCAAGAACATGTACAACATTTAACTAACAATATCCCTATCTACCATCACTAAACGAAAGAAAATTGAGAAAAGTTGAAGTTAATTTAAAATGCTGACGGTTTTAAACAAATTTAGGTTAGTTTAAAAAGAGAATGAAAAGGTTAGAGTTAGATACAATATTAACATAAAAACGGGTTTGGCGGCAATAAGTATTACGGACAAAAGCCTTAAAACTAATACGTCCCATTAAAACAATAACAAAAATAAATATTATTCCAAACACTTTCTTAAACATCAATATGAATAATGATGAAAATAATTTTACTTATCAAAAATGTCCTCTATTTGCCGCTAAACATTTCAAAATAGATGTTTCAACATGCTGAGTGGTAGCTCTTCTAACGTCTTCACCGTCTAGGTTTCGAAAAGCTACGCGTACCCTATTTATTAAATCATCCTTGGAAGTAACTGGCGTTTGATAAATCTTTTCTTTGATGGTGCCCCACAGATAAAAATCTAATGGTGTAAGATCAGGTGACCGAGGTGGCCATAACCAAGGACCCATTCGTCTAAACCACCTGTCATCGAATAAGTTATACAACAAAGTTGAAATTTGTTGAGTGCAATGTGCCGGTGCACCATCTAATTGATACCAGCAGGATGACCTTACGTCAGGGGTTAAAGTATTTAAAAATGGCCCTAAAGTATTGTTAAGAATATCTGAATACTTTTCTGAATTAAGATTTTCATCGTAGATGCAATACTGAAACTTATTGTCCATTAGTATACAAAAAACATTGAAGTCAAATTTGTCTTGAAATCCTCTTTCCTTTATAAAATGTGGGTTTTCTTTTGCCCAAAAATGAGAATTCCTTCTGTTAAAAATTCCTTCTCGTGTAAATTTTGACTCGTCCGACCAAATAACTTTTTGTACAAAACTGGGATCTTCCTGCATTTTTATTAAAAACATCTCGCAAAACTCCACGCGCCGAATAGCATCTCCCTCTCTTAAAAATTGCGGTGTTTCAAACTTATAATTGTGCATTCCGTTTTTGTTTAAAATTCTTTCAATAGACGAACAGGAAATTTCGAAATCACTTTCTGCACTGTAAATCGAAGCGTGAGGATAAGCTTCAAAATATTCTAAAACGTTAATGGTATTGTCTTCATCTCCAGTAATCGGACTAACCTGAATCCGTTCGGTTTTAATATCGCCATGCTTTTTAAAATTAGCCTCAAATTTTCTAAATGTTCTTTCGTTTATTGGTGGTAGTTGGGGATATCGTTCGTTAAAGGTTCTACATGTTCTTGCCACTATTCGATTGCATTCTCCATGAATAATAAACAGATTAAGAATATCAGAATGTGAATAATTATTTGCCATTTTTAAAATTAGGAGAAGAAAAGGTCAAAGCTTGTTACTGTTCTGACAGTCAACTGTACGTTTCTTTTTCCAGAACCTGTCATATCATGCATAGCCAACTACTAAATTTTACAAATTTTAGGATATTTAGTACGTTCCAGTATAAAAACCTGAATATCTAAAAAACCGTTGAAGATGGGTACAGTAACATTATAACTTTTTGAAATAAGCATTCTACAGAGAAAACATTACTTAGAAAATATACAGGGTGTTCCATTTGAAAAATCATAGTTATTGCAAAAAGAAAATGTGTTAACATGATACGATTTTTGAGCCACCCTGTATAAAATAAATGTATAATATGACATTTATCTTGTTGGGTCATATTAATATTTCAACCCACCAAATTTTTGTCTCTTTATGTTTAGTAGTTTCTAAAAAATTGCCATTTAATTAGTGCTATCTTTTCTTCCAATTTTTTATTTAATCTCAATTATCTCAAAAACGGTTAAAGATAAAGGTACAAGTATGTTATAAAAAAATGTTCAGAATTAAACAACGAAACAAAATTAATTAATAAATACAGGGTGTCCCATTTAAGATAACAAAGGTGACGTCACTTCCGCTCAAACCGGAAGTAACAGAAATGTCAAAATATTTTGCTTTGAGAGTTCAGTTGACCTCTTATCTCCGTTCCGAATTTGAATAAAATTCCACGGCTACATCTGGATTTACGGCTAACGTACCAACGAGTTTGGGGCACCCTGTAATATATATATATATATATATATATATATATATATATATATAACTATATATTTTAATTGAACGCGTAATATCTTTAGTGCAATAGCCATTCCTTCTGAAAGCGTCGATCAGTTTCGATGTTTCCAATGTTAAACAATCTTAATCAAATCGAAATACTAGTGAGTTAATAACCGACTTCTTCTGTGAGGGATGGTGGTGCGAATTTTTATGTATTTCTCTTTGTATGCGTCGGTTTTCTAACACAATATCCTAATGTACCATTTTCCTTTCTTTGAAGACATACATCTAGAAAGGGAACAAACAACAAACGTATCATCTACATATCTGAACCAGTGTTTTGGTTTTAGTAGAGCGGATATTAGAGCAATATCTTCAAAGTCTTCCACAAAGATATTCGCTACCTTTCTAGAATCTGCTGTATCTGAACACCCGCATACCACTGGCCATATTATAAATGTAAAGAAAACCAAGATTCTAGCATCGGTTCCACGATTTAATAAACGAAAAATTATAGAATCTATTGAAATTTTTAAACACAAACATTTTCCATAGAGATATAGGTTACCGCCTGAATCTCTTCAGGCTCATTCATCTCGTGAAGTAAAGATCCCTGAAGATGTCTCGTGCAATCGAAGGCGAAACGTCGGATAGTAATATAAACCATGATTTCTTAATTGGCCAAAGCTGTGAAAGCTTCCATTCGGTTTCGATTATGCTGTTGCACATAATCATGTACCAGCAGTTTGAAAGGTTAATTATTTACATAAGGACAGCACAGGCTTTCATAAACTGTCTGGAGCGTGTCTGGGGTATACTGCTTCCCTGCGGCAAAAAATCGACTTTGAGAAGAAGAATTATTTCCACCATCACTGCTCTCTAATATAACCCCAAAAATAAAAACCTAACGAAACTAATTTACTAGAATATGCGTTTCTCTTTCTTGCACAGAAATTAGTATATAATATGGCGGTTGACTTTGAACAATGCGTTTTACAGTTATACTCCCATATTCTCTTAAGAAACACCATGTATATTAAACAAAACGGCAAAACAATAAATATTTATTTCTCATTAATCTACTATTAGTTTTTATAGCATATTTTATCATAAAGAGTAACTCTTTACGTCGTCTTTATAAAATTCTTGCAGTCCTGTTAAGTACAATGGTATCCCTGAAACAGAAAATGCAAAATTAAATTTTATATTTTTGCTGATTATACGACCGCGACGTACCCCGAGAAAGAACACAAAAATGGTTGAAACCTTTTTAGCAAAAAACATTTTGACACTTATTACGCCCTGTTTCTTATTTCTTAATTTGCTCCGTCCCCCTCCCCAATTTTTTTTCTAGATACCCAACTGTTAAAACAGCGTCTGCATGGATTTAAGTAATATATGGGCAACTTTTAAATTTGTGATTTTAGGCGAAAAAATTTTACTTATCTGAAAAATAAGATTGATGCAAAAAGTGTCATTTTATAATAGGGTACGAAAAAAACACACAACAAAAAAATTATGAAATTTTAACAAGATGCAAATACAAAAATCAAAAAGCTTCTGTTCTTTGATAAAAGAATTAGTTTTTGAGAAAATTAATGGTAAATAATATGTAAAATTATGCATTTTTTTACATCTTCAATATTAATTTTCTCAAAAACTAAGTCTATTTTATCAAAACACTTTTTTACTGGTATTTGCAAGCTCTTTAATTCAGGCGTCCTTCGAAATTCTTTATTATTTTTGGTTAAAGAAACTTATATTACCTATTAAAAAGTTAGTATAAAAAACCTTTTTTGAAAAATAATAAATAAAATTACTGAAACTACCTTTTAAACATTGAGAATTGGCAGAATTTATGTGTACCGCAACATAATCGCCTGGCTTTAAAAGCTTCATCGACTGTCCCTCTTTGGTCGGTACTGGGTCGATGGCAGAAAAAATAACTTTAATGTTATTGTCGTTCCTGCCCTGTAAGTGACTGGCAGACCTCTTACTAATCCCTTCCACTAGAACCAAGTGAGTTTTACCTGTAAAAAAATAACTAAAATTTACCAAAACTATAATAGAGTGCCTATTCAAACGATACGCTTGTACACTGTGTCCCAGATTGCTTGTAATCACAGGGTTTCTCGGAAACCAGCAGAGATATAACTTTGCGGTTTTGGCGACCCTGTGTCACTTTTTGAATGCCGCAAACAGAATTGTGCCACATCGTTTCGTTCCCGAGATACAGGGTGAAATAGAGATTTTGCGCTTTTGGGGGTGGTATCATATTTCGGACACCCTATCAGATAGAGAAAAGGTAAAAACTGCTATGGATAGATATTTTTACGTAGAATCCAGTGTTGTAGTCGCACAAATTTTTAGACAATCCGTTTTTGAGATATAGCCCAAACTTAGTATTTTTTAAATGGGACACCCTGTATTTTTTTATTCCAAAAAAATTCGCATTTTTTTTTCTCTTTAAAATGATGTATCACACTATGCACTTTTGACGTAAACTAAACCTTATAAACGCTATATTAAAAGAAAAACGTAAGTTGGCCATGGAAATATGGGTAGATATTAAAAGTGTCCAGAAGCAAAATTAAACAACATAAAAAATTAATAACCATTTTTTTACTATGAAATAAATAAACTTAATAATCTTGATAAACTTAATCACAATACTAAACAAATTCTACATAACTAGAAAAACTGTTCAAAATGACAGCCCCCTCACGAACACATAATTGGCACACAGTGCGAATTCTTCTTAGAGCATTCATCATTATTATAGGTCTATCTTCCAATGATCTAAATGCCTGAATGGTTGCATTTTGCAGCTGCTCCATCGTATTGACTGGATTCAGGTAAATTTTGTTTTTTAAGTAAGACCAAACGAAAAAATCTAATATTGAGAGGTCTGGCGACCTAGCAGGCCACCTTACTGGTCCATTTGTACCAATCCAGCGATCGTGAAAATTTTCAAATAGAAATGGCCTTATAATTTGCGCATTGTGGGCAGAAGCACCGTCCTGCTGAAAGTAAATATTGTGCAGATTTGCTAGCAGCAAGTTATCCAATAAATCCGGTAGTATTTGATTTAAAATTGCTAGATATCTATCTGCTGTTAAATTATTATTGTAAATATGGAATGTAATCTTTGTTCCCAATATAAAGCAAGCTACGCTCAACCCAAACCTTCCTTGCTGCTGACGTTCTCTTGTTAAAATTTGGTTTTCCGTATACCAGTGCCTATTATTATGCCTGTTAAAAATACCACTACAACTTATATAGGCTTCGTCGGACCATATAACCTTGCTACCGAAGTCAGGGTCATTTTGGGTTTTTTGAAGATACCAGTTACAAAAATTTAGACGCCTTTCTGCATCTCCAGGATGCAATTGTTGTACTACATTTACTTTATAAGGCTTATATTTATGTTTTCTTAATATCCTTTGCGTTTGTGATTTTGACACCCCCACTGTTTCCTGAATATGCCTACATGAATTCGCGTGATTGGCCTGAATACTTGCTAATACAACAATCTCATTGTTCTCGTGATTTCGTTTATTATATGTTTTAGCCCTGTGCTTTGAAAATGATCCATCATTAACTAAATTTAATTTAATTCGGCGAAAAATTGCCTTGTGTGGCTGAGGCCTTTCTGGATATCTACGATATAAAAAAAGCTTTTGGAAATAGTCCATAACTCAAAGTGGAATTGAAAAAAAAATTTTGAAAGGAGGTTCATAATAATTTAAGCGCTTGGTGCTTACCTGTTAAAATATAAATCAGATGCTTGATCACTGTTTTCATGACATTCAATAAAACAAACCATCATATCATACTTATGACTATTTTCAAAATTATTCATTTCTTCTTAATATCTATTAATTTACCTGTTAGAATTATTGGTAACTCGTATGATAAGAGGATAAACACGGCAATATTTGATATATTTAAGAAACAAATAGTTTTGATTTTTGTTTCCATGCCATATTTCCATGGCCAACTTACGTTTTTCTTTTAATATTGCGTTTATAAGGCTTAGTTTACGTCAAAAGTGCATAGTATGATACATCATTTTAAAGAGAAAAAAAAGGCAAATTTTTTGGAACCAAAAAATACAGGGTGTCCCATTTAAAAAATACTAAGTTTGGGCTATATCTCAAAAACGGTTTGTCTAAAAAAAAAATCGACTACAGCACTGGACTCTACGTAAAAATATCTATCCATAGCAGTTTTTACCTTTTCTTTATCTGACAGGGTGTCCGAAATATGATACCACCCCCAAAAGCGCAAAATTTCTATTTCACTCTGTATCTCGGGAACGAAACAATCTGGCACAATTCTGTTTGCGGCATTCAAAGTTTCTCGAAAAATTGACATAGTGTCGCGAAAACCGCAAAGTTCTATCTCTGCTGGTTACCGAGAAACCCTGTGATTACAAGCAATCTGGGACACCGTGTACATAATCCAATTATAAATCTTTTCCTAAAAACAGGGCCGGCCTGAGGACTGACTTATGGGCTCAGTATTAAAAAAAACTGGCCATGTTGTACTTCACTGTCAACCTCTTTAAAAAAACCATACTTATCCTTGGGCTTAGAGCAAATAATACTTGTGACTCTGAACTAACATCCAACGATTTACATTCGATTTATTGTTCAATTGCAAAAACTATATCTAGTAATTTAAGCTCTGATGTTGACTTTGCTTATTTTATTAACCATATATAAATAAAGGGGTCCTTTTTCTTTGCTCTCACAGTGTTTTGGAACTCCAAACAAACCTTTCCGAAACAAAAATTAATGTCTTCTCTAGGTGATTTTCCAGATTGTTTAAAAGTTGCAAACATTGTACCCTAGTCATTATCAGCCAGTGGTGCTGTTGCTGACACTTTACAAAATAGTGGAAAAACTTGCGAAGAAAAAAATTGTTAGTTTTTTAGAAAAACATAGTATTCTGAGGTCAACAAATGCAATATTTGCTTTTCTCGAGAAGCTATATTCAACCCATAATGAGGGAGAGTCTGCAGCCGCGGTTTTCTGTGGCGAAAGTATTTGACTTGACTGGCTGGAGTCTTATTTGAAAGGTACGCTGCAGTCAGTAAATTATAAGAATAAAATATCAGATCAACGATAGTAAACTATAGTGTCCCGCAAGGCTCAGTACTGGTCCCAATTCTATTTTTGTTATATCAAATCAAAATCATTTATTTCCATAGACATCCTATGCATTGAAATAAAATAAAATAAAATAAAGAAAATACACTTAAAATGCAATACAATAATATGGTGTACATCAGATATTCTAAAAATCTACACTATTATACAAAGTCATCAAAAGAGAGAGTAAAAAGGATTTGCAGCTAATATGGCCTTTAATTGACTTTTAAACTGAAAATAGTTGGGTTTTTCTTTAATGTATGTAGATACATGATTGAACGCCTTCAGATAACTTATCTCAGGTCCTTCCTGCACCTGAGTCAGTCTCGGATTGGCTACATAAAGCTTGTCTGCATTTCGTGTTTTGTAATGATTAATATCACTCCATTTCAAATAGCTAAAACGATGTTTAAAAATAATATAAGGTTTATCACAGTAAGTATGTTCTCAGAAGCAAAAATTGGCCGACATGAGGCCCTAAATGGCAGTCGAAACATGGTTCTGAGAATTCGCTTCTGACTTATGTGAACCTGATCAATTGCTAGCAGAATTGCCCCATGCCAGAACTTAACAGATTCTCTTTGCTTGATATTAGTGGACCCATCCCTGATAAGCAGACTTCTATCCTGCAGAAATCTTATAGTGGTGAAAAGCTTAGAGTTGGCCCAAAGGATTTCATTGCATTCATGCAAAAAGTGTGACATAACAGTCATTTACTAGTAGAGGAAGATCATTAATGAATAGCAGAAATAATGTTGGTCCCAGGACGCTATCTTGTGGCACTCCTGTAGTAACATTTACCCACACAGAAAATGTGACACCACCTGCATCCGACAACTTGACTGCTTGAGATCTACCTGACAAATACGATTTAATCCAGTTCCATGCCGGTCCTCTAATTCCATAGTGCATTAGTTGGCCTAGCAACACCTCATGATTGATAGTATCAAACGCTTTAGCAAAGTCATAAAACATGCCAACAATTTTTAATTTTTTGTCAAAATTATCAAGAATTTTTTTACAAAAAGAAAGTATAATGTCGTCTGTAGAATGACCAGCCCTGAAACCAAACTGCCTGGTGGTTAGGATGGAAAACGCGTCCAAAAAATTTACCAGTCTTTTCCTATAAGCTTACTCAAGTATTTAAGAAAATACAGATAAAAGAGAAATAGGTCGGTAATTCTCAATAGCCACCATATCTCCCTTTGTATGAATAGGGATAATAGATTTTTTTTAGTTCTTCTGGAAAAATAACGTTGTATGCCGATGACGCTTCAATTCTATGGAATTATGCGCATCAAGATACCCTGTGTGATACTGTTAATTGTGAGTTAAAAAAGATTAAGAAATGGTGCGACTCTAATACATTGTGTTTCAACGTGTCAAAAACTAGCGTAATGTCTTTTAAATGTGACATAAACAATGTGTATCTAAAGAACAACTAGCAAAAAGTATTGGCCGAAAATAAATTTTTGGGTATCCTTATTGACAGAAACTAAAATTTGAATCTCATATTAAAACACTGACTAATAAGTTATCAACAAATTATTACGCATTAAGAATAATCTCAAAAGAGTTAGACAACCAAACAAGTAGAGATTCATACTTTGTCCTAATTGAATCGCACTTGGGGTATGGTATATGTTTTTGGGGTACATGTACAAAACAACTATTTCAGACTGTTTTTTGTTGCAAAAAGGGCACTAAGTCATGTAGGACAAACAAATTTTTGACAGAAAACATTTTAACATTGGAATCTTTGTTTATTCTGAAAACTGTTTGTCTTGTGTTTAAGAAATATAGATATGTTATTCGTTTTAGGCAAATCAATTACAATATGTGTCAATTATATAACATATTTCTTCCAATTCCGTCATCTGCACAGATATCTGATGGGAGTAGGTTTAAGTTTAAGGTAAAAAAACTGAGCGCCTATAATGACGTAGGAGAGTGAAAGATTTTGACCTACACTTGTAAATGATTTGTTTACAATTTTTAACAATATTCTAAGAGTATGTAGATTTTTGTATTCGTTTTAATTATTTTATTCAATCTGCTCTCTATTTAGATGCATTATATTAACATTTATCGACCATGTCAACAAGAAATTTTTCTTCTGATAATAAAGCATTTTGAGTTTTAAGTTTGAGAGTGATCTACTATAACGGCATCTGATGTTCGTCCCCCAATACTACTACAATAATACCATCAGACATAGTTCTTATACTATGACCAAGTTAATGTCTCTTTTACAGAGTTAGTTGGCTTTTAAATTTCTATTTCCAAACAATATTTTTTTTTATTTTGAAGTATTTAAATACGTCCATCAAAATGGTCTTCGCATACAAAAATATTACTCGCTTTTGAAACCTCCTTTGGATCCCACCTTATCATCTTTAGCCACAACTTGCTTTGCTTTTTGTCCTTCGGAACTTTTATGATTTTTTTTGTAAGTGTTTTTATTGATGTATTTATATACATCGGTACTATACTCAAACAATAGGACATTTTAGCAGGAATATTCATTACAAATCATGTAATTCCACTGATTTACAATATAAAAATTAATGCAAAATACAATAATAACTGCTGCGCCTTCTGTTTATACAACGTGGTTTGCTGGCTTAACATTGCGGCTTGCTAACTAACAAGTGACGCAACAGTAATGTTTTTCAACAAAAAAAAACAATATGTAAATGGTTTGTATTAGTGTTTTAAAAAAGACGGTTTTTTCAAATTCGGAAAAAAACCTGTTTTTTTCCCAAAAAAACCATTTGACTAGGAAAAATTCAATTCTTTTACTTTTACTGATTATTTCTTAAAAATGGTAAAATAACAAAAGAGTGATTACTTTTATTAATTTTTTAAAACTAGTTTCTTTGTCCTTGTAATTACATTTTCAACCTTTAAATATGATGCGACAAAACAATTTCTATTACTTAGTACTATTCCTGTATGTCCGTTTTTGATGACAATTTAAACCAAATAATATTAACAATTTTCTAATGAATAGCATCAAATCACAATTTTACTGGATTAACAATTGCTTGGAATATTAAGTACCGCACGCATGGCACCGAAGTTATTATATCGATCCCGAATCAACAGATCGCAAATTCTCGCTTTGTAAAACACGTTCGAAGGAAATTTCTAGATTCAGATTTCGTCCGCCACATTTAAAATAAAATTTATACACATGCTTTTCAATTTCATGAATATTATTATAAAATGGTCCCTAATTGATTCTTTATTAGGTGTATCACATAGATAGTTGTATTGAGAAAATTTCCTGAGTTTTAGATTGATCAAATAATAATATAACTATTAATTGGGTTTTTCATTATTAAAAATCTTAACTGCCAAAAATAGATTCTGAATTGACGCCATGTTTTGGTGAGACATACGGATGTACTGTTTTTATGTAGTCCGATTCCATAAAACCGAGTGGGTCAGTCGTTTCGAGCCTCTTTTGCAAAATTTCTATTGTTGAAAGCAAACATGAGATAAATTAGTTGGAATTTAGTTAATATTTTAACTTAGTCAGCCTAGATACTGGATTAAATCCAATAAAATCTCAATTCAGTTATGGATTACTGCTTTCTTAAGCCATAACATCTGGTAAGTTAATTCTGAGTGTTTTCTGGCAAGAAAAATTAAATTTTTGTGCATTGTGAACATGTTGACTCATTTCGCCATTTTGTTTCAGGTTTTTTTTTCTTTAACATTTTTCCTCTTCTCTACAATTTTTTCCCTACCACTTTCAATTGTCTTAATTATTAATTGGAAAATGGATATTAAAAGTAAATAATCAATAAAATTCAAATTAAAAGTGATTCCTGGGCGAAGAAAATTTAATGGTAACTGTTTTGTGGTAAATCTTCTCAATTCCTGGAGGAAGAAGTCCTTTTTTTAGTACCGTGTGGTCAATTTTTCTGGACAAGTGCTGTGTGGCCAGTTCCAGGGTGTCATTGTTCCTGTTTTGGACTTGGGTAGTCTACAAGGAATGACGCCATAGCAAGGATATACTCCCGGACATATGTTGAAAAGATAAGTAATTTATAATTTTCTTATTTTCACTTCTTTGGATTGATGTAGTGGCCATGCTTTAATTCATTAGGAATTACTTAATGCTTATTTGAAAACTACATACCGAAACCTCTCTTCAGTCTTCAATTCCTTCTTTTTATTAATTAATGATAATTATTATCAAAAAATATATAAATTATATAAATTATAAATTATTGTAAAAAATATATATATATAAAAATTTGCGTCTCGATTTACGTAAAATTTAAACATATCTTCTTGATTTAAATATATCAAATTTAATGTAGGTATAAATTAATACTTACACTGTGTATAAATATTGTCTATGTGGCATTGGTATATTTACTTGTAAAAATTATTATCTGTACTAAAATATTAATTTCTTAAAGATTTTTGGACATTTACATTTATCCTAATTAGGTATAAAATTTTTCTTTCTTATAAATTATGTGAGTGTATATTAAATCAAGGTATCATACTAGTGAGTAATACCATTGATATTTCACTAATTTAAATTTAAGATTGTGGCATTTTATTTCATGGTAAATTTATTGGGATTATGGAACTGAAATTTTGATTTTCTTTTCTATTGTAATTTTCCTCTAATATCAAATTGTACTTTTTGAATTAAAATTGCTCTTATTCTATCTTAATTTGAATTTTTAACTTGACTAATTATGATTAAATTTTTTCTACTTAAGAAATTTGCTTAAAAGTGTCTAGAATTATCTAGAGTCATGTTGTCATTTTAGAAATTTTGCATAAGGTCAAATATCAGCCGATCATAAAATTGAGTTTCATTGTTTGTTTGTTCAAAAAGAACTTCATAATATCAACTAATTAAATTAAATCAAACTGATTTAAGATCAGCTGCTTTACTAATTAATATTTAACAACCGAACACATAATTGAGTTTCATTGTTTGTTTGTTCGAAAAGAACTTCATATTATCTACTAATTAAATTAAATCAAACTGATAAAGGATCAGCTGCTTAACTAATTGATAATCAACAACCGAACACATAATTGAGTTTCACTGTTTGTTTGTTCACAAAGAACTTCACATAAATAAAATTCAATCATACTGATAAACGATCAGCTGCTTAAAAAATATAAAAAAAATCCTTTCAATTGTAAGAAAAATTTAATTTCACTTCCACTTCAAAATTGTTATTCATCTATATATGTGGAAATTTATAAACTGATGTATGTCAGGTACTTATATTGTAAAAATTGAAAACAGTATTAAAAAAAAACATCCCAAGAAAAAATAAATTGGTAGTTACGTGATTTTGTTTTGTTTGTCATTTATTTAATTTAGGTCACATTAGCATATATTTTATCTTTATTTTTATTAAATATCTAAATCTAATTATTTTAAGTTGCTCTCTTCCTTTATTTTATATCTGTATATCTTTCTTCTTCGAGCTCCTATAGCTCTGGCGCCCATAGCCAAATTAAAAAAAACTTTTCCAGCGTTTGCTAAGTTCAATTAGCCGGAGTATTTTACATTAAAATTATAATCTTATTAAGTTGCTCTAAAAACATCAGCTAGCCGAGTCGAAATTATGATTTTATAATAGTTTTTCTTAGTGATCTTAAGAGTCATTTAACAAACATGAAAATATAAAAAAAGCACTAAAGAAAACTTTATACCATAAAAATGCCTCGTTTTTTCGTAAATTTTATAAAAGCTAGTGCAATTTCTCAATAAACGGTACAACACAAATCTCTTCCTTACCAATCTGAGAAGAATTAATAATGCTAGCATTCGACCTATAAACTTCGACCATCCTCTGCATCCTTTCGAATTTAACTTCCTTTGGTACGTCATCCTGGAACCTACGATGCGCGGTGGTCTTCTCCCTCATGCTATATGGAAATAAATAGGCACTGTTATATTTTACTTCTTCTAATAGAGTTATAGTATCGTTGAACTCTGAAGAGAACGAATAAAAATATTATTTAGGGTACAAAACAGATGATAATTTATTTGCAACAAAAATGGTCAAAAATTGTTTTAAAAAAGTCTACAGAATAAATACCACAAGGGAATTAAAATAAACAATAACTTAGCAGAATATATATACAGGGGGTGATAGTACTCGACAAAAAAATGCCAATATATACATAGTCAAAAACGCCGATTTTCGTTATACAGGGTGTCACAGATTCAATTTTGTTCTCGTTTTTTTCCAGTTCCTTCTGAGACAATTAGTTCAAATTTAGAGCATGTATTATTGTTAAGAACCTCTACGATAAAATATTAAAATCGTGAATGGTAGTATACAGGGTGTTACATTTTTTTTATCTTCTTTCATCATTTAGTTAAAGTTTATCTTGCGGAACTTTTTTTTGCAGCACCCTGTATGAATTATGATATAAAATTTAAACTCTTTGTTCATTTCTTTAGCTTTTTCGTATTTTGCATTATTCTCGTATCTATCACAGTTTTCGACTTATTTGCAATAATTGCCATAGATTAATTTAATTAAGTGTAGGCTAAATAATGAAACTGGAAAAAAAGGTAGTAGGTTGAGGCAGGTAATTTGTTAATTCTGTTCTTTAATCCGACATTTTGTAAAAAATATTTTTTTGTTTGACGTTTTTGTAGATGTATCGAGTTGTTATTTATTTATTTATTTAGTTAGGAAATCCTAATAAAATATGTTATCTTTAAAATGTTACATAATAAAAAGAAAATGTTACATAATAAAAGAAACGTAGAAACTTATAATTATACATTAAACATTTAAGCTTAAAATTACAAAATACAGAATAACATTACCTACATTAGGTTAGGGTTACTTATTTATTATTTGACTATATTGTTTGTAAGGAACATATTTGTAGGTCTAACAAATCACAGTAAGTTTTTATTTATCAAGGATGTGTTTCTTTAAAAGATTCTTTTACAGTTGAATTGCATTTTTATTGTTGCTGGAATTTCTACTTATATGATAATCGTTGCAATTTCTAGTAAAATAACTATGGCTATCGTTTCTAAGTGTAGTAAACTCTTTAAAATATTCCGGTAACAAACATTTTCTTAATTTATAAATAAAGATCATTGTTAGATAATACAAACGTTGTTCTACTGACATCCATTTTAATATACCCAACATAACCTTTATTGGTGTATACCTATTGCTTCGTAACACCAATCGCATTCCCCTATTAAATAGTATTTGGAGATGTCTAATCTGGTTTTCCGACATTAAATAAAGCATGCTAGCACAATAATCAAAGTGGGGTTGTACTTGCTCTTGCTGCTCTTGAATAACGTTGTTCTTGCAGCGAGTGTAAGGAACTTCACTGCCCTAGCGAAAAAATATAGTTTTTTACGTATTTTCTTTTTTAAAAATTCAAAATGCTTGTTAAGACTTAGTGAATTGTCTAGCTCAAAACCAAGATACTTTATATGTTCCACCCATTGAATTTCCTTTCCATCAATTTCCAGATGAATTGTTTTTGTATCAATTTTATTTAGTTTTTGTTTTGTACTTATTATCATTGCTTTTGTTTTTTCTACATTTAATTTTAACTTGTTAATTTTAAGAAACTTATCAAAATTTAAAATTAGCTGTCTCACTTTCACTAATATTTCTTCCTTCTTTCCTTCAATGAAGTTTATATCATTGAACTAGTATATATATATATATATATATATATATATATATATATATATATATATATAATAAACAGTAAAGCTCCTAGGATGCTTCCTTGCGGGATACCGCAGTGATTTTGTCTTTTTTCTGAGTTCGAGTTTCCTAATCCTGTATACTGTAACCTCTGTCCCATCAGATATTCCACAAACCAATTCAACGCTTTACCACTTATCTTATAAAATTGCAATTTTTTCAACAAGATCTCACGGTCTATTGTTTCAAAAGCTCTTTGAAAATCAAACAAAATAGCAATTACGTATTTTCTATCGTCCACTCAACGTCAAAAATAAATTATTGACATTAAAGTATTCCAATATTTGTTCAAAAACTGCTCTCTCCAGTACTTTCTCTAAACATGGCAGAGAGTTTACCCGCCTAAATTTGGAAACGTGGTTTGCATTTGCTACTTTTTGTATTGGTGTTACTTTGCTAGTGTTAAGTTCATTAGGGAACTTGCCGCTATGTAGTGATGTATTAACGAAATGCAATAAGACGTGTCCTATACTGTTAATGGTATTTTTTAGAAATAATGAGTTGAGATATTCCCTACAGTCTTTTTTAAATTTTAATCTTTTAATAATCTTTGATAGTTCATTAAAAGAAATAGTTACAAATTCATTTAATGGTTTCTCTATTAAAAACATATTTTGACATATTATTTTATTTTTTAGGGATTTATACTCTTTACGATGCTTTCAATACTGCTCACAAAATAATCATTGAACATACATGCAGCCTCCTTTTCACTATTTGCATTTAAAATATTGTCACTGTCACTCAGGCTGCCGAAATTTGTTTGTATAACTTATCTGACTTGAGGCATTTTATATAAACCTTTGAGCAATATCCACATTTTTCTACTATTACGGTTATTTTCTTCAATTTTTAATTCATAAAAACCATACGTTTTTTGTTTTAAAAGATTTACAAAACTATTTCTTTTTTCCTTATACTCTGCCCAACATAACTCTCTATTTTCAGTGTTCTCGATAAATTTTAAGCTCGTTATCGTACGAAGGAACTGAATTTCTCTTATTGCATGTAATATACATCTAGAATATATTTACAGTTATTTAAAATACTACTATATATCTCATTAATATCACAGCTGTTTGTTTCCCAAGTACATGCCGCTAATTTAATATTAATATCACAAAATGCTTCTTCACCCAGTCGTCGTGTGTAGTATATCAAATTGTTATTTTTTAATTCCAAATTTTTTCTATTGCATCTCATAAATTTCACACCGACAACCGAATGATCAGCAATTTTAGGAACATGATAAACGGTTACCTTTAAAGAATCTGTCGACAATACAATAGTCAAGCAAGGTACTACTACAACATGTTATTCGGGTACACTCCCCAACTTTCTGATCTATTCCATACATTTGTAACAAATTTTTTATTTTCTTTGTATAAAAAGAGTCTTCACCTAACCTACAAATATTAAAATCACCCAAAATAATACAATTTTCACTACTAAAACAGTCTTCAAAAATTTCTTCCATCTTTGTTAAAAAAAACAGCATCACTTGAGCTTGGCGAGTGGCAAAGTCCACCCACATGCCATGTTGTTCTGTACACCATCACTGATATGAACTGCATCCAGTAGTTTTTATCCTCTACATACTGATTTTTGGTTGTGAATGAAATGTTGTTCCTTATAAAAACAATGACACCCCCCGTATGTCGGTTAGCAGAATCACATCTCACAAAACTGTATACTTTCACAAACATTTCTGCATCTTCTATATCTGCTGTGCATCTCGCTTCGCTTAGTATAATAATTTTAGGCATACAATTAAACATTGTTGATATAATTTCATCCTTTTGCAAGAAAGCTCTGTGAGTTTACATAAAGGATGTCATTATTCTGCAATCTTGTTTCTATCGTGGCCATTGTTGTCTCTCCCCTTATGTAAAATTTCTGCGATGGTAGTTTGTTCTCCACCTAAATGGGCTAATTTTTACATTGTTTGGCCAGAAATCACTAACCATAACATACCGTTCATACTGTGGGTCTATTACAATCTTGAATGATGCTTTAAGGGGATCTTTGTTTAATGATGGTTGAATTCACAAATCAAGAATATGCAGAAATTCATTTCATTTATGGACTTGCCAGTGGCAATTGTTATGAAGCCAGACGACTCTATAAAGAGAAATATCCAAATCGCAACAAAGATTTGCAAAGGTACATAATCGGCTATGTGAAAATGGATCATTCAAGAAATCCACTCATTAGCAGGAGCAAATAGAACGGTTAGGACTCCTGAAGTCGAGGAAGCAGTCCTGAATGCAGTAGAAAATGATCCTACTACGAGTACGAGGAAAATTGCAGCAACACTTAACATTTCATTTGTGCTTGTATGGAAAATGTTATTAGACAACTTAATGTATCCTTACCACATCCAAAGGGTTCAAGCTCTTCTCCCACGTAACTTCCCAGTCCGTTTAAATTTTTGCCAGTGGTTCTTACAAATGCTAGCCCAAAATCCATTATTTGGAAACACGATTTTGTTTAGCGATGAGGCACATTTTTCTAGGAATGCCATACGCAATTTTCATAACAATCATTTTTGGGCAGAAGAAAATCCGCATTCGATACATAAAAATAATTTCCAGCAAGCATTTTTCCTGCCAGCAAGGCTAACCGGACGATATTATAGTCAAATTCTCGAAGACGAACTCCTGGTATTGCTAGAAGACGTGCCAATTCTTCTTAGAAATCAAATGTAGTTCATGCACGATGGTGCCCCAGCACATTTCAGCATAGAGGTGAGGGAGTTCCTAAATAACAATTTTAACAACCGTTGGATAGGCGAGGGGGACCTCAGCCATGGCCGCCTAGATCTCCAGATCTGAATAGCCTGGATTCCTTTTTCTGGAGACACCTGAAAACATTGGTGTATCAGACAACAATCCAGACAGAAGAAGATTTACGAAACACCAGAATAATAGCTTCATGCGACATCATTCGCAATACTCTTGGAATATTTGACAGAGTCTGTCAGTCCACGAGGCGAAGACTTGATTCTCGCATTCTAGCAAGAGGCGGACATTTTCAACAACTTTATGGTTTTGTTTTATTTTTAATTCAACTGTAAGTCGAAAACTGTCATAGATACGAGAATAATACAAAATATGAAAGAGCTAAAGACATGAACAAAGAGTTTAAATTGTATATCATAATTCATACAGGGTGCTCCAAAAAAAAGTTCCGCAAGATAAACTTGTAGGTGGTGCAAAAAAATGTACTGTATACTACCATCCACGATTTTGATATTTTATCGTAGAGGTTCTTAAAAGTAATACATGTTCTAAATTTGAACTAATTGTCTCAGAAGGAACTGGAAAAAAAGCAAAAAAACAAGAAAAAAATTTAAACTTTGACACCCTGTATAACGAAAATGGTACGTTTTTGACCATGTATATATTGGCATTTTTTTCCTATTTTGTCGAGTACTATCATATATATATATATATATATATATATATATATATATATATATATATATATATATATATACAGGGTTATGATAAATTAAGGAATAAATTCATTATCTTGGAAATTAAAAAGGTAATAGAAATATGCTCGAACCCGTCGATTTAGATTTATTTTTACGCATATTTAGAAATTATTTTAAACTATACAGGGTCATTCACAAAAGGTGTACAACTGTCATCTTTGATTTTTTCAATACAACGCCTTATTTTTTTCTGCTGATTTGAATTCTCTATGAAATTCTAGACATTTTTGGTATAACATAACCTATACTGAAAATCAACAGTTATCGAAATATTCTTATCTAAATAAAACCTGTGTATTTAATAACCTATCGGACATTTGTATACCCTACCTATGTCTGTCGCGTAATCCCAAAGAAAAATGACTTTGTCACTGTCACTGTGTTGACAAGTCATGTAATTTATTTACGATCTGCCATTTTGATTTCAAATATTGACTATGCGTTTAACAGAGAAAGAAAGAATTGAAATTCTAATAATGCTTGGTACTGGTGATAAGACTAGGACACAAAAAGAAGTTTGTCAGCTGTTTAACAACAGATATCCTCATAGGCAATCTATTACTCAGTTTGCAGTGAGCAAAATAGAAAGGAAATGGACGGATACTGGTAGTGTTACGGACCGCTTTGGAAAAGGTCGCCCTAGGATCTCAGATGAAAAGAAACTAGACGTTCTCTTAACGTTTCAAGATAATCCACATTCCTCAACCACTGACGCAGCCTATGATAATGATATACATCAAACAACAGTTTTCAAATTTTTGAAAAAAGAAAATTTTTATCCCTATAAAGTGAAATTCGTTCAAGAATTAATAAATGATGATTCAGATCGCAGAAACGAGTTTTGCGAAATTATGACCAACATGTGTAATCGTGATCCATTATTTGTCAAAAGAATTTGTTTCACAGATGAGGCAACATTTTGTCTCAACGGAGAAGTAAATAAACAAAATTTTAGACACTGGGAACAAGAAAATCCTAACTGGTACAGGGAAAGTCATACACAGTATCGTCAAAATTTTAATGTATGGGCAGGTATTGTAGGCAATAAAGTTATAGGTCCATATTTCTTTGATTCCTCACTAACGGGGCAAATGTATCTTCAATGTTTGGAAGAGAATCTTATACCAGCATTAGCTACCCTACATCCTAATGTAAACGATCCGGATCTTCCCAGTGAACTGTTATGGTATTAACAGGATGGGGCACCACCCCATTTTGCAGCTGATGTCAGGAGATACTTAAATGAAACCTTTCCGAGACGATGGATTGGGCGACGTGGGACAATAGAGTGGCCGGCAAGATCGCCGGACTTAAGCCCGTTAGACTTTTTTCTTTGGGGGTATGTGAAAAACGAAGTGTATAAAAATAAGCCACATACTATTGAAATTCTTAAGCATCGTATTCGAACTGTTATAAGAAATATTCAATGTGATACAGTTACTAATGTGCAACAAGAGTTTTTCCATCGTCTAGTGCATTGTAGAGCTGTAAATGGTGGACATTTTCAAAATTTAATAAAGTAGTTTTCTTATTTAATCTCCTGATATGTGTTTTATGTTTTATTTAGATAAACATATTTCGATATCGAACTGTTGATTTTCAGTATAGGTTATGTTATACCAAAAATGTCTAGAATTTCATAGAGAATTCAATCAGCAGAAAAAAAATGAGGCGTTGTATTGAAAAAATCAAAGATGACAGTTGTACAACTTTTGTGAGTGACCCTGTATAGTTTAAAATAATTTCTAAATATGCGTAAAAATAAATCTAAATCGACGGGTTCGAGCGTTTTTCTATTACCTTTTTAATTTCCAAGATAATGAATTTATTCCTTAATTTATCATAACCCTGTATATATACATATATATATATATATATATATATATATATATATATATATATATATATATATATATATATATATATATATATATATATATATATATATATATATATATATATATATATATATATATATATATATATATATATATATATATATATATATATATATATATATATATATATATATATATATATATATATATATATATATATATATATATATATATATATATATATATATATATATATATATATATATATATATATATATATATATATATATATATATATATATATATATATATATATATATATATATATATATATATATATATATATATATATATATATATATATATATATATATATATATATATATATTTGGAAACCTTATTTCCTTGGGCCTAGGTTAATAGTAAAACACAATTTTTCATATTAAGTCAACGTTTCGCTCATTGTGTTGAGCTTCCTCAAGACTTTATTTTAGTTTGCTTGATCCTCTAAAAAAGTATTTTTTTTCATTAAAACAAAAAACCTAGGCCCAAGAAAATAAGGTTTCCAAATATAAAAGGTTAAAGAAAAATTCTCGATTATATATATATATATATATATATATATATATATATATATATATATATATATATATATATATATATATATATATATATATATATATATATATATATATATATATATATATCTTTGCTGTAGTCAATATAGTATGCAAGTTTTTGCTAGGAATTAAAAAAAATAAATGAAAAAAAACAATAAATTGCAACAGAAAGAGATTGGGCTAATAATGGTTCAAATATAAATTTAACTGAAATCACCTTGTGTAGTATCAGGATTCGGTGCAAAAAATAAATTTGTTTTACATGCGATCTTGTATACAGTGAAACCTCCCTTAACGGACATCTCCGAACAATGAACATCTCTGCTTGAAGTCACCGACCGTCAGTATACCTATTCCTGTATATTAAACCCTCTTGACAACGGACAATCTCAACAACGAACACGGACAGTAAAATTTTGAACATTTTTAATAAAAACAGTAAAATTTACCTCCTCAGGCATCAGTGAATTTCAAAATAGTGAGAACGGTCAGATTTCATCAGACAGTGATGATGAAGAAATTATTTCTTCCAATATTAAGAACATTAAGGAAGCATATAAAATGTTAAGGAATGTTGAAAACTTTTGTATGTTATCTGGAGATTCTGTTTTAGGGCAAAAAATCTCAGAAGTTGGGTCTAAAATGGAATCTCAAGTTACTAATGATAAATTAACTATTTGAAGACAAACAACACCTGATAATTTTTTAAATAGAAATTTTTATAAAGTAGAACTGTATCAAACTGTATTTATAGGTAGTATAATATTTTATATTATGTAGTACATTTTTATTGTATGCATATGTGTATGTAAAAGATGTTGGTGTATACGTAGTAACAATTGTATTAATAATTTGTACTAAACATATTATTTTTTTTAAAAATAAAATATTTTTTAAATAAAATTACATTGGTATTTAATTTGTTTACTCCCCACAACGGATACCTCTATACAACGGACAATTTCTGTGGCACGGGTACAGACCGTTGTTGAGAGGTTTCACTGTACACGAAAGTTATGCTTTTTCCAGAGGCGTGCAGTCTATGGAAGCAAGGGAAGCAGTGCTTCCCCAAAAAAAATTACAAAACATCTTCTAAAATGTAATTTTTGAAATAGGAAACCATTAATTTAGTTTATACTAAAAATGCTAAAATATTATATTAATTATCAAGCCCATAATAAATGAGGCCTTGACTCCGACCGAGCCGAACAATAGAAAATCGAATAGAACCTATGCGGGCCGCTAGTTTCTCTGCAGCCAAGTCCTGTATGCTTGATTTCCTGTAAATCGAGCCAGAGGTTCTTTGTTTGAACGGCTATCCGTGTGTTGTGTGATACGTACGTCGCGTCGTGCATGGTGCGATATGGAAGACAATAATACGGACGTGGATATGCAAATAACGTTCGGCCGTCGGTAATAACGTTGAAAATGTTGGAGAATTTAGTAAGAAGAGTGTGTGTGAATGTGTGGTGTGTGTCTTAATAATAAAGGGATTTTCAACATTAAACTTCGCTGATAAGCTTCAAATAATTTCCTGGTTTTTCCGATTTAAACAATTTTCATAAAGCTGTAAAAAGACACATTATGTCCAAAGCGCATTTGCAGTATTTCATAATATTTGCTTTAACACCGATTGGAATTTTGAATCTGATAATGTCAACACAAACTTCAGAACTTTTTTAAATAAAACTTTGAGTGCTTTTAACAAGGCCTTCCCGCTTAAGAATATCAAACCTAAGCGGCATAAACCGTGGACCACGAAAGGAATACGAATTTCTGCTAAAAATATGCGCTCGCTCTTATATATAAAAAAATTCACCAACTCCTTTCTTATTCTCGACTATATCTCTAACTATAGGAGGATCTACACTACTCTTATTAAGTCAGCAAAAAAATTACACTACCGAAAACGTCTAACAAACTCAAATAACGTTTCAAAAGAAACCTGGTCCATCATCAATAACCTCAGAAACAAATCAAACCCTGTGACTCAGATCTTGGCAGGGGCTAATGATCTAGATGATTATTTTATTAATGTAAGCAAAAATGTTACCTCTAGTATCTCGCCAAGTTTGGACCCTCTTTCGTTTCTCCCTCCTTCAAAAAATTTAACTGATAGCTTTTTCTTAAGTCCCGTTAGCAACACTGAACTATTGAAGGTAATAAATAATATCAAAAGTAAATCTTCGTGTAGCACTGATGGCCTATCTATTAGAATATTCCTGAACTTGCCACTCCCAGTCATAGAGGCCCATACAACATTAATAAATGAGTCCTTTATAAAAGGTGTATTCCCTGATTGCCTTAAAACAGCTATAATTATTCCACTTCATAAAGGCGGCGAAAAAACTAACTCTTGCAATTATCGCCCAATTGCACTACTACCAGTGCTATCAAAAATCATCGAAAGGCTACTGAAGAATCGTCTTATGCCATTTCTCCTGAAACATCAGATAATATCCCCGGAGCAGTTCGGATTTCTACCCAACAAGTGCACCAGCGACGCCATGTTCACGTTGCTTAGAGGCGTCTACTTATCTCTCAATAACAACCACCTAACTGCCTCAGTTTTTTGTGACTATGCGAAAGCCTTTGATTGTGTTAGTCATGAAATTCTGATAAACAAACTAAATTTTTATGGAATTCGTGGTACTTCTTTAAATTGGTTCAAATCTTATCTTGGGAAAAGGCAACAACTTGTAAGGGCTAATGGTTCCGATTCTGATTGTAAGTTGATTACAAGTGGAGTTCCTCAAGGTTCAGTCTTGGGACCTATTCTTTTTTTGTTATACATTAATGATATCACGAACCTTAAAATTAATGGAAGAATTTCCCTTTTTGCTGACGACACAAGCATAACTTGGAGTGATTTTGATACAACGTCTTTACACTCTAGTATCTCCAAAGACTTGGTTATAATTAAGGCTTGGTCCGATTCCAATATGCTTTGTTTTAATGTCGATAAAACGGTGGCGTTATCTTATAAGGGAACTTTACAACCACTTCAGGTACATAACAGCAATATTGAATACGTAGAGTCGGTTAAATTCCTGGGTTTAAATATAAATAACAACCTAAAATGGTCTAATCATATTGACACCTTAACTAAAAAACTTTCTACCGCCTGCTTCGCCATTCGATCAGTTTCAAAAGAACTAGACGTTCCTTCTGCCAGACTTACTTATTTCTCTTTATTTGAATCCCACCTCCGCTATGGCCTTCCCTTTTGGGGCTGCTGTACCACCGAGCAATTTCGTAGTATTTTTATGCTTCAAAAGAGAGCCATTCGTTATTTGTTTGGTCTAAATAATAGAGCTCACTGCCAATACTATTTCAAAAAACATGAAATATTAACACTTCCTGCATTATTTATTTTGGAAACGGTATGTTTGCTGAGAAAATATATAAACACCCTCCCAGAAAGGCCACAACATGTATACCCTACCAGAAACTCTAGGCATGATATATATCTTCCCATCCTTCCTCAGAATTAATAAAAAAATCAATTATTTACAACGCCATAAAAGTTTACAACAATCTGCCAGTACATTTAAAATCTATCCCTATGCTTGCACAATTTCGAAAAAACACCAAAGCATACCTCATTGAGAGACCATTTTACAGCGTTAATGATTTTTACAGCGAGTAAGTCTCTTTAAATTGTCACTAAATTCGCTTGTTTACTTAAATCTTTTGTGAGTCATGTCCTAACTCGTAGCATAGAATTTTGAAAATCATCATATAGAGAAAAGAACTGTCGAACATTCACTTAAAACTTAATTATTTTTGTTAGGTATTGGATTAAAAACAAAATTTAATTCTTTTTTGTATACTACATTCTACACTAGTTCATTATACCTTCTGTTTAACATCACAATTATTTGTATAACTATAATAACATAGAGTTTAAGGTCGCATAGTTGCAATTTTGATTTCAATGTCATCGAAATTATTCACCTCGTACATATGTGTTTGTTTACTTTTACAAGGTTATTAGGATTCATTAACTGTTTTGCGGCAATGTTATGTTATATTCTAACGTGTGTTTTACGATTTTGTAAATTGATAATTTACATTTTTAAAAAGCATTGAGCTATCGATTAATGTTTTGATATGTCTTATTTTAGGTATATTTTGCTTTGTCCATAAAATTATATTGTATTGTATTGTATAAAATTGCGGCAATAAAGCATACTTTTGTTTGTTTGTTTATTTGAGGTCATGACGAAACAAGGGTTTCTTCAAATAGAGGAAATTTTCAAGATTTACTTGGTTTATTGGCTAAATATGACGATTGGTTAAAAAATTATTTAGAGCAGTCTAGCGTTTTTCGCGGAACGTCGAATCGAATCCAGAATGATTTAATTTCCGCTGTTGCAACCATTATTCTAAAAAGAATTAAGCAGGAAATTGGCGAGGCGCGGTTCATTGCTATTGTTCTAGACGAAACAACTGATATCACTGATTTCAGCCAATTATCTATAGTAATACGCTACGTTAAAACAGACGGAAGTATTCAAGAGCGATTTTTAGGTTTTAAGAATGTGTCCGAAAATCATACAGCAGATGCATTATATACCGTAGTTTATAACGTTACTAAAGAAATTAATGGAGAGAAAAAATTAGTTGCTCAAAGCTATGATGGAGCTGCAGTGATGGCAGGACAATTAGGGGGTCTGCAAGCTAACGTTCGAGAAACTTTCTCAAAAGCTGTGTTTGTCCATTGTTTTGCTCATAAATTAAATTTAGTTTTATCCCAGTACATCAATCACATTAAAGAGTGTAAAGTATTTTTCGTTACTTTAAGTGGCATGGCTGCTTTTTTTCAACAGTCAACAAAACGTACACAAGCTTTGGACTCCATTGTCCACAAACGATTGCCCAAAGTAGCTCCTACTAGGTGCAACTATAATGGAAGACTTGTGTTAACAGTATCTGAAAATCGTGAATCACTGATTGAACTATTTGAGAATATAATAGAAAATAATGAAACGTGGGACTCAGAAGCAATAAATAGATCGAGGGGGTTTTTGGACTGTTTGAAACGAGATTTTAATTTTAGTTATTTGTTGAACATATTTTCAGAAATATTTCCATCCTCGGACAATGTTTTTAATATATTACAAACTAAAACAAATGATATTGCTTTTTGCCTAAAAAAAGTGGATGATTTTATGTCCATGTTAAGCCAAAAAAGAGATGACTTTGACCTATTTTGGGAGAAAACGATGACGTTAAATGTAGAGCCTCAAGCCAAGCGTCTTCGAACGACAAGGTGGGAGATGTTCAAACAACATACAGACGCCTCTTTTATGAAATAATCGATGAAATTCAGCAACAAATAAACTATAGATTTAACGGTTTAAATGATTTTAAATTCCTCGAGCTCTGCAATTTGGATGCATTTAAAGAAAAAACTTTTCCAGAAGATGCGTTTAAATCTCTTCTTCTTCATTATGGCCAGTTCTTCGACCGAGTGTAACTGCGGTTTCAACTAAAAGTGATTTACGGAACTGATGACATTAGCGCAAAAAATAACGCTAAGGAACTAATGCAATTTTTAAAAGACAAGGAACTGGAAGATGCCTACACCGAAGTGTCGAAATCGTGTGAATTAGCATTGACAATACCTGCCACAAGTTCATCAATAGAACGCAATTTTTGCAACACTTAAAGGTATAAAAAATTTCGTGAGAAATTTAACGGGGCAGGAGAGACTTTCGCATACATCGCTGTTGTCCATTGAAAATAAACTTCTCACTGACGTCATTGACGAATTTGCAAAAAATAATCGAAGTATCGAATTACATTCCAAATACGTAAGTTTCTAAAAATTGCTTCTTAAAATTTCACCGCACGCCCCTGGCTTTTTCCAAACATAAAATAAGGTAAAATATGAACATCTTAGTAAATTATATATTTTCAGAAAAATAATCTCTGACAATTAAGCTTTTAAAAATTAAAAAAAACGACTTTTACTGCAACTTGCCTTCTTCAGTTTCACCACAAAAACCACAAATGAAATCCGAGCTAAGGGCAACATTCGGTATTTGTCGTTTGATGTGAGCAACTAAATCCAGATATGCCTCTCTAGTGTAACCCCTCCTCATTCGTTCTAATACGGCAGAGTTGCCAGACTGTGCAGGCATGTGTAGATTTTTACAAATGTTTGGTTGATAACGAATCATCTGAAACAACATATTATCTATAACGTGATTATTACAATAATAACGTATTTAATTATTTTTTTATTTTACTTACTTCTATTACTTCATCAGGAAAATCCTTAGGATGTGGAGAAGTGAACCTAACTCTCATTTCAGGATTAATTTTGGACACCCTATATAACAAGTCGGCAAATCTCAAACCTCCCTTCTTAAGTTTGTAGACCGTTTTAAATCCCTTGGCCAAGCTCGTCACATTATTCACTGCCGAGTTTTCTGATGTATCCCTGTAACTGTTTACATTCTGACCTAAAAAAATCAATATAATTTTGATCCTGCAGTAATTAGTAAAGAGACATATACTGTTCTGGTATGTTTGGACCTCAAAAAAAAGTTTTACTACAGCAAAACAGCAAAATATCAAATAATTATAAAGAAAAAAACTGGTCATCACAAAATTTTTTAAGTTTATTAATGTATTTCCAACAGAAACACTATCTTAAAATTTACACTTAAATTTTACATTAATGATATTTAATATCATATGATCAGACTTCTTGATTTATTCCTAAATACATTAATCCAAATAGTGAAAAAATTGAAATAAGGAAAACTATTAAAGTTATAGCAATTAAACTCAAACTCAAAATATGCTTTATTGTCATAAGAGTAATCCGGTTGACAAAGCTGTAAAGAAATAGGTTAAAAAGTTATAAAATTCAAACATCCAAGCAGATAAAGTAAACAAAAACAAATCAACATCTAAGTCAAAATACAAAAGTCATAAAAGATGTATAAAGTCATTCTAAATCTAGCTAAAACTAAAACAAAATAAAGTTATGGTTAAAAACGTGTAAAAAAACAAACAGGTAATGTGACAACAATAGAATAGCAAACACCAAGATCACATAGAGTAACAAGAAATGGGTTCCACCAATGACGTCAAAAAGAAATAGACCCCGCATTTCATTCATAAAAATGAAATAAATAGAATCAAATATCAATTTGTTGTTCTGTAAGAGTGTAAAAAAGACGGACTGATCGCATAAAGAATAGTTTGCGGTAAAAATTGCAACACTGTCAGATAACTTCGCGAGGCGTACCAGTGGCGTAGCTATTTTTGAGATAATATATTATATGCTATATTTTTTTGAGTCCAAATATTAGAATGGTGGATACGACAGTTTTTTTGTTCTAAAATGAACCGGAACGACTTCACAGTGCAAAAGTGAGAGTTTTAGTAAAAAACCAAATGGGAAACTTTCTTATTATCAATTTCTCGAAAAATTTTGTTCTTGATAAAACTTAGTGCTTGTTGAAAAAATAGTTTTCACAATATTCAACTTTAAGTCAGATATACAGGGCATTCAAAAAATACGAAAAGGTGTATTTCAAAAATTTAAATTTTTGTGACTGCCTCGGCCGTTTTAAAGGCCATAAAAAATCATAAATAAAGGTTTAGTATTAGTTTTGTCATATTAGTAATAGCTAAGGAACGAGTGAAATAGAAAAATATTTTTTTGCTATTTGACCTTAAATATCTCCATAACTATAATATAAAAAAATTTACCCAGTTTATATTTACGATTGGTCCTTAAAACTACCGTCACAAAAATTTTAGTTTTTTGGAAATTGTTAGTAAAATCCACTTTTTTGAACATCCGGATCTATCTCATTACTATCAAAAATATTTTTTTTGAACCACTAAGTTTTATCAAGAAATCAATAATAAAAAAAGTAAGTAAATGCATTAAAATGCAAGATGTTTCAATAAATAAATCGAAACTTTTTGGTAATTCTGAAGCACCTTGTATAATATTTTACACTATATTTGAAACTTAATTTTTTTTATAAAAATTTAAATAACAAGGTCGAAAGTGGTTCTGCACTTCTTTATAAATTTTCAACCGGACACGTGGTTTATAAAAATAAAACAAAGTTTAAAAGTTTGGTATAATTTATTTATAAAAGGTTTGATGCAATAACAAACAACTATTATTATCGACAAAACAAAAGTAACAGCATATTAATTTAATATTTCATTATTTATATAATAATTAAACTCGTTGGCTATTTAATCGGAAACTTTATATATATATATATATATATATATATATATATATATATATAATGTGTTTTCATTCCGGGTGTACATCCGTTCACTACTGTCGTTCTGAAAAGAACAGTTTTGCTGACGTTTCGCCAAAATCACATTTGGCATTTTCGAAGCTTTCTTTCTCGCGTCCGAATAGAGGATGTACACCCGGAATGAAAACACATTGTATTTTTCCATCCGTGAAGGAGTAAAAATCAATATATATATATATATATATATATATATATATATATATATATATATATATATATATATATATATATATATATATATATATATATATATATATATATATATATATATATATATATATATATATATATATATATATATATATATATATATATATATATATATATATATATATATATATATATATATATATATATATATATATATATATATATATATACATAGTAGCTGCTGAAAATTTCTTTTCGTAGTCCATTTTTACACAATTTAGAAGTTCTTATCTTTACGTATACAAAACACGATTTAAGGAATAAGAAAATTATTGAATTTACCTTTGGGGATTGAAAATAATTACCTCCAAAAAATATTCGATTTTGACAAGAAAAACTTTTAAGTAAACACTCATTAAAAGTAGGCATTTGAAGATTTCCAGAGATACTACATATCTAGCTAATATCATAGTAGTACTAAAAAGTAAGATGAATACATTTATGATTATTACCCCGTAAAGTAATTCAGATTTTTAATGTAACATTTTATGGTTCCAAACCCTCTATGGAAGATAACACCACATTAACCTCGATATTAACAACAAATATTATGCAAAAGTCGCCAAGGTCATATTTGCCCAGGATATACCAACAATTTTTTACATTTTCATAATTGCTCTACCTACAATGTTTTAATAGACATTGGCAAATAACTAATTAAAAATTTGCCAGGCTCGCGGCAAGTAATATTATGTAAAAATGCATCACCTTTACGTGTATTTGACCTATTCATATTTACAGAAAATCAGCAATAAATATGGCCCAATATTAATATGAATACAATATTAATATGAATAAAAAACTTCGTATCCCTAAAAACCACGAAAACCATATTATGAAAAACAATATCTTTACAGTATTTATCCCTCAATTTACCCCCTTTTTTCCCCACCATCCATCTTCCCCGCTATACACTTCACTTATTGCCAGTATAAATATTTTGTGCCAAGATGTTTAATATTTTTAACATTCATTATAATATATTATATTATTAAATAATTATTTATATTACAGAAATCACCTGATAAAAACAGATTCCCCTAGTTGTGATAATGTACCTCAGGATGGTTTTTATTTACTATTTTGATTACGAAATTTCTAGGCGATAAATTAAAGCATTTCAAAATCATTAAAGAAAATCTCTAGTAAATGAAAAATTGAAAAGTAAGGCCATTCCGCTATTTTCATTTTTGTATATGCTTGCTATATGAGAACTTCGACACTACCCTAAATATTTCTTGAAAATTTCATCCAAAATGCAAACCATCCTGGAATAATTAATGACATACATACAATAATGGGTCTTACAGCTTACTCAATTAAAATTTAGTACCTATGCTTTTCCAAATAGTATATTTATGTTGTTTATTAACCCCTCAAAAAAGGTGGTTTGAGAAATTTTAGAGGAATATTTGAGACTTTTCACAAATATATAAATTAGCAAAACGCTGTACTCCGTTTATCATCAGTACCTTCGACTTTATAGATAAGTTGAAGTTATAAAAATTTAATTTAAGCCCAACGGAAATGTGCAATACAAAAACAATATTTCGTTTGCAAATATAAGAACGCTATTAGACGGTGATTTTACCTTTCAACTACAGCACTGGTATGACATAACCTTACTTACCTTCGAAAACAAACTTCTGGGTTTAAATCGTCCCGTTTTCTGCAAATAAAGCAAGTTCGCACCATTTTCTTAAAGTTTTTTAAGCAGATTCTTTTAAATAGCCACACAAAACACTTGGATTTCTGAAACTTATCTCATCAACTAGAACAATTACAACGCCGCACATCAAATACGTCGAAATCATGAATGACTACGACCGTCTTCGGCGTATTCCGAATGATCCCGAAAGAAATCTGTAGTAAACTCGAAAAAGGTAGAATTCCGACGTTGCCGATTAGCTTGAGCTTTATTTCTTGAAATAAGGAATAATAATTACAGAAGATTTAAATTACATTTAAACAGATTCGGTTTGAGTTATTTATATTAAGCTATTTAATTATCAGTTTTAAAATATTCTATATGGACATTTATACTGGGGATTTCTGGAATTCCTTTTTTATTTAGGTAATAGTACAAAGGATGATATCCGTTATAATCTGGCCGCAGTAACGGTTTGGCAAACCAGGGTTAATGTTGGATTCCTCCAAAATGTAAACAACTGGGTCTATATTATTTCCATGTCATTGGGTTCCACCCTTAACATTACAACTCGTCAGAAAAGTACTCCTGTAAATTAGCGGCAAGTGGTTGTAGATCTTTTTGCTATTAAAAATAGAATTAGCGGCAAGTGGTTGTTAGCTTGGCGGGTGTTATATGGGTTTACCCATATAACATAACCATTAAGGGTTATATCCCTTAATCCCGTTCCATTTAAATATTGAACTGCCTTTTCTGCAACACAAACAATGGGTTAAACAAATATCGAGAGCACTGACCCCAAAAGGCTATACCATATCTCGATTGGTTGATTGGGAGATTGATGATATGTTCATTAAATTTCAGTTTGTCATCTAAAATAACACAAAAGTCTTAGATTCTATTAAATGACTGTTAACAAGTGTTAGTGAATCTACTACAGCCAAAAGCTAAAAGATTTGTTTTTTTTTTAATTTAAGCAAAGAGAATTTTTTCGACACCACAGTTCCACCATCTTAATCTCATGTAACACCGAGTCCCGCAGGAATGCCAAAGAATAGTTGCATCATCGGCGAACAAAATGAATTTGCCCTGAATATCCAAGAATGATAAGTCATTATCATCACATTTCACTGTTTGAGATCTTCCACAAATATAAGTACTCATCCAGTCAAGAGCCAGACCTCTAAACCCATATAACTCCAACTTCCGCAACAGCATTGTGTGACATACACAATCGAAAGCTTTTGAGAAATCACAAAACACTGCCGCTACCGCACTGCCGTTACTCTATTTATTAAAAGGCTTGTTCGACAATGCAGAGAACTACAGCACCTAGAATATAGCGGAACCTCTGGGTGGAATGTGGAAGTTGAAGCTATCCAATATACTAGAGGATATGAGAGAACAAAAGCTCAAAATACCTTCTGCGGTCCTTGAGCCTGGCCAAAACCATGATATTACCTTACCAAATCCAAAGTTAGCTGAGAAGCTCTTTATACCATTCTGAATATCAGGTACTTTAAAAATTTAAACTATTCAGCCTCGAAACGCTCTTTATATATCTCAAAATAAGGACTCCATATTAAATAGCAATTTTCCATCATGGACCAAACAAATACCCAAACAACACAATCAAGCTACACCAATTACTAAAATCAGTAGATATTCTTATCATACCGAACATATGGTGGCTTTTATTATTGATGGCTTCATAATGACCTGTGAAAAGAAGTGGATTATCCAACAGTACGCTCAAATTTTTCAGTACATTACAGTCTCTGTAAATTATTTCCTCCTATACTGTACCCAAATTCCCCAAAAAAGCATTCAGACCAAGGTTATTCTGTAGGCCCCAGGCTGCCAAACTATCCAAGACCTTTTGGAGCAACTAACAATCTTCATTCAATTTGACATCTCTAAACATTTTCAAACAATCCGCACACAAAAGGTACTTTGAACCAAATGGTTGCCCCAAGTCATTACAAGCAGCTAAAACAGTTTAGGACACAAGTGATTCCCCTGGGGCACTCCAGAAACGACAATGAACCTGGGTGAAAGAAATCCAGTGAGTGTAACCTGCAATGTTATTTCCTAGAAATATGAGGAAAACCAAGAGGCTTGGAAGAGACACAGCCCACCCTCTTAAAGATTTGTTTGACAACATATCAAAATCAGCACAAGCAACAATATCAAGCAGTCAAATGGATATACTGTAAGAATTTTTTTTTAGTTTGAATTTTGTTGAAACACTTTTTTGCGCTTAAAACATTAAGAATTCTATATTTTGTAAATTATGAAGCAGTATTTAGTATGGCAGAATTTTCTGGGGCAATAATCAGGACTTGAAAAAAAAATTTAAGCGCGAAAAAGTGTTTCAACACAATTCAAACTAAAAAAAATTCTTACAGTATATCCATTTGAATGGTTGATATTTTAATATAAAAATAAGAAAAATTTACATCAAATAATTTAAACATGCATTAAAACACACCCACTTTAAATAGAAATTTTCCAATTGATCGACTTACTCTTACTGAAAAAAAACCATGATTGTGTATAAAAACATTTAATAGATTGCCCAATAATACTGGAAGGCTGTGAAACAAAAGTAGAACGTAGAAATATGTCAAAATATTATTGAGTTTATTAAGAACTAAATAATTGAAACAAGAGGCAGACCGGTACTTTAATTACAATTAACATTTTCCAGTCATTTCCTTTAAATTTTTTATATCCTCTTGTTAACTATATATAAAACTTCATCAATTTAATCAGTGTCCAACTTACCTAACAAAGTGACTTCTTTAACTCCCTTTTCAGATAAATGTTCTACCTCCCTCAAAATTGAAGCAATAGGTCTTGACCTCTCTCTACCTCTAGTAAACGGCACTATACAGTATGTACACATATTGTCGCATCCTCTCATAATAGATACAAATGCTGATACAGAATTTTCATTTAACCTCACTGGGGTGATGTCAGCATAAGTTTCGTCAAAAGATAACAATACATTGACTGATTTCTGATCGTTTTCAGTAAGTGCTAGGAGTCTGCAAGTTAAAAAATTAACTGTTTTAGTTTAGGTAACTTGAAACAGTTATAGGGACTTTTATATAATATATAATTTTTTAAAGATTAGGGAGACTGTGAATATTTGCAAAAAAAAGTGAGTGAATGATATCCTGAGAATAGGTTTAGCTTGAATGAAAAAAAATCAAATTAATAACTGTGTTATTGAAAAAAAATAGGTATAAAATTTATAATTTGGTTTTGAAATTTAAAAACACATATCATTATGGATCGAAAAATCCAGCAATTAATTACATAATTAATTTTGAAAGCCATTGATGAAATAAAAAAAATCAAAATCAAAAATCGTTTATTTTTTCAATTTAAAAGTGTAGTAGAATAACTGAAGAAAAGGTCAATGATAGAAAATAACACTAATCTATACATATACACTTAAACATAAAAATATATAAAAAGAAAAAATAACACAGATTCCTTTATATATAAATCACAACCTGTAAAAAAATATATTTTTGATAAGCCGCAGATCTATGATGTTCCGGTAATAAAAGTGTTTTGTGTCGTGTTTCATAACTATGACCAGATCTAACGCTTTGAAACAATGTTTTGTACTTATACACAAAACAGCAACCTTCGTAAATGTATATTCCTGTCACAGTTAGTATTTTAAGTACCTCAACCCAGCAATCAGTCTGACACCATACTTTTGCAAAAGGAAACCTCTATTAATATATGCAGTCCTACCCCAATTCAATATGCCATATCGAATTCTCGAGTGAATATTTGCATAATAAAAAGTCAAAACTACCTCTCGACTACAATGCATCGACATAAATTTGAATTCATAACAACTACTGCCTCAATCTGTGGTAGCCATTTAGGGTTAGAATCAAAAGTTACACCCAATAATCTGGTTTTATCTGACTCTTTAAATAAATCTAAGTTAGCATCATTAGGACGCAAAGAAAAATGTAATAATGTAGTTTTTTTTTTGTATACCACCTCTACTATTGCCTTTAATGAATCCAATTTCTTATTCACTATTAAAAAGAATCGCCTTAAAATTTCATCTATTTGAAGACATATAAAATAAACAAATGTCTTCATTTCTAATATGTAAAAGATGTTTAATTTACTTTTGAAACCAATATATGAAACACTAAATAAATAAATTTCCGCTACATTGACCTGAGAAAGAAACTGTGCAACAGAAGAGTGCTGCCCATAGTTGCATCTATGAAAGAATCAAAAAATCAATTTCAGATAAAACATAGTTTTATATATATATATATATATATATATATATATATATATATATATATATATATATATATATATATATATATACATAATATTTTTTGGGAATGACTATATATACACATATAAATAATAATGTGTCATTTTTCTTGATACAGAAAAATTTTATTATGAGGAAGGTCCTGTTAAATCAGTAGCGGCTATTCAGGTGAAGCAGGTGAAGTCCTACTTCACCAGGAAAAATAAACAAGCAAACATCTAACTATATTTATTATATATCTCTTAAAATTTTAGTTTTTACATTCGTTTATTCACCTAATTAGTAAAAAATAAACTGTACATCTCGAATAAATATTTTACTTGACTGTTGGCGGCATGTCTTTTTAAAACTTTCAATCGAACGATTTTTTATTATAACAACTATTCAATGTCTCCTGTTTTATTTTCAACCGAAAAATAGTTTACCAAATATATGACATTAGGAATTTTGGATGATGTTCCCTTGGCTCAACTAAATAGGATTTATTTAGCGCAAACCGACCTCTCAGTTTTAGATTTCTTTTTGTGGGGTTATTTTTTTAAGAATGGCCACCGAAAACGCTTTTGCAGAGTTACAAAGACACTTTACAATAGAAAATACATTAATAAGAATTTTTAAAGTTTGTCTTGTAGGACACATAATGGTCTATGTTTAAAGAAAAATGGATTTTTTCATGTTATTTATGAAAATAAATATGACTTATGGTATGTTTTTGAAAAACCGCATTTAAAAAATAGTAGGTTATGCCAATATGTCAAAAACTTTGCTGAGTACGCCACTGAGGAAAAAATCTATATGTTTAGTTTACGATTTTCCTACTATATTGCCATGACAACGCGTATCCGATGACGTCGAGCCCAGCGCCATACAACGCTCTCGGTGAATTGCAGGCGCAGTACACCACACCCACGTGTCGTTCAGTTTGCGGTGGTTGTTTACTTTTATTTTCGCGGATTTCGCTGCAACCGGTTAGTTCCTTTGCAGTTAACTTGACTGTCTTGTGTTATATTTATTTATGGTTTTGTTACAACTTCAAATTCGAAAAATGTGATTGTTCAAGACTGGAATAAATTAAAAGAAGTCTTTGAATTTATTACAAACTGTGACAAATCTGATGAAAAATCAATCCGCCTTGCGAAAGGATTTTTAAGTGAGATGAACGATTTTGAATTCACGTTTCTGGCATTAGTGTTTAATGACATTTTCTCAATCACGGACATACCTACATATATATTTGACGTTCTTCAAAAATCGCTTGACATTCATTTTTGCATATTTAATATAAAACGCTGTCGTGAGGCGCTCTGTAAAGAAATGAACATTTTTTTAATACCATGTTTGATAAAGCAAATTCTATTATACAAATAAATCATTACAAATGTGAGCTTGCGAAGCTTTCACCTGAAGAAATTAGGGCTAAGTTTAGAACTCTTTTTTATGAAATATTGGACCATATTTTTATGGAAATGACGCTAAAATCTCAAGGCTGTGAAAAACTTACATTTCATGTTTGGCAGGTTCTGCTAATATTTTCAAAAAGTCAACGACTTAAAAATGAGCTTGGTCTTATTGTAGTAATTGGAATATATCGCTGCAAGAGCAAGTGAAAAAAATTAATAAAAATAAATATATTTTTACCGAAACATATAAATTGTTTTCCCTTATTTTGGTAAAAACTTATTTAAGAAATACAATGTCTCAAGGAAAACTTCTCTTGGCAATATTTCAATTCAAAAGGAATTTCTGGGGGAGATTAGGGCAACTCATCCATAGGTAAGTCATAAAAAAATATTCTACCCCCTCCACATATAAAGAATTCACTTACTTTTTCACCCGCGAGCCGCCACTGTGTTAAATGGACTTTTTTTCAGATCTAACATACATATATAAATTCATACCGATTGTAATCTGACAAAAAGACGTAAGCTCCATTTGATAACTTCCACCATATCTCATGAAAACTCATTACTTTGTAAAATAATTGAATATTAACTGTGAAATTAATTTATTTATGATTAGGATTACTAAAAAATGACCTGTTTAAAAAACAAATATGAAAATTTAAACTTTCCTAAAAACCTATTTTTATGTCGCTTACGTTGTCTTCTACTTGGCATTTATGTCTCATCTTGAGGCACTTAAATCTTTAGCTTTGAGTTCGTTTCTGATTAACATGGCAGTTAAGCTGCTTTTACGCGTGTCTGGTAAATAAGAAAACAATAGAAAATGTCGAATACGCATCAGAAAACTCGCCTGCTTATGCGACAATTCCAGTTATCAGCAGTAACAGTAAGTGGTTCAATATTTATGTTAAATGGCACAGGGAAGATTCCCGATATCTCATTATTAGCACAAATGTTGTTATTTTGGCATTCTTCATCCCGTCCAAAGGTTTCTTCACATCTGAGAAGACTAGAGCCAGTAATATTTACTATTCGTAAGTGTTCGTAAGAAACCCTAGAAGATGTATTTGAACTTTTATTGGCTATTATGTATTATTATCCCCATTAGTAATTAAACTAATTCCGTTATGTAAGGCTTGATCAATCAGATTTTCATAATTATCTGCAACTTGGGGTTTGATATTATTTTGCAACATGCTCAAAATTTTCTTTCCGAGGCCATACATTCCAAAACAAAATGGTCTGCGTAAGCGCCAAGGTACAAACGGATTTTAAAATTCAAATTAAATATTATCTACCCGCTTGCAAATAAAATGTATCATTTTTTTTGACAAATAAGCATGCATACTAAATAAGTGACTAAAAACTAAAGCTAATAAAAAAAACAGTCTCCTTAAAATCGTTGTAAACTGTCCATTAAGTTTAAATTCGTTAATGGCGGTTAAGCAGACGAAATTATATTTAAAAACTGCTTAAGCGCTAGATCAATAAACACGACTTTTTATTAGGTTTTAATTAGAAATCTTTTATGAATTTATTTGCAGGTAGACAATGCAACAATTAAATTAGAATACAGCCCAAAAGGCCATTAAAATTTGGTTTTACATGCCTTAAAATTAAACCAGAAGATAGGCCACGTGTCACTTACCTCTTGTGAAGATGTGAGGCTGGGAGGGGAATTTGGCATTTAAACAAATTTAACTGCGAATAACACAGATATATCATACAAACATTCATTCACTTATCATACCTGCTTAAATAAAACCATTGCCTCAATACTCCAGTATACAATTTTTTATTTTTTACATGTTGTTAATTTATTCTTATTTTATTTTTTTTTTCTAATTTTATTTACATAATCCATAAAAAAAATCAATTATGACACTTATTATTTCGTCTACAAAAAGGATTTCATTATAGAAAATGGAACTTTTTAAACATTTTTCCATATACAAATGACAAAATTTTACCACTTCACTCTTGATTTTTCTGCAAAATTTCAACCCAATTGGATAAATAGAACGACTGTCAGGCAAAGAGACAAACCGGCAGGATTCAGAAAATATGTTTTTCGGAATCTAGGGACCCTGAAACATAAAGATCTGAAAAAATCTCAGAGGGTAATTTTTTTCACGATTACAATTATTTCCACTTATGAAAAAAATAAAAATATATTTCACTTTTTTTTTCAATTTCAAAAAATTCAGAATTCGATTTTCGAACTAATATTTTTGAAAGTTTGACGAAATAATTGTTTTGAAACTCATTTAGTTAAAGAGATATTGTAAAGAAAGTAAAAACACATTTCATCCCTCAAAAATGTTTTTATCTCGCAATTTACATCACAAAAACAAGTTTCGTGGCAAATGGATGTTTTATCTTTAATGGTTTCAGAGATATGGTGATCAGTCAGTCAGTTGACCGACTCAATCATTCAGTCAGTGGATTTCCCTTATATATACATATTTTTAGACTCCTAGTATTAGGAACAGATGCCCCAGTCTTGAAATCACAGCAAGATATAGCACTGTACAGAAGATCCGTCAAAATTTAAAAAATTTCTTTGATATTTTGACACCACCATCCATGTACATTTATCAGCTCATAAGATATATTAAATATGACTACTACAAGCATACTAAAGACTCAAATGACCATTCAAATTATCCAGACTAGGAATATGTCAAAAATCTCCAACATACATGGAGATTAAATGTTACAAGACTGGAACATTTGTAGGAAACAGTTCGAAGGGATTTAAGAGAAAAGTGAGATTGTTTTTAAAATATCACACATTGTATTCAATTGATGAGTTTCTTAATCTCTAGACTATATGCTGGTCTACTGGGTTTGACCACTGGTTTAATTTTTACATCTATCTGTTAAGTGATTGAGGTATTATTTCTGTATTTGTGCCTCATGACTTTCTGTTCTGCTACTTCACATTTAATTTGGACAAAGTTTCTTCATTTTACTTTAGCTATACTTAGTTGATATTACATTTATTTCACTTTAACTTTTAACTTAATCTGACTAGCCTTATAAGTTTTATAAGTTTGTAACATTAAAAAATTCAGTTGTAAATAAAATTATTTTGTACTTAAATTTGTTACCTCAAGGGTCCATCCTAGGATCACTAATGTTAATAATCTTCATTAATGATATACACAAAAGTTGTCTCACCATATATCTTACAGTTTTCTAAGCTGATGATATGAATATGCTGATCAGACGAGGCATTGAATCAATTACTCATCAGAGCAACTTGGTTTCAAAAGAATTTCAAACATAATGCCAATTAAATAGACTTAAGAAATACAGGTAAACCATTATACATCTGGTTCTTCCCCACTAATGTCATTCAAAGTATTAACCAATTAATCAAAAGTTCTGATAGTTTTTAGAATTATATATTGATCCCAAATTAACATTTAAATCTTACATTAATGTTCTGTTCAAGAAATTAAGTACCGCATGCTATATAATAAAAAATATTAAAGGCACTGTTTCTAATGAAATACTGAGAATGTTAGATTTTGGTGTCGGTCATTCACACTTGCAGGATGGTCTGTTATTCTTTTGTAAGCCTTTTTCAATCAGAAGAAAATACTGAAGTGCATAGAGGGTGTTGGGTTAAGGTACTCATGCAGGCAGTTATTTGTTTGTTTCAAACATTAAATTTAAACTTTATCCTCTTTATATATTTTTAATTTGATAACCCATATTAAGACTAATTACTTCTTTTACAAAAATCAGTATCGTGCACTTAAACAAAATATGCATGTGATAATCTCCGTCAACCTTACTCTAGATTAACTGTATCTCAAAATTCTCCAACTTACCTCAGAATAAAATTATATAGTAAAATAGCACAGGTAGTTAAAGAATCAAAAAATGTGAAACAATTTTTACTGAACATTGTATTTTATTCTATAGATGAGTTTCTAAACTACAAATTTAAATTCGTTTCGTTTAGTTAAAGATAGTTTAAATGTTAGCAAAATTTTGACTAACTTTATGATTTGTACCTTTATAACAAATTTAATGGGGAATAAAGATATTTTGTATTTGTATTAACGAATCCTGTTGATAATGATGAGGTATTATCTTAAATGTCCTTTTTGCCAATAAAAAATAATTAAAAATACTTTCAAATTGACCTTTCCAGGAACAAAGTAGATTGTTGATTTGAAACTCAGTTGCAACCTTAGTTTAATTACTTAAATATATAACTCAGGTTAATATTTAAAATGGCACTTAGTTATTGTTTAGAATTTATAATTGGTTGTAATAAGCTACTGATATTGTAATAAGTAAATAATGAGTAAAAATTCAATTTATGGCTAAAATGCAGTTCACCTGTTATGGATTTCAACACTTAAATTTTTTAACATTGTGCCATTACAACCAAATTCCTTAAGGATTTTTAATAAAATAGTATTTACACTGCACCCACTAAGATTAGTAGGTACCTAATTATTGTAATGTAGTTTTTATTTTTTGTTCCTCCTTTACCTAGGCAAATCCCGATAAGCATCAGGACCAACAACAATATCCACTGTTTGATCAGTTTCCAATACTTTTTCCTTCAGTCTCTCAGCCATGCATCCCAAAATGCCTACTTTGAGAGTTGGCCTATCATTCAATCTTTTTCTTTTAATGCCTGCAATATGGTCTAGACGGTTCCATATTTTTTCTTCTGCACTTTCTCTTATTGCACAGGTAACTAAAAAATAGGAACAGAGAACAGAGTTTAATAAAGGGAAGTAAGCAAATAATGTTATCACATATGAAAAATTCAAGAAATTTGATTGAAACCATTTATCAATTTAGTTAGTGCCTGACCCTTTAGACCTGATCGAACTTGACAGTTTATAGGTTAAACATGACATATGCAATAACAAAACAATTACAAAATCAAAAAGTAACTGGTCAACTATGTTTTGCTGTCTAAAACATTCACCCCCCATTTCACCAAAGAGGTTTAAATTTAGACCTGGTCTAATCTGATAGTTATAGGTTTAAAATGACATAAACAACAATAGAACAAATAATTTTTCTAAATGTCTGAATTACAAAATGACAGTGCCATAAGGAAAACAACAACTGGTAAACCAACAGTTTCAGTACCATATCAATTAGATCTGGCCTAACTCTTAAACCTTTTTAGTGAACATGGGGATCGCTATTATTTAACTACTTTTAGTCATGTATCCTCAAAACTCATTGTTAACTAATAAATCAATAATTAATACCTACAAAGACCAACATGGAAATAATATTTTTATACATGAGAGAACCCTACTACAAATGCCTTTATATATCTATATGGATTTAAGAAGAGCTTTAATGTGCCTAATAAAAATCATAGCCCCAATCCCAGGTCCTATTTAGGCTTCTTTTATAGCCTTAATATTAAATAGAGAAACATGCTTCACTGGCGAGTTTATTGAGCAAAGATTTGGTTCTTGTTGACAAAGATGGACAAAAAAAAAATCTCAAGTCTAAAAATTCAACAATATAACAATGATCAACACTCAACTATGAAGTAGGTACATTATTTGGACATAAATATGTCTGTGTGATAAACAAAATGCAAATAAATGAAACATAAAATTTAAAAAAAAAACGAAAATATATACATGCAATGAAAATATACCACATTAGAAAAAACAAATTTAAAATGTAGTACTTGAATAATAAAATCAACCATTACAAACTTTTTCAATTAAAAATATGTTTGAAATATAATTACTGCTACTTAAAGTGGATATGCATAGTATGCTGACATGTTATAATATGCTTTTTAAGTCTTTGACACTCTTTTTTTAAACATTTTTAGGTCTACCTGATGTCTAACAGTTACAGGTAAATGGTTATAAAATGTATTGCTTTCATAGATGAGGGAATTCTTGGTCAAGGAGAACTGAGGTATGGGCAGTGGAAAGTTGTACGACTGATGAGTGTGATGTGACACTGAAAGGTTAAACCAACATTACATTTACTGTATCTTTGATGAATGCAGTTTCTAAAATAAGCAAGCATGTCAATGTGTTTTTAAGTGTTCTAGAGTAGTATGTAAACATTTACCTTATCATTTTAAAACATCAATAATAAGTAGCCAATTTGACTTATTATCAGGCTGTGACAGACTTGTTATCACTTTAATATATATATATATATATATATATATATATATATATATATATATCATTTAAAATCTAAAATTTAATTTTCACTAAAATAAAACCTTCACAGGGAAAATCTACCTAAATAGAATTTAACTTGTTATTTGGGATCAGAATTGGTGTCAGGTATTAGCTTAACATTTTTAACCAAACAAATGAGTTATTTAGATTCATAATGTACTATATAAGAGAACTAAGGAGTGTATGAACTTTAAACAGATTATACATTTAATAAATAGTTATTATACATATACTAACCTAATAGTACAACATCTGCCTCAAGTATATTTTGTGTTTTCTCAAAGCTATTGTCTTTCAAAATAGCCCAAACTACTTCAGTATCATTCACATTCATTTGACATCCATAAACATCAAAATAGACTTTCCTTTTTCTACCATATGGATTATGTTGAATTAAATAGGGTATTACCTAAATATAATTTATTTATTTATCAAAAGGCATAGACCAACTATTGCGTTTTACAAATTTACATATACCTAATTTACAATTAAAAATTATGAAAAACATTTCAACAAAATTGCTTTAAAAATTATATGGAATCATAAAACAATAATATTAAATAAATAATTACAGGTGGCCATGTGTATCACAGGTGAGAAAATAAGTTTCATTTAAGTGGTCTTTTGATCTGACATAGAGGAGTGTTAAACACATCAACCCTGATATTGTTAGCAGCTGTCTATTAATAGAATTATATTGGCCATATAATGTGTGATGATGTTCCAGGGAAAATGTGGTCAATACTCTTAGATGCCTCGTAGGGGAGCTGGAGGATACTTCATCACAGTTTTACTTATCCCTTAAAAAATTTCAAAAATTTGTCTCGAATGACAAACAAAGTTACACTCCTTAATACTCCAAGTTTTATATTTAAAATATTTTGATAACTTACAGCTGTCATAAAACATGAAAGGAAAATAAATATATTTTTTTATTTTAATACAAACGTATGAAGTATCCCCACTAACTTTGATATTTGATCATGATGTTTGGGAGACTTGATCATTTATTAGAAAATAACAGTAAATTCACTTAGAAAGCAAAAGGTGAGATATATTACTGAATGGTTAACAAAACATAACATAAAGCATAGAACATTATAAGCTAATAATTCTTAAGCTCTTTCAAACACATCTGGAATGGAAATGTATAATACGCTCTTTCGCTTTTTAAAACAATAATGGGTTCCCAGGTGATCCCAATACTGTCCTCAAATTTCACACTAGTATCACTTTCTACCATTGAAAAGACCTTTTTGCTTTTCTCTGTACATTTCAAGGTGGAAACCCTACATTCACCATGATCCTCATCAACAAGATTAATGACACACACATATTTGTACAGTATTGCTAGCCTCTTTCCTCTTTTAAAATTGGCAATAAGGAAATTTTCCATTCTTTGCTGTGTTTGCTGTATTCAGTTCTTCATATTCTTCTTTGAATTCATTTAAGAAGTCATGATTCCCTGAAAGAATGCTAGAAGAAAATGAAGATGAAGCAAGAACTTTTCTTTTTACTCTATCTACTTTTGTTAGATTTGACTGATTTTTATTTATTTATATTTTCTATTTTTTTTTTGCTTTTTCTCTTCTCGTATGTTTGTTATATATGTTAAAATGGATGACTCTAAGTTTTTCCTGCCTTTATTTTTTGTTTTCCTTGGAGCTGCATTTGGAAATTACAAGACCTGTTCGAGACTAAAAAGACCCTTTATTTGAGAATAGTCTATGGATTCAGAGGATATTTGCAATCTGAAGGCCATGTATAGCGAAGTGAGGGGACCAAACACATGTTCTTTTCCCTAAATGCGATCTTACTAAAGGAGAATACAAAACCCTAAGCAACCACAGACTAGTTCATGGTATGCCTTTTTATAAAACCAAGCATTTTAAGAGCCTTTTTTTTACTTTAATTTCCTGATAAAAAACAGTGTTTTTATTTAATAGAATGTTTAAAATAAAATCAGTAGTTTTATATTACATTTTGTACATGAAACTAACCTGAAAGATTATCTATATATATAGTAGGTACCAATCACTTAATTGGAACCATGACACAGAAAGGGAAATGGACAGATTGCCAGACGAATTTGTATAAGCAACCATTTGTTGGGAACGAGGTTGGAATGGTGCACTGAAGAATGCAGAAAAAGATTTAAACTATTCTATAAACATTATAAAAAGATGCTGAAAGTTTGAGTAATTCTATATAATAAAAAAAATCTTATAAGCATATTTATATCATCCTATATAATAACTATAAAACTTTAAAAAATTAAATATTTCAATCTAATATTTAGTTGATCAATACATGAAATGGGAGTCCCATATTAAGGGTGTTACATGGAAGATATTCTATAAGTTTTTTTCCCTTGGTTTTACCTACTTAGTCAGATCCTGGCAGAAAAGAATATTGATATATTGAATATTGAAAATTTACCGAGTGTTGGTTGTCTGCACGCTTTTAGAAAAATATTGTTTACTAACCTGTTCAGTGGGCAAATGGTCCTGGGGTTTTAAATTTTCATCGTTAAAAAAATCTCGTAAGTTAGGTCCATTACGCAATTTATTTTGAAATTCCGCAATCCCATTTTCTGCTCTATTTTTCACTTTCTTCCCCGTCACTTGATGGTGGAATACAATATTTGTGCAAGAAATATTTCTTATGCAGAATCCGCAATTAGATTTTCCCCTTTTTAAACCACCTTTAAGCGATGAGCATACAGTCGAAGTTATTTTTAAATTCAGGTTCATTTCAAGATAAACTGCTTGCTGTTTTATAAAAATACATAAGTCCTAAATAACCTTTTGTTTACTTTCATAATAAAAGAAAAGCCCCATAACAATTTTTGGTTATTGGCGTAATTGACGTCTTTTTTAAATTTTTTGTATACTTTAAAAACGCGGGTGACCGTTCAGCCAGTTCTCTAAAACCTTGAATCCTTTAGGCTGTCATTGAGTCATTGACGTTCGTCGATCACAACACAGTGTTCGTATCCCCTTTCAGGCTTATGCCTTTTTTTAGCAAAAGTTATAATTAATAAAAAATGCTGGTTATGTTAGGTTAGAATTGGTTAGGTTTGCTTAAAGAAACCATATTCCGATTCTATATTAAAAGGATTGTTTAGGACTTATACTGTTAGCTGGATATATATGTCCCCTTAGCGTTATATTAGGTATTTATGTACTTTTTTACACCACCACCGATTTTAATTATTTTTTGTACATATATTGCTGGATTTTGGGATCCGGTTAGTTATATTGTTTCGGTCAAATTTCGTTCTTAAATGATTCGTCCTCAAAATTTATAAACATCCTAAACCAAATTTACTTTTCTCTTTCTTCTTTTTTTTATAAAAATTCGCTGGTTCTGTATGAAGCTACTACAAACAATTATAAAAAGATAAAATAACTCTCTTTCCGCCTTTCTTGCCTTTTCTTACCAGAAAAAAGCAACCATACTGAGATTCAACTTTAAAGAGAAACATTGCTTGATACAAATTAGTTATGGACACTTTTGTTATATAGATAGGTGGATTGGTATGGAATTGGCTTGCTCGGTAAATGGAAACAGTGTGGTGTCATTTACATTAACACAAGTGGATCCACGTGTTCAGATTTGCTGCTTTATTTCTGGAAGATGCGGAAGATTTAACAACTTAGTGTGGAAACTAACGGCTCCGCTATAAAGGGGAGCAGACGCTGTGAACTTGTAAGGCCTAGTTCTTCTTGCTTTCTATCCTCTTCGTCTGCCCAGTTCTACATAGAGTATTAGCGTAATGGCCGCTAAGAGGCGGTAGTAGGAGGGGTGAGAGGATAGCTTGAAAGAAAAGGTCATCTCGTGATACCAGTATTACTCTCAAGGGGCACCTAGTGGAAGCCAAGATGCATTTCAGAGGTTAAGAAAAGAGTGTTTTAAAGATATTTCTACGAATCGGGTTGTTCCGAGAGCTTAAAGCTCGTCATTCGGACATCTCACCGATAACGTCTCCAAACTGGAATAAGGTGTAGATCATCTAGAAGGGTCGCCTCAGCTGTGACTAAGCCCCAGACGAAGAGCGATCTAATGATTACCTTGCAGCAAAGCCATTGAAACAAACGGGATTGAAAATATTCGAAGTACACTTCAAAGTTGACTTCGGATTGATGCGGAGGCTACGGACGGCAAGCAAAAATTAAATAAATGTAAAATGTTTAGGATATAATTTTTATTTTAGTCAACAAAAATTCTTAAAATTTTTATACAACCAACTATTTAAAGATAATTTTTGTAATAAAAAAATCTTTAATCAAATATTTTTGAATTAATTCTGAAGGCACAACCAAAGAGCGTAACAAAGTTAATGAACAATCTTCTTGGTACAATTCAGTGTATTTTACATTAATATCTTAGAAAATAATACAATTAAATAAAGACAAGATTGTCTTATTTTCTTACAAAGAATCTCGCTTTAAACGTTGAAGCATGTTTTTTAAAACACCTTGTATATTATATTAAAATGTTTAAACTGTAGAAAAAATAGAGGGGACAATGAATTTTAAAAAATGTATGTATAAACCAAGTTCTTATTCTTAAATATTATTTACATACGATATTTAAAAGGTGTCAAAATATTTCGGGTACGCGGGCGCCGATAACTAGGGTTGCCACGTGTCTTTTTTTGCAAAAGACGGTCCTTTTTTTAAACATTTGTACCTGTGACTTTTTTGCCCTAAAATGTCTTTTTTATTTACGCATTTTCCCTAATTAAATTATCTGTATCAGACAACAGCAAGGCCTGCACTGGTTATCCGTGACTTCGACCGAAATCAATTTTTATGGCTTTGGAACCAAAGTTAAGTTGAAATATCTTGACGCGATCAGCAAGAATAAACCAACTAAATTAAATTTAATAATAAAATTACCATTGATCGGAAGCTTTCACGGCTTTGGTCAATTAAGAAGTCATGGTTCTGACCGTGTCAGATTGGAATTACTATCCGACGTTTCGCCTTCGATTGCTCGAGGCATCTTTACTCCACGAGATCTGAACACTGAATGAGCTCGGAGAGATTCAGGCGGGCTTTTATACCCGACTTGTGCTCGCCGAAACGCGACCCTGTGTTAAGATTGGTTTCCACGTGTGATGTAGACCGTAACCCGTATCTCTATTGACATTTTTTATATGTTTAAATATTTCAATAGATTCTCTAACTTTTCGTTTATAAAAACCTGGAACCGATGCTAGAACCTTGGTTTCCTTTACATTTATGAAATGACCAGTGTTATGTTGGTGTTCAGCTACAGCAGTTTGAACAATTTGTTTCTTTTTAATACATCGTTCATGTTCCTTATGTCTAGTTGATATTGAGCGTCCTGTTTCTCCCACATACACTTCTCCACAGGAGCAAGGAATTTTATATACTCCTTCTGTTTGGAAAGGTACAAGATCTTTCGGGGATCGCAAGCGTTGTCCAATCTTCTTATGTGTATTGAAGATTGTACGTTGTACGTATGTTGGACGAAGTAATCGCCTGTAGTGCCATGTATGTAGGGAAGAACAACACTTAAGTAATCGTCCTATTTTGTCTGTAGTGCCATGTATGTAGGGAAGAACAACACTTAATGGTGGCTCTTTATCATTCTCATCATATAGATATATATAAGTGAGTGATAATTTGACATTTGTTGATGCTTTAATTATATTGTCGAATGAGGACCTTCAAAGATGTTTAATATAATTTTACTCTAAAATAAATAGGGGAAATAAAATATGGGTGCTTGCATTAAAATTTATATTGTATTACCCATGAATAGTTTGGGGATGCAGTGCCATAAAGTATATGACAAACCAACCAAACAAGAACAAAATAAAGCCGAAAGCAGTGTTTATTTCTTAGTAAATGTATATTTGGTATTTGATTTTGCTGCGCTAAGAAGTTCTACATCGTATTTTATATGTTCGAAAAATTCTAGGCAGGTCATTTTAAAATTTACTGATACTTGCAATTCGGCTTTAATTAAATCTGTAGAACATCGGTTTCTAGAATCACTCCATTTTATAATCATTTTAGAAAATATTCTTTCAAGGTATGCATTAGATGGAGGGATGCTTAATATATATGAGACGACCTGCAATAATGATTTCAAGTTATTATTTTTGACAGATTTAAATATGTTTTGCCATTTTTCAATCGTACTTATTTCTAATTTGCATATATCATCTAAAATATTTTTTATAGCACAATAATCATCGAATAGCAAATCAAGATTTATCTCTTTTAATTCCAGATTTTGTACAATTTGATATATGTCATTAAAATTGAAAGGTGTCTTTAAAGAAATAGTCTCAATAATAAAAAGAAAATTATTTTCAGAGAACTCAAATTTTTGACTTAAATATTTTAACGATTGTTCAAAAAAATTTACTAAATCTTTAACAACAGTAGTTTGATCATTTTGATTAATTTTTTTTAAATTTTGATTTACCTGAAATCCAAAATATTTTTCCTTAAGTCGACATTCCAAATTTGTCTTTAATTGCAGCATCACTTGATATAATTCTGTACTTGTGGTGGATTCATTTTGCAAGATTAACGAAACTTTTTCAAATACCAAATAAACGTTTGCACAGAAATGTAAATACATTGAGGGTTTTTTATATAAATGATGTTCGACATCGTTTTCATCGTCAGCCTCATCAATTTCAAGTAGTTTCCTAATAGCAACTGGACACTCGTCACCCAAGGATATAAAGTATGACAAAATCGCTGGATAAAACTTGAGAATTCGCTGAATTGCCGGCCCCAGTGATAGCCACCTAGTGGGGACATGTTTAATAAGTTCCTGCCACTCTAGTTCAGCAAATTCTACGAAATCTTTTAAACTTTCTCTTCTTAAAGCACTTGAACTAAAGTGATTATATACCTTAAGAATAATGCCTTCAACATCGATATTAAGTTTTTGAAAAGCATGTTTAAAAGTGTTATTTACAACATGCGCCAAACAGCCATTTTTTAATATTCTTGAAGATTTTTCTTGTAAAATGGTGTAACATGAATGATTCTTACCAAAATTAGCCTTTGTATTATCAGCGGTAAACGCAGACACATTTGAAATATCTAAACCATACTTTTTTAAAGTTTTTAAAATACAAGTGGCTATTGTTTCGGCAGTCTCTGAAGGTTCTTCAAAAAAGTCAAGGAGCTTTGATTGAACACCTTTTTCGGGAGAAAAATATTGGATGCATATGGGATACATTTTTCGGTTTCCTTTATTGGATGTGTCAGTAGCTACTGAAAAATAAGTGCTGCCGTTTTCAGTAACTAAATCAGCCAGGACGTCTTTAAGGGATTTTGGACATAAAACATTTTTTACTATATATTCTGATTTAGTTCGTCCACAAGCAATTTTTTTTGCAATAACGGAATCTTTTAAAATTTTTGGTAGAATTTTTAGGCCACAGTCTAAAGAGTTATATGAAAGATTATGCCGAACACAGTGGAAAATTTGAGTTAATTCAGCTACGGTGACATTGTGAGTCTCTTGAACATTCTGAGGGTTGACAAAAAATGTATTTAAACTTTGCGACGATTTTTCGGCACTTTCACGACTTCTATGTTCTTTTGTTTTGCTGTGCTGCTTAACGTCACATATACCGCCGTGAGAAATCGAAAACTCTTTTTTGCATGATGTGCAACGGGCAAAAAAATTAGATGCACCTTTTGAAACCCAGGAAAATTCATGCTCCCAAATTTTTCTATATGTACATAATCTTTTTTTTGTAGGTGGGGGTGTTTGATTGCGGTCTTGATCAGAATTTTCGGAATCGCTTTCTTTTGATGTTGAAGAAGTACTAGCTATTGGAGAAAAATATTTCTTCAAGCTCATGATGACGCCTTCAGTGCCTTCAGTTTGAGTCTTAGTCTGTAAAAAAAAACAAATTTGAGGTACAAAAAATCTCTCAAAAAATAACTTTCTAATACGCCGCAACTCAAGTACACTGCGTGACTACGCCCCTGGCCCCTGGTCTAATTTTAATACCGAAAAATTGACAAAGTTCATTCACTTAAAGTTATTTTTCTTTTGTTATTTAAAAATATCAATTTTCTTTAATTCACTATAAGTATTGTTTTGGTAAATATACTTTTCTAATTTCATTTAAGTTTTATTTTTATTAAACGGTGTTTATTAAAAATTTACAACTTACCTTGTTGATTTCAATTAAATCTAAAGTCACAGTCATTTACATGATTAAAAAACACAAATATAAATTAAATTGTTTTGTATTTCACATAGCATAATACGGGTTTATGTCAAATAATAAGTATTCACAGATCCAGCATCTAGCGCCATCTCATGGCTGATAACAAAACATCCGATAGAGCTGAATTTGAATATCGAAACATCATTTATATCGATTCGAAATATTGTAATAATGTACTAATAATTTTTTTTTTATTTTATGAATATTTTTTTTTGCATGTTTCTCGTCATATCTTATAAAATACGGGACCAAAGCACTATTGAACGGGACGCGGGACATTTCAGTTAAATACGGGACTGTCCCTTGAAATACGGGACGCCTGGCAACCCTGCTCGAAATACGAAGCAAATAAAACACGTGGTAATTTATCGTTACACAAGCAAACAACTGTTCACTGAATCACGAAAATGTTTTCTACTTCTGACCGGCTTCATAGTTTTCAGGCAGTAGGGGATAGATGACGCTGCATATCCCTAAAACTCAGGATGGGCCTTATTTTCGCCTGGGCCGTATTATCCAAAGGTACCTTAGTTGCTTTAAATAAAACACAAAATAATTATAAAAATCATTTTAATTCGTACGAAATATCATAATTAACGATATAAAATACATGATCAGAAACGCAATCTTGCAAAACGCACACATCAGAAATCCAAATACGATTCCTAAACTAACGCTGAAAAGAAGATACATTCATAAAAGTCACGAACAAATCAGTATACAAGAGATTATTTTCTGTAATATTAGAGAAAATCACAATAATTAAAGACACTAAAGCACATGTTATTTTGCTTAATAACGTGGGAGAGTAATCTGTTTTTGCTAAAATTTTCTAGATATTGTATTGGTCAGCAAAAAAGAGATTTCTCTCCAACGAAAACTCATCTATTAAAATAATATCTAATAAGTCAAAAATATCGAGTTAATAATACAAAATCTTATGCTAACGAAACACTTAATATAAGCATATTGCCCTATAATAAGAGAACTTTAACTAAATCGGAATTCTGTAAAAATGCCGAATTGATCACAGGGTCCTTAGAAATTATACACATAAGTTCCAAAATAATTTACAAAATAGGGTTTGAAAATACCTTAGTTTATTTAGGAGGATAATATATTTGCTATGAACATATGCAGTGCAGAAACGATTAAATAAGGAATAAAGAAACGATTAAAGGTGGAATGTTTTAGATGGTTTAGACCTGGTGATTCCTGTTTCTAGATATTTAGAAAAAAAAAAATTTTGAAAATATATTCAAAATAAAGATATTTCAAGAGCATTTTTTTGCATAAAGATTTGCGGTATACTCATATTTTGAATCTAACTTTCCGTAAACGGGATTCTATCATAAACTTTTTTTTAATAAGGTCCTGGACTTGTTATTTCTTTTTTGACAAGCATTCAACTTCCCAGAACCCAGAACCCATAATGTAATACATCTAATGTTTGAACTTTGGATAGTGTATTTTAGATTTTCAGAGAGACGATGTAATGAAAGATATTGAAAAGTTTCTTACAAGAATTTATTTTTTGTTTACCGGTTTTGGATGATTCTTATGTTTCACCCCTTCTTCAGAACCACAATATTATGAGTGAACCATTGGAAAACTAGGAGACGGACAAAAGATAGGCCGAATTTATTAAAAAGGGTGCGTTACATAGTAAAAAATACTTAATAACCGTCCCCGAATACAAAACGACAGAAAGGCTTCCACAGATTTGAGAAATAAATAACTTACAGCACATACAGGGTGTTTTTTAATTGATAGGTAAATATGCAGGATGTAATTTTTTGCTTTATATTTTTACACTAAACTGTTTTTGAGATACAGGGTGTCAAAATTTTATTTTTTTTTTAGTCTACATTTCTAGAGATAAATCATTCAAATTTGGCGAAATAGCTATAATACATTTTACATAAATATACTGGGTGTTACTTTTTTCCAAGTCGCGACCCTTTTTACCCCCCATCCCTTCGAAATGTTTATTGCGACGTCACTGGCGATTTTTAGAATATTTCATTTAATTTTCTAATTTCTTGATTTCTTACTTTAATCCGATATTTTGCTCGAAAAGCCTTATTTTTTGAGATACAGAGTGTTGAAATTAAAAAAGAAGTATTTAAACTTAATGCCTTGTATCTCAAAACGTTACTGCATGTAAAAGGGGTCGCAACCTAGAAGAAAGTAACACCCTGTATATTTTTATAAAATATATTATATTTCGTAGAGATTGTTTACGGTAGAGTCTGTGATAAATTTGAATGATTTATTTCGAGAAATGTACGAGATCCATGAAAAAATCTAAAAGAAAAAATTAACATATTGACACCGCATATCTAAAAAACGAAGTATTATAAAGTTTTAGTCCTAAAATAAAGCAAAAAATTACGTTTTTCAATTTTACCCATCATTTAAAAAATACCCAGTATACCAATGTGTAATGAAATTGTCTTAAACTTTTTATTTAACCATTTCCCTACGTTATAGAGGAATGCCCATATAGACACTCTAATTCCAGACACACTGTATAGGTCTTTCATTGCTTATGCTGAGATACAGTTTTAGTTATATTTTTCAATTGCTTCAAAGACAATTACCTACAAATAAAGTTATTTAAAATTTTTGTATGTTACAGACATAGTACTTTCATTGGCTTTACAAGAACATAGTTGTACTTATCACTAAAATTAAACGTTGGTATTTTTTCGATTGCGTGACGGAAGTTCTTTTTCAAGTCCGAGTTATATAAAATATGAAAAATTAACTAACAAATAATAAAAACAATACAATATAGGTATATAATTCTCCATATAATCAAAAATTACACGTTCTTTTGAGTATGTTACCTGGGATTTTTATTAAGAAAATGTGATATTATTTAGAACATCCTACTAGGGATGTCGCTGATATATCGATAAAGCGCCCATTCATACGCCATGCTAGACAGAAGCACAATTTGTTATACTAAAATTCCACATATCTCAGGCATAAAAAAAAATTAAACCTCTTAATGAGTTCTTACACCAATAATTTAAAGTTACTGGGTTACATTTTGTAAAAAAGAGAAACATTCTTTAAACTTGTCAATAAACAACTCGTATATATATATGCGCAAAAAGACTTTATCGTACCATTTGTTGATACGAACTTACTTTTTATTTTTAGAAAAAAATATTCCTCGCAGTTTGAGGTATCTTTTTGACGCACTCTCTGAATACATTTCACCATTATATCATAGTTAAACTATATCAGATGTTAAAGTACGCAAATGAAGAGAAGCGGAATTACTTGACCTTGATCTGATGGTCATAGAGTGTCCGCACCATAACGTTTAACTTACTCGCATAAATTTCTTTGTTTCTTGAACAAAGTTTGCTATTGATGACAAACCTGGTTAAAATTAAATTTAATTAAATAGAAATACAACTATTTTTATAAACGCTAAATACAGACATAATTTTTATTTACTTAGGCGTTGTTAAAACAGAGCAATTCTGTCGTATTCTTTGATATTTGGTAATCTGTTTATTTATCATTTAGATATTTAAAATATTTAGTCAAGAAAACAAATTTAAATTGTTGTACAACACTTAAGACATTTCTGGTGTATTGTTGTTCTTAAAATCCCCCACTTTGGTGCTACCATTTTCGGAACCGTGTGTATACTGGGGTAATCGTTCAGTTACTTTCGAACAGTTCGTCGATGGCTATCGAAGACGTTCTCGGACAAGGACGTATGAGTTTTTCTCCACCGGTCAGGGGTTGGACGTAGTGGTATTTTACGAGATCACCTGTAACAAATTTTATTATTAAAATTCCATAAACTAAACACGTTTACTGATATTTTTACGCTTTTACAATCTGCTTTTTATGACCAACTTGCATCCCCCGTGTCGGTTTCGTCGGCGAATTTTTAAGCTGATGTATATTAAAAATAGTAATTTATCTATCCTATTTATCCCTGATTGGCGTAAATTTATTTAAATTAACTGAAATTTATATTTATTATTTCCAAAAATAATGTCAAACAATAATAGGGCCAACAGATGTCAGAACCAAATTTAGCGTGTTTCCATATCAACCAAAATACGAACTTTCAAATGTATCCCTTTAGCGTCTTTTGTATTGATGAAAAGCTTTTATTGTTCCCTCAAAAAAAGTCGTCGGAAAAACGTAAAAAATGGATTCTCCAGATAAACAACTACGACAATCGTCGATTTTGGATGCTACTAAAAATGCAAATTTCGGCCTGTTAGCAAACATATCAAGGCAAAAGTATGAACGTCAATACAAATATTTTATCGGTCAGCAAAAGACAAAGATGTAAGTAGAATGACCAGACGTCCTCTTTTTAGAGGAAATGTCTTCTTTTCACGATCCGCTCTTTTAATCCTCTTATTATTTCAATTAAAAATTATTATTTTTATTTTAAAATTTAAGTTTAAAAATAAGCCTTTGCCAAATATAATAAATGTGATGGCTTAAAACCACCGTTTCTTCGGTTATTGTATTGGAGCAGTTTCAGTGGTAAATCGGCAGATAAAAATACAACGTGGATGTGTGACAAGTGACAAGTAAAATGTCGGGAAAGAGAAAATGTAAATTTAACGAAGACTTACAAAAGGCATTTAAATGTTCGAAACAACTGAAACACAAAGTGACGCGTATTGTACTGTTTGCAATAAAACTATATCAATTGCCAATAAGGAAAAAATAGATTTGGAGCAACACATTAGGTCCCAAAAACTGTAGTTCAAATTCTGTGTTGATGAGTCAGTCAAGCAGTTATACCTCTTTATGATATAAGTACAGATTGTTTAATTACTTGATCCGTTTATCTTTCGGGAACAATAGTATTGTGTTGAAAACCCCGCTTTATCTGACAAATAATCGATATCCGTGATAATCTTGCTTTTTAGTACTTTCACGGATTTTTAGAAAATTACATAAAACTTCAGAAATTATATCACTTCCCATTTAGTACTGCTGGAAAGGCAACTGTTACAAATTAAGGTTAGAAAATAAATAGTAGTCATAACAATTCATATCTGGAAAAATGAAATTTATAATTTATAATAATAATATCTATAATAAGGAAACGTAATAAAGGTAACTATTTATTAGATTTTTCTGTGTTATTATTTAATCAACCTCAACTACCAATCTACAACCATGCAGCATTCTGACAGTGACATGACTTTGTATTTCCATTTTAAAGCCGATTTTAAAGGCGCTACCGTCAACTGAAAACATATATTAAAAAAAAGTCTTAAACTAAGTAACTCAAGGAATTAAACAAAATGTTCTTCGCCAAAACAAATATCCTGTATAATTTGAAATATCAGAAAAAAACGACGTTTTTCAAAATTTAAGAATTCATACTTACTTTCCACAAACTGAGTATACTTTATAGCAGTGGCGTCTCGCGGGTGAAAAAATAAGTGAAGTGCAAATGAAGCAAGAAAATATCGCAATAATTTTTTTCATATGTAAAAGGGGTAGAATCTTTTTCTACGACTTACCTAAATTTTGTATACTAAATCAATTCTCCTATCCTTCATAGCAGCAAATTTATTTATCACATCCTCATAAAATGGATGAGTTGCCCTAATTTCCTCCAGAAATTCCTTTTGAACTGAAATATTGCCAAGAGAAGTAAGTCTTTCTTGAAATATTGTATTTCTTAAATAAGTTTTTACACATTTGAAGCAAGAAAAACTTCTTTCCACTGAAGCACTTGTCGACGGAATGGTCAAAATAAAAGAAAAATATTTATGTGCTTCGGTAAAAATATATTTTTTTTTATTAATTTTTTTCACTTGCTCTTGCAGCGATATATTACAATTACTCTCATTGGCAAAAATAAAACCAAGCTCATTTTTAAGTCGTTGACTTTTTGAAAATATTTACCCATATAACTGTAACAAATTTTCAAACGGGCCAGTCGGAAAATTTAAACTATATTCGGAAAATTTAGAAGTACCTGCCAAACATGAAAATGTTTTTCACAGCCGTGAAATCTTAGTGTCATTTCCATTAAAATATGGTCCAATATTTCATAAAAAAGGGTTCTGTACTTAGCTCTAATTTCTTCAGGTGAAAGCTTAGCAAGCTCACGTTTCTAATGATTTATTTCTGTAATAGAATTTGCTTTATCAAACATGGTATTAAAAAAATGTTCATTTCTTTTTTTACAGAGCGCCTCACGACAGCGTTTTATATTGGATATGCAAAAATGAATGTCAAGCGATTTTTTTTGAAGAACGTCAAATAGTATGTCTCATCTCACCTAAAAATCCTTTCGCAAGGTGGATTGATTTTTCATCAGATTTGTCACAGTTTGTAATACATTCAAAGACGTCTTTTAATTTATTTCAGTCTTGAACAATCACATTTACTAACTTCGAATTTGAAGTTGTAACAACACCATAATTAATATAATACAAAACAGTCAAGTTAACTGAAAAGGAACACACCGGTTGCAGCGAAATCCGCGAAAATAAAAGTAAACAACCACCGCAAACCCAACGACACGTGGGTGTAGTGTACTGCGCCTGCAATTCACCGAGAGCGTTGTATGGCGCTGGGCTCGACGTCACCACGTACGCGTTGTCATGGCAACATAGTAGGAAAATCATAAACTAAACATAGCACCTCCAGCAAAGTCAAAGCGGTTTGCGCCACTGTTATAGTTGTTATAATAAAATTCGATTGAAAGTTTTAAAAAGACATGCCGCCAAGGGTCAAGTAAAATATTTATTCGAGATGTACAGTTTATTTTTTAACAATTAGGTGAATAAATGAATGTAAAAACTAAAATTTTAAGAGATATATAATAAATATAGTTAGATGTTTGCTTGTTTATTTTTCTTGGTGAAGTAGCACTTCACCTACTTCACCTGAATAGCCGCCACTGGTTTATAGATATAGAAATAGGTCAAAGTCAACTCTTTTTTGGCTTAACATGGACTTAAAATCATCCACTTTTTTTAGGCAAAAAGCAATATCATTTGTTTTAGTTTGTAATATATTAAAAACATTGTCCGAGAATGGAAATATTTCTGAAAATATGTTCAACAAATAATTAAAATTAAAATCTCGTTTCAAACAGTCCAAAAACCCCCTCGAACTATTTATTGCTTCTGAGTCCCACGTTTCATTATTTTCTATTATATTCTCAAATAGTTCAATCAGTGATTCACGATTTTCAGATACAGTTAACAGTTAAGTCTTCCATTATAGTTCCACCTAGTAGGAGCAACTTTGGGCAATCGTTTGTGGACAATGGAGTCCAAAGCTTGTGTACGTTTTGTTGACTTGGAAAAAAGCAGTCGTACCACTTAAAGTAACGAAAAATACTTTTTCTACGACTGCTATGAAAACTGTCTAAAAACGCACGCCAAACAAGATCTGAAAATTACTAATTTCACATGATGTGTGAAAACTGCTGTGTGAAATTTTTGCACACAGTTTTGCTTATGGGAAATATTTGCTGCCATAGCCTTCTAAGATTTGTGAATAGAATTTCGGTTCAAGCTCATATTATTCGTCATTTCATTTTGACAAAAGCGTGTGAAAAGTTTTCACACGGTGTTTGAAAAAATTTCTCACAGTCTTGTCAAAGTTGAAAGAATAAAAATAATCAAAATTGTATTTTTATTTTTATTTTCTGCAGTCGCAGAAAAAGTATCGTGTGCAACACGTTTGAAAATGACTCTTTGCACACGAGTGTGAGGTTTGTGCACGAGCCGCAGGCGAGTGCTACAAGTCACACTTTCTAAACTTGTTGCACAATATACTATTACACTCTTTAATGTGATTGATGGACTAGGATCAAACTAAATTTAATTTATGAGCAAAACAATGGACAAACACAGCTCTTGGGAAAGTTTATCGAACTTTAGCTTGCAGACCCCCTAATTGTTCTGCCATCACTGCAGCTCCATCATAGCTTTGAGCAACTAATTTTTTCTCTCCATTAATTTCTTTAGTAACGTTATAAACTACGGTATATAATGCATCTGCTGTACGATTTTCGGACACATTCTTAAAACCTAAAAATCGCTATTGAATACTTCCGTCTGTTTTAACGTAGCGTATTACTATAGATAATTGGCTAAAATTAGCGATATCAGTTGTTTCGTCCAGAATAATAGCAATGAACTGCGCCTAGCCAATCTCCTGCTTAATTCTTTTTAGAATAATGGTTGCAACAGCGGAAATTAAATCATTCTGGATTCGATCCGACGTTCCGCGAAAAACGCTAGACTGCTCTAAATGATTTTGTAAGCAATCATCATATTTAGCCATTAAACTACGTAAATCTTGAAAATTTCCTCTATCTGAAGAAACCCTTGTTTCATCATGACCTCTAAATCCCAATTCGTGCTGTCCGAGAAAACAAACAACATCGATAAGTCTTCTTAATATTTGCCTATTTTTATCGACTAGTTCATTGTGTTGGCGGTGACTAATTTTCAACTGTTTATTAAGGGCGTGTTCAATTCTGGTTTTGCCGAAGACTTTTTCTTTTATAACGGCCTGTAAATGCGCTTTGGACATAATGTGTCTTTTTACAGCTTTATAGAAATTGTTTAAATCGGAAAAACCAGTTTTATTCCAGAGACCTTTTTTCATTTTCAAAAAGTAAACATGGCCAACAAAATAATTTACTTATATTTTCACACCCTGTTAGCTATTTAAATTGTTCGTATTGTTTTTCCGGATAAAAATGTCTAATACAGTTTTTCATTTTTGTGGTTAAATTTTTCATAGGTGGTTTTGCCCTTCCTTTGGAAATTATTTGAAGCTTATCAGCAAAGTTTAATGTTGAAAATCCCTTTATTATTAAGACACACACCAGGCATTCACACACACTCTTCTTACTAAATTCACCAACATTTTCAACGTTATTACCGACAGCCGAAGTTTGACGGTATTTGCATATCCACGTCCGTATTATTGTCTTCCATATCGCACCATGCACGACGCGACGTACGTATCACACAACACACGGATAGCCGTTGAAACAAAGAACCTACTCCAACGATAGCTTCCGCCACCACTTAAAGCACGCGACTGAAATGCAAAAATTGCAAACAGCCGGTGGAAAGTTCAATAACCTCTTGCTCTATCCACAGGAAATCAAGCATACAGGACTTGGCTACAGAGAAGCTAGTGGCCCGCATAGGTTCTATTGTGGCTCGGTCGGATTCAAGGCCGCATTTATTATGGGCTTGATAATAATGATAATATTTTAGCATTTTTAACCTAAACTAAATTAATGGTTTCCTATTTCAAAAATTACATTTTAGAAGATGTTTTGTAATTTTTTTTTGAGGAAGCACTGCTTCCCTTTCTTCCATGGACTGCACGCCACTGGCCATTTTGCTACGTTATCTTGAATTTGTACCAGTTTATCCCATTTTCACATTTAATCTTTCTGCAAGACTTAAAGTCAATGGAACAAGATTTTTTTACGTTAATTTTTGAAAAACTTTATTTGGCCGCCATTTCGCTTCGCCATCTTAAATTAAAACCCTTATTATCTGTTTTTACCTCCGTTGGTCCTCAGATATTTCGTAGATATTAGGCTCTAACAGGTTTTCATTACGTCACAGTGGTGTATTATTTGGGGTTAGGATCCAGTAAAAAAACATAAGCCCTTTTTTAAATTGTCGTCGAAACCCATGTTATCAGTCTTTACCTTCTCTGTTGGTCTGCAGATATTTTCTAAACCCAAATAATACATAACTCTAACAACAAGAAGATCCTTAACGAAAACCATTTAGAAACTTAATAAGTATCTGGGAAATATCTGCGGACCAACAGAATAATTAAAGACTGATAATATGCATTTTATGCAGGATATAGGATCTATACACCTGTCCTGAGGATGCAACAATTAAGTTGCGAAACGTCGACAATTTAAAAAGACTTGTTTTTTTTACCGGATCTTAACCCCAAATTAACTCTAACAAAATGTTTTAACGTTGTTCCGCCATATTGGATTTTTACCAAAGTATTACCAGGTCATCCCCATATGACCCTTAATTTTTGACCAAAATTTGAAGTCAATCGGGTAAGTAGTTTTTTAGGTACACCGCGAACAGACAGACATAACGACGGAATTGAGAAAACATGTTTTTCGTCATCTAGACCCTGAAACGCGAAGACCTGAAAAAATCTCGGAGAGTGATTTTTTCACGATTTTTTTATGAGGAACGAGGGAAGTAATAATAAGTAAGCAGTGATACGAATTCATGTTTTTACTATATCAATAATAAATGAAGGTGAGAGCTAGGTAAGAGATACACCTCAATTAATAATAGAAAAGAATGAAGCAAACGCAACCAAATAAATCTCGTAATCTTTAATTAATTGGCGAGAATTTTACGGTCGAGACCACTAAGCCGCCTTTATTTATTAGACGCATTCTTAATTCAAGTGTAATTAAATGCTTTTAATTGCCTTTATAAAAGCATAATAAAACGATTATTTAATTCGGTGATCTCGACGGGGAAAGTTAGGCAAATTGTTCGGATGGGCGACTTCCTTTTATTTTCTGTGGGACTTCCTTGCGCTGTTATGAAAAATTTACACAATACGTTGCCTTATCTCATTATATTACACAGGGTAACAAAATGAAAACAAAAATTTGGTGCCGGAAATCTAACATCTGATTTTAGATGTTTTTAATGTGCTGATTCAAAAAATGCCACCAGATTTTTTCTATCAGCTCTAGCTTTTGAGATACAGGTTACAGGTTAATTGATATTTTTTTCTGATAAAGGACAACAAATAGAGATAAATATGTACAAAATAGAAATTTCCCAGAATTTGATTAACCAAATGGATATCTGGAATTGTCCCTGACCCAATTACTTTTATATTTGTAATTGCCTATGACCCGATCCTTCTATACCTGCTTGGCTGTACTCGATTTAGTATATTACTGAGATTTCCCAAGTAAAGTTGTGCTATCATTTTGTGTAAATTTTGGTCGTTTTGTAGTATCAAGGCACTAAACTGAAACAATGGCATCCACAAGCAGACGTACCTGTGTAAATCATCTCGAAGTTTTTTGTTATGTGTGGGCTGAATACAATTTGAAAGAGAGCAGAAAAACGATTTCTGACTTTGCAAAAAGAGCTTATCTTGCCTATTTTGGCGTTCATTTAGGAGATCAAGATAAATCTTGGGCCCCACATTTCATATGTAAAATGTGTGTTGAACATTTGCGACGGTGGACAACTGGAAAGAGGAAGTGCCTAAAATTTGGTGTACCATTGGTTTGGAGAGAACCGCGAAACCATCATGACGACTGCTATTTTTGTCTCGTTAATATTAAAGGCATAAATAGAAACAATAGACACAAATGGACATATCCTGATCTAGATTCTGCAAGAAGGCCTGTAGCGCATTCGGAAGAAATACCCGTTCCATCATTCAGCAGTCTACCCGAACTGACAGACGATTATACAGAAACATAAACGTCTGACAAATTTCAAAGAATTCAATCAGAAAACGACAGCGAATTTGAAGCAGATTTAGCAACTCCGCAGTGTTTCAATCAAGAAGAACTAAACTATCTTATAAGAGACCTGAATCTCTCAAAAGAATCCGTTGAATTACTTGCATCCAGATTAAAAGAAAAAAACCTACTTTGTCCAGGTACTAATATTACATTTTATCGTAAAAGAGAGAATGATCTGCTGCCTTTTTTCGCTCAGGAAAATGACTTGGTATTCTGTAACAATATAAAAGGGCTCTTAGAAAAAAATGGGTTTGCCTGAATACACTCCAGATGATTGACGCCTTTTTATTGACAGTTCAAAATGTAGTTTAAAATGTGTTCTTTTACATAACGGTAATTATTACTATTATTCTACTACCATGAAGGAACAATATGAAACAATTGCATTAGTTTTGACAAAAATTAAATACGAAGAACATCAGTGGGCAATTTGTGTTGATTTAAAAATGGTTAACTTAGCAAAGTGGTTAAACAAAATATCCTTGTTTTTTGTGCGTTTGGGACAGCAGAGCTAAAAATGAGCACTGGGTTAACAAAAATTGGCCTTCAAGAGATGTCATGATTCAAGGAAAACAAAACGTGATCAACGAACTTTTGGTTTCGAGAGAAAAAATCTTACTTCCGCCCTTGCATATCAAGCTAGGCCTAATGAAGCAATTTGTGAAGGCTTTAAATCGAGATAGAAATTGTTTTGGGTATTTGTCACGTAAATTTCCTGGTAGCACGGAAAAACTAAAAGCTGGTATATTTGATGGTCCTCAAATAAGGCAACTTCTTAAAGATCCACAATTCACCACATCAATAAACGAGACTGAATCTAACGCTTGGTGTTCGTTTATTCAAGTAGTACAAAATTTTCTTGACGATCATAAAGCAGAGAATTACGTAGAATTAGTGGAAACTATGCTTTCAAATTTTAATGTTCTCGGCTGTAACATGAGTATAAAAGTTCACTACCTCCACAGCCCCCTAGATCGTTTTCCAGAAAACTTAGGTGATTGTAGTGAAGAACAGGGGGAAAGATTCCATCAGGATATTAAAACTATGGAAGATCGTTATCAAGGACGATGGGATAACCACATGATGGCGGACTACAGCTGGAGCCTTCAGCGAGACTGCCCTAGTAAACTCCATTCTAAAAAGTCGTATAAAAGAAAATTTGTATGTGATTAGTGACTAATGTAATTATGTAAATTAAGTTTTTGCACTAAATACTTAAATCGATCTGTCTTTGTTTTTCTAACTGACAATAGTAATATTATATATTATAACAGTTATAACGTAAAATATATACACAATTTTTTTTTAAACTAGATCTGATAGACAAAATCTGAGAACGTTTTTACATTCTACATCCAAAAATTACCCAGGAACAGTTAAAGAATCGTAGGCACCAAAATGTGTGTTGTTTTAATAAAGATATGGGGAGAAAAATAAACATAGCTTAATAGTTATAACATACATTTTACAGATAGGTAAGTACGTGGTGTTGAAAATTCAAGGAACGTGTTTTATTTTTGACGGTTTTTTAACAAGTTATGGGCCCAGTACCTCGGGTTTCCTAGAAAATCGCGATAAAGTGGTTAAAGTTCGGTTGATTTCGTAATGTTAGTGTAACATAACACAAAAATGGCTAATAATTTCGTAGTTAAAATATACCTAAATTAAAAGGCCGGGAAAACCAGGATGAGGGGGCGTTTGCGGTCGAAAACTTCTTGATTTTAAAAGGTTTATCCAAATGAATTTCAGCAGTTGTGGAAGCAGAAGACGCCAAGGCAAAATTGATTTGAACAATCGACACGTCCTTATTCGGTCATGTTAAGGACGCAACAAAAACAGTGGAGTTAAAATCACTTTTTGACAACAAAGACTTTGTTAGGAAAATTAGTTTATTAAGAACCCTGATCTCTATCCGCTTGGACAATTGCGATTCGATGGCAAGTTCTGTCAATCAAATCGTGGAGACAGGTCAAAGATTTGGACAGGTTTTAAAATTGATGACTAATGGGTCGGATTGTTGCTGTTAGCTTGAAAAAATGGAATTAAGTATTTTAAGTGTAAAAACTTTGAACATTATCAAAATAAATGTCCTGGCGTTGAAAAGATCTCTATTGGATTTAGAGGGGTATTTCTTAATGGTAGTTTTAGCAAATCGGACTGGTACATAGACTCTGGTACTAGTATTCACTTGACAGTTAGATATGACTGGATTGAGAACGAAATCAGTGCAAGTATGTCGGAAATAGTTGTGGCCAATCAAACAAGAGGTCCTGCAAAATCGTAAGTACGAGATAGCTATGAAAAATGTCTTATTTGTTCCTGAATTGACAACAAACCTATTGTCAGTAAGTCAGCCTATAAAAAATGGAAATGTAATCTAATTTAACAACAATTGTTGCACCATTTTTAATAAACAAAAGTAAGCAGTTGCTACAGACGATTTAGTTGATGGAGTGTATAAATTGAACATTTTTAAGTCTGAAAAATGTTTATTAACACAATCAACTATTCCAGGCAAAAATAAATAGTGATTATCTGCATAAAATATAGAATGGGTTGGTAAATGGACTTTGCTTTAAAGGTTTAGTGCATTTAAGTACAAAAAAAAAATGCAGGGTTTGCTGTGAAGGTAAGCATACCAGATTACCATTTAAGTCAACGGTACCAGAGCAAAGAAGTTGTTAGAACTTGTGCATAACCAGGGGCGTGCGATGAAATTTTAAGAAAGGGAAGCAATTTTTAGAAACTTACCTATTTGTAATGTAATTCGATTCTTCAATCATTTTTTGCAAATTCGTCAATGACGTCATCATAAAAACGTCGATGCTCCGATATATTTTGGAGAAGTGTACTTTCAATGGACAACAGCGATGTATGCGAAAATCTCTCCTGCCCCGTTGAATTTCTCACGAAATTTTTTATACGTTTAAGTGCTGAAAAATTGCGTTCTACTGATGAACTTGTCGCAGGTATTGTCAATACTAATTCACACAATTATATACACAACACTTTGGTGTAGGCATCTTCCAGCTCCTTGTCTTTTAAAAATTGCATTAGTTCCTTAGCGTTATTTTTTGCGCTAATGTCATCAGTTTCGTAAATCACTTGTAGTTCAGATCGCAGTAACACTCAGTCGAAGACTGGCCATAATGAAGAAGAAGAGATTTAATTTTGTTTGTTAATTGTTAATTATTTGTTCAACAAATAATTAAAATTAAAATCTCGTTTCAAACAGTCCAAAAACCCCCTCGAACTATTTATTGCTTCTGAGTCCCACGTTTCATTATTTTATATTATATTCTCTAATAGTTCAATCAGTGATTCGCGGTTTTCAGATACTGTTAACACAAGTCTTCCATTACAGTTCCACCTAGTAGGAGCTACTTTGGGCAATCTTTTGTGAACAATGGAGTCCAAAGCTTGTGTACGTTTTGTTGACTTCGAAAAAAAGCAGCCATGCCACTTAAAATAACGAAAAATACTATACACTCTTTAATTTGATTGATGGACTGGGATAAAACTAAATTTAATTTATGAGCAAAACAATGGACAAACACAGCACTTGGGAAAGTTTCTCGAACTTTAGCTTGCAGACCCCCTAATTTTCCTGCCATCACTGCAGCTCTATCATAGCTTTGAGCAACTAATTTTTTCTCTCCATTAATTTCTTTAGTAACGTTATAAACTACGGTATATAGTGCACCTGCTGTACGATTTTTGGACACATTCTTAAAACCTAAAAATCGCTCTTGAATATTTCCGTCTGTTTTAACGTAGCGCATTACTATAGATAATTGGCTAAAATTAGTGATATCAGTTGTTTCGTCCAGAACAATAGCAATGAACCGGGCCTCACCAATCTCCTGCTTAATTTTTTCTAGAATAATGGTTGCAACAGCGGAAATTAAATTATTCTGGATTCGATTCGACGTTCCGCGAAAAACGCTAGACTGCTCTAATGATTTTTTAAGCAATCATCATATTTAGCCATTAAACTAAGTAAATCTTGACAACATCGATAAGTCTTCTTAATATTTGCCTATTTTTATCTACTATTTCATTGTGTTGACGGTGACTAATTTCCAACTGTTTATTAAGGGCGTGTTCAATTCTGGTTTTGCCGAAGACTTTTTCTTTTATGACCGCCTTCAAATGCGCTTTGGACATAATGTGTCTTTTTACAGCTTTATTCAAAATTGTTTAAATCGGAAAAACCAGTTTTATTCCAGAGACCTTTTTCATTTTCAAAAAGTAAACATGGCCTACAAAATAATTTACTTATATTTTCACACCCTGTTAGCCATTTAAAATGTTCGTATTGTTTTTCCGGATAAAAATGTCTAATACAGTTTTTCATTTTTGTGGTTAAATTTTTCATAGGCGGTTTTACCCTTCCTTTGGAAATTATTTTAAGCTTATCAGCGAAGTTTAATGTTGAAAATCCTTTTATTATTAAGACACACACCACACATTCACATACACTCTTCTTACTAAATTCTACAACATTTTCAACGTTATTACCGACAGCCGAAGTTGACGGTATTTGCATATCCACGTCCGTATTGTCTTCCATATCGCACCATGCACGACGCGACGTACGTATCACACAACACACGGATAGTCGTTCAAACAAAGAACTTACTCCAACGATAGCTTCCGCCCCCACTTAAAGCACGCGACTGAAATGCAAAAATTGCAAACAGCCGGTGGAAAGTTCAATAACCTCTGGCTCGATTCACAGGAAATCAAGCATACAGGACTTGGCTGCAGAGAAGCTAGCGGCCCACATAGATTCTATTCCATTTTCTATTGTCGCTCGGTCGGAGTCAAGGCCGCATTTATTATGGGCTTGATAATTAAGATAATATTTTAGCATTTTTAATATAAATTAAATTAATGGTTTCCTATTTCAAAAATTACATTTTAGAAGATGTTTTGTAATTTTTTTTGGGGAAGCACTGCTTCCCTTGCTTCCATGGACTGCATGCCCCTGCATACCGATGTGTGTGGTTTAATGGAGACAAAGTCTTTGGAAGGTTTAAAATATTTTGTAGTCTTTGAGGATGATTTCAGTCGAATAGCATGTGTCTACTTCATCAAGATTAAAGACGAAGGGTTTAGTTGCTTTAAACCGTTTAAAAATATGGCTGAAAACCAAACAATGAAAAAAGATTAAAGCGCTCAGATCCGACCATGGCGGTGAATTCTGTTCGAGAGGGTTTGAAAACTTTCTCAAAAACAGTGGTATTATTCACCAAAAAACGCATACGTATACACCGGAACAAAACGGCATGTCTGAAAGGCTTAATCGAACAATTATTGGAAAAGCCAAATTTTTATTGTCCGTTGGGGGCTTTGAAAAGTTTTTCTGTGCCGAAGCGGTTAATATAGCTGTTTATTTACGTAATAGATGTTTAGCAGCAGGAATGTCAGTAATTCAGGGATTTTTGGAAGTCCTACCATGGTACATGTCCCTAAGGAAAAGAGACTAAAATGAGACAAAGAATCATCAAGGTGTATAGGGTGTTTGATCCAGCAAAGAAAACGGTGCTAACTAATAGAAATGTCAACGTAATGGAAAACGTTGATGGAATCGACCTTCTATTGCAAAACCAATCAAACATCGAGTCAGACAACCTCGAAGTGTCAGTTTTAGTAGCAGACACTGATGAGACCCAAAGAGTTGATGCGGACAAATCAGAGGATGTCGAAGTGTCGAGTGAAAGCTCAGGAGATTTATGGCAAAACCCTGAAGCTGACGACAGCGAACAGATCCAGGAACCTAAACCACTGAGAAGATCTAAAAGGGCCCCAAAACCTAGAAGCTTTGAAAACATCGTAAGCTACTTTTGTCCGGAAGGTGAGTATCTGGAAAATGAACCAACATCAGTGGAAAAGAGGGAAAGCTGGAGAAAAGCTATGGAGGAGGGGCTGAACTCCTTCGAATAAAATGAAGCCTGGGAGCTAGTGGATATTCCTGAAAGAAAGACTATAGTGCAGTGTAAGTGGGCGTTTAAGCGAAAAAGTGACACTGAAAACAAAGTGCGATATCGTTGCTAAAAGCTTCACACAGAAAGCAGGTTTTGACTTTTATGAAACTTTTTCCCCGGTTATACGTCACTGTACTTTAAGATTATTAATGAATTTGGCAGTTAAATTAGATTTAAACATAGTCCATTCAGATATGACAACATTTTTAAATGAGTTTTTAAAAGGGGATGTTTTTTCTCGAATGATCAGCCAGAGAAAGAAAATTTGAAATGTAAATTAGGGCAGATTGTTAAAATTAAGTCTCGGTAATATATAGTATTACTTTAGATCAAGAACAATACATAGACAAATTATTACGAATATTCCACTCATGTACAAATTTTCCCGTAAGACTGGTGGTGTTTTCAAAAAATTATAGCGGAAATACCACGTCGTCTAAGAAATATGGTGTTTTCACTTACCTGGTTAGGTGTGGTTACATACCTAACCAAAAAATGAAATCTTGACAATATGAAACCTGCTTTTGAAAGACGCTAGAGTCCCTAGAAACTGATTTTTTTTAAGTATCTTTCAAACATTTTTGAAAAGTTGTCAATATGAATAATCGCTTTGGGCTAGTTCAAGAAGAGGAAACTGATGAAAATATAATTGGAAGCGAACCAAAAAACACCGTTAAATCCAAGAAGAGCATCTGGAGACAGTTTATGTCATTCTGCGATGAAAAAAACTATACGTTTGACCAAGAGACCCCAGTATCCCAACTAGCAATGATTTTGAAAAGCTGGACCTACAATATGCGAAAAATCAACGGGGAGGAATATAAAGAAGGCACGGGAAAAAATTATTTGGAATGTGACGGCGAAATTATTGATGGAAAGGTATTTCAATGAATACAAAATTAAAATAAATCCCTTCGAGCAGATCGAATTCAAATCGGCCCGAGACGCAAAAAATGCCAAAAGGAGACATTTGCAAGGTATTGAAGGCAAATAACCTACAATGAATTAAAAAATCTAATCGAAGCTTGTGATGAATCAACTCCAGAGGGTTTACAAAAGAAGTGTTTTTTTTCTGTTGTCCTATGAATTAGCCTGGAGAGGAGGAGAAGGTGCAAGAGCCGAAACAACGTTTTTCAACAAAAAAACAAGCACAGAAATCAGGCCTCAATACCACAAAAAAATTTACCAACCATTCCCTCAGAAATCAGGCCTCACAAAAAATTTACCCACCATTCCCTCAGAGCTGCCGTGTCCAAGCTAGCCAAAAGCGGAGTGTCGGAGCAAAACTTGATAAAAATTACAGGTCATTCGAATGCGAAATCCATATCAAGTTATTTGCAAATGGATCCAGATCACCACAAAAAAATTATTGAAAAAATGAGGGAACCTGGAAAAGAACCAGCATCATCAGCACCCAGCACAAGTACAAGTAGTGGTCTGATAGCATCTTCTACGTCGTCGCAAAACAACAATGTGGTTAATAATTATCAGAACTGTACCTTTTATTATACAATCAATAATTAAAATTGAATGAATACTTTTCAATATTTAGACAAATAATTTTATTAGTATATTATTATTCAATTTGTGTTCAATTTGTTGCAAAATTCAAATTTCTGAACTTGAAATAGGTATGTATTTAATATTCAGTTTTTTAAAGCTTAGTTTCCCTGTATTTGATTCGTGGAATATTCCTCCTAAATACCATTCGTGCTTAAAAATTAACCAGATAATTTTCCACTCATGCGGGTTTTCTCTACAGATTTCCCTCGTCCTTCGGACTCGGGAAATTATAAGATAACACGCATTCGTGAAAAATTATCGGAAATTTTTAAGCACTCGTGGTATTATCTCCGAAAATTTAATATGAATGTAACACTGTGGCTCCCATAGAGACGAATATTAATCTTGCTAGACAACTAGATACATGTGAAAAAGATTTAGCCTATCGACAGCTGATTGGTAGTTTAATGTATTTTGCAGTACTAAGTAGGCCTGATATTGCATTTTAGGTTAGTTAATTAGGCCAGTTCAATAATTGTTATGATTAAAGTCATTGGAAGCAGGCAAAACGTGTATTAAGCTATTTAAAATATACTAAAAATTATGGTTTGAAATTTGTAAAAGTTGATGAAGATCTAGAAGGTTTTGTAGATGCCGATTGGGGAGGTAACTCCTTTTTTAAACTTTCTGGATCTGCAGTATCTTGGGGGAGTAGAAAATAGTAAACTGTTACTCTTTCCAGTACCGAAGCCGAGTATATGGCTCTTTCTAAAGCTTCTAAGAAAGCTATATACTTGAAACTAATTAACTTCTAACTGTGTCGATTATATAATGATAATCAGAGTGTACAAAAACTGTCAGTAAATTTAATGTTTCACAATAGGTCGAGACATATAAGGGAAGCTGTTGCCGACAATTTAGTAAAAATTAAGTATCTATGCCCGCTGGAATCTTAACTAAAGGTGTTAGTTCAGAGAAGCATAAAAGATTTGTAAATAAATCAGCCTTAGTTAATTTACAATAATATTTACTGCTAGTGAGAATATTGAAATGCAGCCCAAAATATTTATATAATAGATGCCACTGTGTTACTTTTGACTGTTACTTATGGGTGATCTCTACCCTTGCTATTAGATATAGTTGGGCCATGTATTTTTGGTCCTTTATTGACGGCTCTTTAACACGAAATCACACGGTTTTTTAAATCAATATTATTTTTAAAATAAGCAATACTTTTTATGAAAATTATTTGTTTTTGTTAAAATCCATAAAATTTAAAATAGAAATCATAAAACTCGCACCATAAAAATCCGGAATCAAATTGTTTTTATGTGACCATTAACCTCGGCGATTCGCATTTGTTTTGAAGGAACGAGGAATGTACATGTTTGAAGTCTGCGAGACCGCTTTATGTTTAACTTTTGCATTCCTGAATTTACATTTAGGTACGTTTTTAAACCTGAGATGAATCGTAATTGCATTCCGCTGACATTCCATAATTGTTTACATTATTGGGAGTTTTTACATTCCGTTAATGTGGCCGGTAACAAAAAGTCTTTGATGTCGAGCTTATAACAAGTTAAGATATTTTTAGCGAGAAAAAAAAATAAACAAGTCTAGTTCATTGCTTTACTGGAAATGTTTCGATTTATTGTTCTTCCTCGAATCGAATATGTTTGTTTGATAGTATGCAATATTACTTCCTTCAGATCTCTACGTTTCAGGGTCCCTAGACGAGGAAAAACATGTTTTCTCGATTCCGTCGGCCTGAGTGTCTGTCTGTCTGCCTGTCTGTCGGTCTGTCTGTTCGCGGCGTAGCTAACAAACTACTTATCCGATTCTCTTCAAATTTCATGGGGATGACCTGGTTATTTTTTGGTTAAAATCCAATATGCAAGAACAAGATGGCGGCCTAAAGAAAATGTTGTACAAAAACCAAGTACTGGTAGGAATCAACCGGTAAAATTTTGGTATGAATCCAAGATGGCGGAATAAAATGGCGGTTTAACAGATTATTTAAACATTCAGCCTGAAAAAACTACTTAATGAACTGATTTCCAGTTGTGTGCCATAACTAGTGGTAGTATAGAGATGAACTTATTGGGTTTTAGGGCAAAGAAAAAAAAATCATTTATTTCAGCCGATATTCTTTTATTACTCTCGTTACAAAATCTGCCTTATAACTGACTTCTAAAAGAAGGCAAAGCCCAAGTCTAATCAATAGCTTTTCTTATATATACAAAAAAAATGTAAACAGTCTATTCTGCTTATTAAGTTTTCTTAACATTACGTAACAAACGATATTTATTTATTTTACTTTTTGATATACAGAGTGTCCATATTGCATTCCCACTCAAAAATTAAATTAAATACATAATAAATTTATTTAAGAATTAATCGGCAAAATTTCAAACCTGAGGCCATAACTAATTGTCCAACATTTGATTAAAGGATTGGGGAAAAAGATAAAAACCCAATCAGACCATAAACAATACATACTAGCTTAATGCTTAAACAGTTACAAATTAACATAAACTTAATTAACAAATAAACACAAATTAATATAATTTTAAACAACAAACATTTTTATTTTAAAACATTATCAGTAAGTCCTAGTTTAACACGCAATTGCAGAAATTTTGGTTCTGGTACCACCTGTGGATATATATTTCAACATTATTACTTTTCTTTCAACTTGCTCACGAGAAAAATGATATTTAATATCTATATGTTTTGTACGTTTATGCGCTGTAGGATTTTCTGCGATACTAATACATCCAGTATTGTCCTCATAAATAATTATAGGTTCTGTTACTTCTAAAATAAAACTTTTAACAATGACTTTAACCACAATCTTACACCTTCATATAACGCCATATACTCAGCTTCTGTTGAAGAAGCAACTGCCCAACATATTGAACTAAACACATATCCAGTAGTACTTTTCCTATCGAGTAACATGGTATATATTAATTTAACATTAAAGCTTGAATATACCTTAAAACTCTTTTTAAGTTTTTCCAAAAATAAATATATACTTAAACTAATTAACTTCTGCATACATTAAACAACCTACTGTGTCGATTATATAATTTCTGATTAAAGCTTCAAAGTTAAGTGTAACAAAAACTGTACAATAATTTTAAATTTCACAATACAGTTTTTAACATATACTTTGATCTAGGACAATACTGTTAGATGTTTTAGTAAAAATTAAGACTAATTTCTCCTAAATCTACCATTTTAAATTTTTTACTTAAATATCTATGCCCGCTATACATATATCTTAACTAAAGGTGTTAGTTCAGAGAAGCATAAAATATTTGTAAAATTAAATCAGCCTACAAGGATTTAGTTAATTTACAATAATATTTAACTGCTGATGTACACACAAATTAAATTGATTTGCTATTGCCAAAAGTGTTGAAAAGTCGCAAGCAACGGGAGAAATATATTGAAATGCAGCCCAAAATATTTATATAATAGATGCCACTGTGTTACTTTTGACTGTTACTTAAGGACCACGTTTTATTAATTGTCAATGATTTTAACTCATCTTTAATTGCCTCCTTGCTATTATCCCTATTATATAGTTGGGATCTCACAAATAAAATAATTAAATGCTAATAAACAGTGTATTTTTGGCTGAAGAGCTTTCAATCCTATCATAAGGAAACACTTTCTTGTGTACTCTTTAACACAAATCACACGCTCATCTTTTTTTTACAGATCTCCTTATCCCAGTTCCCATATTTTCATTTTTAAAATAAGCAATACTTTTTATGAAAATTATTTGTTTTTGTTAAAATCCATAAAATTTAAAATAACGTCACGAACAATCATAAATAACTCGCACCAATATACATTTAAATGACTTATCATCAAATTTATTTTTACTAGTTTGAATATAAACTGTGACCGTAAATGACTTATACCTGGCTTTTTCGGCCACATTTCATAAGGTGTTTTATTAACTTTAAGTGCTTTTTCGCATTTGTTTTGCTCCAAAAAGGCTCCACTAATCATTGAACGTGCTTTTTCTGTAATAGTTCTTATCATGTTCTGAAACAGAATTTTGCTGGGGTGTATATGGAACTGTTAAATGATAACTTATGCCGCTTTATGTTTAACTTTTGACAAATATTCCATTATGAATAAAAATTAACATTTAAAGATTAAAATGTACTGTTTTTAGCAACAAAATCTTTAAAAACTTTGAAAATCAGATTTTTGTGCAATTAAATATAAAACCGTGTAATGTGACATTCAATAAATATAACATAATAATTCATATTATTATTAGTGGAGTTTGGGCCACACACATCTTATAATAAACAAAGGTCGCTTAACATAACTTTTATCTTTTGATTTTGAAAAAGGTAACCTAGATTGTTTTCCGTTAATACAATTCACAAATTTCATTATGTGGAAAAATATTTTTTACTAATTGAACATCTTTTGGCATAGCTTTATTTTTAAACAATAAATTTTTGTTTACCAATATACCCTAATCTTTGATGCCACAATTTATACATATTTGGATCAGCACAACTATTATGTGCATATATTTTTCCATTATTAGGACTATTTTAACAATATTAAATTTTGACATTTCTTTTTAATTGTCTTGCCTTGTTTTGATATTTTTACCTCACCAAAAAAAATAACAAGTCTAGCATCTTGCTTTCACACTCAACAAATTGTTACATCGATTTAATATAAAACTTCCTCCAATACACCTTGTTCTCCTGTGCCAGCTATGGATTTGTCCTTTCTTTTTAGCCAAAATAAAAGTATTTTTAATTGCAACCGACACTTTCACAGGTTCAATCAGTTCAACAATTTCTGTAAAAACATCCTCCCGATTTACTATATGATCAGAAGCACCACTGTCTAATATGAAAGTTAAAATATTCGCACTTTCCTGTCTTTTAAAATTGCCCACCATAAAAGCAAAACTATTCGAATTTTCAGTTGTTGTTTGCACTGTCTGAACTGTTCTAGGGCGTTCTTCGTGTTTGTCTTGCAAAGTCTTTTTATAATGATAGCAATCCTTTTTAATAATTTTTCTTGCCACAATAATGGCATCTCAAGATCTTTTTAATATGTTTTTTCTTGAAATAAATTTGTTTTATTTTTAATGGCTTTTATGAAACTTTTCATTCTTAAAAACTTTGGCTTCTAAAACTTTTGAAAGGCTTCATTTTTAATTTTTATTTCTTGGTCTAACAGCCTAGTTTTCACAAACGCTAGAGTTATTTTTTTCCAATATGATAATGTTTCTAACGCGGTCATCCTGAATAACTAGTCGGCAATGTTAACAATAAATGCGCCACTTTATCGGTTTCAGCCATCTGAGCTCCAGCAGCTATAAGCTCAATTATTAAATCATGAAATGTTGTAAAATGATTTAATAAATCAACTCCCTAATTTGAGTTCTAAAACTGTTTTCTTACGGCTAGTTGTGATGGAACTTTTTCTTTCATAAATTGCATCCAGTTTATGAAAAATATGGTATCTCCATCTTGTGCAAAAGTTAAAAATGAATCACTCAAATATTGACTTTTTATTTAAACTATTTCAGAATCCTGAAAAAACTTTTAGCACATTAATGAACTGATTTCCATGCTATGTGTCCGTTAAATACTATATTCCTTTTTGTGCACCGATTCCATATGCACAAATTTATCACAACTAGTTTATTAAACACTTTGTATATCACAAATTATTGGTCTTTTTGGGCCCATTATTGGGTTTTAGGGCAAAGAAAAAAAATCATTTATTTCAGCCGATATTCTTTTATTACTCTCGTTACAAAATCTGCCTTATAACTGACTTCTAAAAGAAGGCATTCATACGCCCAAGTCTAATCAATAGCTTTTCTTATATATACAAAAAAAAATGTAAACAGTCTATTCTGCTTATTAAGTTTTCTTAACATTACGTAACAAACGATATTTATTTATTTTACTTTTTGATATACAGAGTGTCCATATTCCAATAGAACTAGTAGAACTGTAGTACTAATTCAAGATGGCGGCCACATAAATTTTTTGTAATCTCAAAAAATCACTTTAGTGGAGTAAAAAACCGGGCAAAAGTCCCTTCTGACTCGATTTTTTTTGCGTTAGTTTGCGTTGTACTTACGAAATCACAAAATATTACTTTTTTTGCGGTCTCGACTTTTTTTATTTACAAAAAAATGGAAAAATTATTATTTTTTTAAAATCGTGTTTTTTTATGTTTCCCTTCGTATAACTTCTTACGTAATTAAGCTATCGAGACGATTTTTTCTTTGACTTAAAGCAGACATTTTAGCGCTTCTTCCCATGTAAAACGTGATAGCTATTATTTATTTTAAATATGGCTAAAACATCGATGAACTTGAAACTTTAGAAATTATGTAAACAAGTTTTCATTAATGGAAAACAAAAATGTTTTTGGCAATTTTATATAAAATGCAACGTATAAAATGTAGACAATATATTAAAAAAGTTTTTAGTAGCAAAATCGTTAGTGTAGCTTTCATACTTTAGGTGCTACGATTTTTTAAAGTGCCCGAAATTTAAAACTTTGGTTATTCTCAACGGCGAATAGGAGGCGGCCGGTGTTTTGTACCAGAGCGACGCGTTATGAAATGCAGGACTAAACCAGTGCTTGCACGTATATTACTATGGTGATAATTATTATCACCACAGCATAGTAATGTACAAATACTGCTTTGTTCAATTGTGAATTGTGCCTTATCCTAAACAAGTTTTTATCAAAATATAGTGAGAAGTGAGATATTAAAATGGAGTGTTTATTGTGTGGTGAAGGTGTGGGCGAAAAAGATAAAAAAGTGGTACATAATTATATTTAATTTATATACAATAATTTGGGCGGCTGAAATAAGAAAAGATTATTTTATTTATATATTATTATTTATTTATTATTATAATTTTTCCAAGTTATTGACATTTTAGCCATATTCAAAATAAAAAACAGCTATCATGTTTAATATGAAAAGAAGCGCCAAAGTGTTTGCTTAAAGTAAAAAAAAATCGTCTCGATAGCTTAATTAGGTAAAAATATATTACAGAGAAAATATTAAAAAACACGATTTTAAAAAAATTTAAATTTTCACAGTCTATTGTAAATAAAAAAAAAAGTCGAAAGAGGGAAGAAAGGTCATATTTTTAGGTTTCAAGTGTAGAATGATGCGGCTAACAATACCCAATAGGTTTGATCGTGTTCTAAGCCCATTAAAAAAAAAACGAAACAAAATTACTCATTATTTACTCCACTATAACCAAAGTTTTAAATTTCGGGCAGTTTGAAAAATCGTAGCACCTAAAGTATAAAAACTTTTTTGATATTTTGTCTACATTTTATTCGCTGCATGCTATATAAAATTTCCAAAAACAAAAAGCTTTTTCGATTAGTGAAAACTTGTTTACATAGTTTCTAAGTTTCAAGTTCATCGATGTTTTAGCCATATTTAAAATAAATAATAGCTATCATGTTTTACATGGGAAGAAGTGCCAAAATGTTTGCTTTAAGTCAAAAACAAATCGTCTCGATAGCTTAATTAGGTAAGAAGTTATACGAGGGGAAACATAAAAAAACACGATTTTAAAAAAATAATAATTTTTCTATTTTTTTGTAAATAAAAAAAGTCGAGACCACATAAAAAGTAATGTTTTGTGATTTCGTATGTACAGGGTGTCCGGATTTGGTTGCAAAAGCAGAGTATCTCGCTTATTTTTAAAAATAGAACCTTGCGGTTTTCACGAACCTGAGCTAATTTTTTGTGAAACTCATGAAGCCGTAAACAAAATTTTCATAGCCTTCTTCGTTTATGAGATTCAGGGCGAAATAGAAAATTTTGCATTTTGGGACCCCCCTCGTATCTCGGTTATCCTTTAACTTAACGTAAAGGGAAAAATTGCTGATTATGCAGTTTTTTACGCTGGATCCAGTGGCGTAGTCATATTTTTCATTTGAGTTGTTATTTTTTAGATATGACCCAAAGTTGTGTTTTTTTAAATAGGACACCCTGTATATTTGTCCAGAAATTGATTTGTCCTTTTAAAACTGCCTTTTATTTAAAGTCGTTAACAATATCTACATCCTAATAATAAATCAAAATAAATATGTAATTAAATCTATTTATCAAAATATGTATTGATAATTTCGCACCAAAAAAATACCACCTACCTAGATTTAAGTAACAAGCCTTTCAGCAAAAATCAACTGTCGTATAAGAACTACAGTAACCAAGGAAATCAAAAGAACTGTTCAAACTGATTTCCATTTTAGGGAATTAAGTAAAATAACGGGATGATTTTGTAAATAGCGAAAATTTTCTCTTATTGCATTTCCTAAATCTTGGACATTATCATAGTGGTCTTTGTAAATTCTATTTTCCAGATATCCCCATAGAAAGAAATCTAAAATCGACAAATCTGGGGACCTAGGGGGCCATCTTATAGGTCGATTTGTTCCGATCCATTGATTGGTAAAATTATTGTCCAGAAATAATCTCGTCATTCCAGAATTGTGTGCAGGAGCACCGTCCTATCGAAAATAAATTTCGTTAATTTGCGCTAGAGGAACATCGTCAAGTAATTCAGGTATAGCTGCCTCTAAAATTTCTATATAGCGACTGGCTGTTAGATTTCCCTCAAATATATAAAATTTTATATGTGGTCCTAATATGAAGCAGGACACATTTAGACCAAACCTGCCCTGCTGTCTTCTGGGAAATATTTGGTGTCGATTTTCCTGGGACCAGAATCTACTATTGTGCCTATTGAGTATACCAGAATTACTGAAATGTGCTTCGTCTGACCATATAACCTTCCTTTCAAAATCTCTAACCATATTGCTTCTTTCTCGAAACTGGCTGTAAGTGCTGCACGAGCCTAAATTTGTATGGGTGGTATTTGGGCTTTTTTAGAATTTCTTGAACTCTAGTTTTTGGAATCCCTATGCTCTTTTCACTGGCCCTACAAGAGTTTGTAGGGTAAGCTTCTGCATTAGCCAAAACCGTAATTTCCTTAGCCTCCCGATTTTCTTTATTATATGTTTTCGTACGAGTTTTGATAAATGATCCGTGATTAAGTAAATTCTTTTTTATCCGATAAAAAGTGGATATATTAGGTTGCCTCCTTTCTGGATATCTAAATAAAAATTAAGCAATAGTATTTCAACATACCTAAAAATTAACTATTTACTTGTTAAAATACATCTCAGAAGCCGCTTCAACAATTTCATTACTTAACATAAAACAAGCTAACATATCGTACTTTTCATAATGTTCGAAAGTTTGGTTTTCTTCCATAATAATACAAATATATTTTTACACAATAAATAAATACAAAAAACTAGCGCTATAGTTTATATACGCGTACAAAATTGGGAAATGTCATTTGCTTCCAAGAAAACAAAAGGAAACGGCATCGTTTTGCATGGCCTACTGCAAAATTTGGGATGATAATTATAAAAATTAGGATTTGTGCTGTTCTTTATTAATAGACCCATACTATTATATATTTTTGAGAAGCTTTTAAAAGGAGAAATCAATTTCTGGACAAATATACAGGGTGTCCGATTTAAAAAAACACAACTTTGAGTCATATCTAAAAAATAACAACTCAAATGAAAAATATGACTACGCCACTGGATCCAGCGTAAAAAACTGCATAATCAGCAATTTTTCCCTTTACGTTAAGTTAAAGGATAACCGAGATACGAGGGGGGTCCCAAAATGCAAAATTTTCTATTTCGCCCTGTATCTCATAAACGAAGAAGGCTATGAAAATTTTGTTTACGGCTTCATGAGTTTCACAAAAAATTTGCTCTGGTTCGTGAAAATGCAAGGTTCTATCTTTAAAAATAAGCGAGATACCCCGCTTTTGCAACCAAATTCGGACACCCTGTACAATGATCCATTTAATAAAATGAGGTATATATATATATCGGTGTGTTCTAACGCAAAAAAAAATCGAGAAGGAAGCGACTTTTGCCCCGTTTTTTACTCCACTACTTATTTTTGCGTTTTAGCTCAAAAAATATGTTTTATCAATTTTGTAGGTCCACCTGTCGGTTTGTCTGTCTGTCTGTCAGTTCGGGGCACAAAATTACTCATTAGATTGACTTCAAATTTTGAACAAAAATTAAGGCTCAGATGGATGACCTGGTAATATTTTGGTAAAAATCCAATATGCCGGAACAAGATGGCGGCCTAGTGAAACGTTACAAAATTAATACTAAAAAAACCAATCCAACTTACCTCAAATTTCGCAAAAAAATCAAGTGTTACATAAAAATGAACTGGTAACATTTTGGTATGATAGCAAAACAAAATGGCGGCCTAATAAAATATTTAAAAAATCAGTCTGAAAAAAAACTACTTATTAGATTAATTTCAAATGGCATTAAGCATTAAGTGTGATATAGCTATATAAGCCGACAAAGTTGCGTTACGAATTCAAGACAGTTAAAAAAATTAACGTAAAAAATTTAAATATAAGGATAAACTGAACTGAAAGAACTACTTATTGAATTCATTTTAAATTATGCCCAAAATCAAGTGTGGCATGTAGCAAAATATTTGAAAAGACTTTTCACTATTCCTAATAAAAGGAAATATTGATAATGAGGAAAGTTCTGGGTAAAGGAAATTTACCGGTTTGTTTTTTACTGGAGAGTCAAACCTCAGGAAAAATAGGAAGCAGGTACATTTTATTTAATTAATGAACTTTGAGCGCCTTTTGAATTATGATTGTGAGTGAATTTTAGATATCCCTCTCGACTATCAAAATCGGAATTTTTCCATAAAACAACTTGTTCCTTTTTCTGAGATTATCTCTCTGTTTTATAGTAATGTAAAACGGAAAAAAAATCAACCTCTAAATTGAGTGAACATGGATAACGTGGACAACGCTTTAGCTGCTGCTATTTTTCTGGTGCAATTATTACAAATTTCTCGCTCGTACAGGTAATGTCAGTGGGAGAAAATTAATAGTTTCCAATAGATTTATCTCAGAAAATATCATGTATATAGTATTTAGAATAAAGATAATCAGGACCATTTTTGGACAAGATTTTCTGATCTTCGTTTGGTACCTCTGCTTGATTAGATATATTGGCCTAAAAAATTTTTTTTTAAACATGGAGAAGTTCAGCCAACAGGGCCAGAGTATCTGAAAGCAAGGATTGGGACTAAGTGAAAATACGGGGCCCTCCGCATCCCCCCCCTTCCTAAAAAATGAAAAAAAAATTGTTTTATAAAAAATTTGGTTGTTTTATTTACATATTATCAAATTATTATTTATTATATTAAATTATTTAATTATATTATTTAAAAAATTAGTTATTAAATTATTCGGTAGCTGGCGAAAAACCCGCAAGGTTGCCATCTAATTAAATAAGGGGACATTTTTATGTTTTTAAATAATAAATTTTAAGTAAAATAATAAATATTTTTTATAAAGAAATATCCATTAGCCCTCAACATATCTTAAAAAGTGCATCGAGAATTAACAATGGCAGCGCAGTTGAAATATGCCCTAATATAAATACTACTAGACATATTTAGAAAGCTTCCAAAGAAGTGATTTGTAAATATCCATAACCTCAAGGCTTGATGGGTTGTATTATAAAATAATTATTTATAAAGTGAAAGATATATTAAAAATATATTTAAACAACAAAGACAAATATCACGTAAAAATAAACGTATGTTTAATTAAAAGTACAAACGTTTCGGAAAAAATAAATAATTGTAATACAAGCGTACTTTGGCAGCCAAGTTGAAAAGTTGTTCTCCATTAAGATGTCGGCATTCAAATAATTTAATGGATAAAGACTTATTTTGCTTCAGAGATTTTTAAATTATGTGGCGAACTGACAGACAGACAGACAGATCGGCTGAGGGAATTGATAAAACATATTTTTTGGCATCTAGTGACGCTAAAACGCGAGGGTGATTTTTTTCAGATTACAAAAATTTTATTTGACCGCCATTTTGTTCCGCCATCTTAAATTAGTACCACAGTTTTACTAATTCATCTCTAAGCCACAATTAGTTACGGCATGCAATTTGAAATCAGTTCATTATAAGTAGTTTTTTCAGGCTGAATTTTTAAATGTTTTATCAGGCTGCCATTTTGTTCCGCTATCTTGTATTTAAACCAAAATTTTACCAGTTGATTCTTACATAATACTTGTGCAAAATTTAAGATTAATTGGATAATTAGTTTTTTTAGTAATATTTTTTTTTAATATTGCACTAGGCCGCCATCTTCTTCCGACATATTGGATTTTTACCAAAATGTTACTAGATCATTCCCATATAAACCTTAACCTTTGACTAAAATTTAAAGTCAATTTGATGAGTAGTTTTTAAGCTATGCCGTGAACTGAGGTCGGTCAAGTTAGCCCCCCTCCCCCATTAGGAATTTTTATATGAAAATTTTAAGGTTCTTTTGCACCCTAAAATTTAAATTTTGCACCTCCTCCTCTTAGGAAATACTGCCTTGTCTTTCGGGGTGGGGCAATGTTGATCGTGTCAAGTTAACTAATTTATTAACCCGCCATTTTGTTCCGCCATTTTGGATTTGTGCCAAAATTTTACCAGTTAATTCCTACATAAAGCTTGATGTTCCTGCAAAATTTCAGGTAAATTGGATAAGCAATTTTTTAGTCATATTTTTCAACATTTCACTAGACGGCCATTTTGTATTGCCATATTGGATTTTTACCAAAATGTTTCCAGGTTATCCCCAAATGACTCTTAATTTTTGACCAACATTTGAAGTCAATCGGGTAAGTAAGTTTTTAGCTATGCCGCAAACAGACAGACCGACAGTCCGACAACAGACAGACGGACGGAATCGAAAAAACATGTATTTTCGTCATCTAGAGACCTTCCCTTTTACGAGGGAAGTAACAATGAAAAAGTACTAAAAGTGTGCGCGTGTCCAGTTTTCAGAGCAGAACTGTATACAGATGCTCCGCTACCTATTATGACTTGACTTTCTGAAGGTGGTAACATCTAATTTTTTTCGTTCTTTCATTATGCGATGTTGAGGCCCCTGTCCACGACAGGGACAAGGATAAAACTCAATATTTTGCCTATATCTCTATCTTTTGATCTTAATCCAAGTTATAATTTTGATTATATTATGTTCCGTAACCACAATGAAGTCATTCTGATGTCGCTGGTAGCTATATCATGTCATTAAACTCGTTTCCATTAAGAACTTTGTTAAAAATTAAACATAATAATTTATTTCTAATAAACAAACAAGATTATTAGTTGTGTCTAGTCAGCACGTCTTTAAAAAATGAATCACAGTTTACAGGAAGTTCATGAGATTTTTGCAACATATTAGCCTTTGAACTTTAGACAATGCATTGTTTAATGAATTTATGAGTCAAGATTACAGAACAATTTACCATTATATTCTTACAATGTGCTTTCTTTTATTTAATAATAGGAGCATATAATTTGTAGCTATTTTGTATTCTTAAGGTTATTTATTTACAGACACTTTTTTATCCATTGGCAGAGAGGAAGGCACGTAGCCAAGGGGGAGTCCTGGTCCTTACATCGCTTAGGCGTAAAATTTTGCAGCTTGTTCACAAAGAATATCAAGGTTTTAAGACCTCTAAAAATTTGGCTAAACTGTATTTGTATGAAAAATGTCTCCTCTAAAAATGGATAACAAATTCAATGTCCTATCTCTAATAGTTTTAATAGAAAAACATGGTTTTCTGAAATGACACGCCCCCCCCCCAGCTGGAATAGTCTTAAGACTAGATTAATTTTTGGTATATTGAGTGTTTTGAGAAAACACAGGGTCTGTAGGTAAATTTAATATTTAGAGATTTAATTTATATTTTGAAACGCCCCTACATGTTTGCCTTAACATCATAAACATTACGAGGTCGTCTATACAGTATTACAGGTAACTTACCTAAGCTGGCATGTTCTAATTGATTGTTGCCACAAAAACTATACTTTTGTGAGGCGTTCACTAAATAGTGCTTGCATTTCTCCTGCGCCCTGTATGAGATTGCATAGCCCCAAATTTTTTCCGACAGTCTTACTAAGAACGTTCCGTATGGCTGATCGAGAAGGAGTTTTTCGGCTTGAGATCTGGTGATAAGTCCTAAAAAAAAATAATTAATAAAGAGTCTTAAAATATAGCCAGTAGCTAAAATCGATAAACCCAGCTAGCACTGAAGTAGTTACAACTGTTTCCACTACTACTCTTTAAGAGTTTTTACGTATTTATTACTAATAATCCTACTATATATCAACAAACACTTTGGGTTACACGTTTTTAAGTATTATATATGTATTTGTTACTGCGAATAATACTTTATAGTAATTTTTCATGTAAATTAATTATATAATAATTACTCCCCTATAAATATTTAGCTGTGATGTTTGTTTTTGTAAGTATAAAGATTAAAAATGCATACAAATTAAACATTACGTTACAAAAAGAATCACTCTTTATAAGATATTTAATGATAGTTACTATTTAAACCAAAGTCCAAAATTACATTTTTGAGATTTAAATTGGCCAATATAGTTGACCAAAATGTATTGAAAATTAACGAATTCTAAAGGCGCGTAATTTTATTACGACTATCATCAAAAAACTACTGATTAGATTAATTTCAAATTTTGTGCAAGCATTAAGTGTAAAATAGAGGAAAATTGGAAAGGTTGTAGTACGAATTTCAGACGGCGGGACAAAATGGAGGCCAAATAATTTTTTTAAAAATCAACGTAAAAAAAATTAATTCAATTGGCTTTAAATTTTACAGAAAAATGAAATGTAATATAGGATAAACTGGTACGAGTTCAAAATGGGGGTGTGTGTGTGTCTATGTAAAAACTACTTATTGAATTCATTTTAAATTATGCCCAAAAATCAAGTGAAAACTGATAAAATATTGATGGAAAGCCAATATGATAGAACAAAGTGGCGCCGAAAAAAGTGTATACATGTGTTGCTAAATAACTACGCAACAAACGAGGGAAATTCCTAGTAAAGGAAATGTATCGATATTTTAATTATTACATATTTGCATGTCATGTAAATACGTATTGTAAAATTTTCATTCACTGGTTTAAATTTTGTTTTTAACAAACTTGTATTAGGTTAACTTATATGTATGTATGTACATAAATAAATATAGGCAGTCGATTTTAACCTACTTCCGATTTTATTGTATCGATTTGAAATATTGTACGCGTACATAATTCGGATGATAATATAAAAATTGGCTACCATCGGGCTGATCGATGGTTTCAAATGATACCGATCGATTTTAACATACTTCTAAATGTTGTGACGATTTGAAAATTTTCAAGCCTACATTTCAGATGATAATATAATAATTTGGTGCTATCGGGCTGATCGATGCTAACAAATGGCACCGATCGATTTTAACCTACTTCTAACTATGGATTTGAAATTTTGTAACTATATCTAATTCAGATACTAATACAATTTGGCACCATCAATCTTATCCGATCAGCTCGACTTTAACCTAGCTCTAAAGGTTGTGTCGATTTGAAAATTTGCAAGTGTGGGTAATTCAAATGCAATATCAAAATTTGGTAGCAGCTAGCTGATCGGACCAGCTCGATGATATGAAATTCTACACATGGTCCCAGCTAGTAAACCGCTCTTGTTTGGGCTCATTTAGTTTGTTTGGACGAGTCTAATACATAATATGGTACCATCGAACCTAAAGTTTGGGCTATTTGTTTTGTTTTGATGAGTCCAGTAAAGTGTGTAAAAAGTAAAAAATAATTTATAGTTTAAAAAAAAACTAGAAAACAAGCTTATGTCAGTAACGCACTAAAAAGTACAAAATAATGTACTGTTGTCGAAATTAATTGAACGTACACGCTTTTCAAATAAACGAAAAAGCGAATCACGCTTTTCTGCATTGAAGTCATTGAACAAAATATATTTTAAGAAAATTACATTATTTTGTACTTTTTAGTGCGTTACTGAAAAAAGCGTGTTTTCTAAATATTTTAAACTATAATTTGTTTTTATTGAACCGAGGATTATACATGGTTTTATTTATTGCCGTTCAGTGTTGCTCGCATTGATAGCATAAAGCATGTTTGTCATGTTAGTATTAAAACTATTATCTTTTATCAAATCCTAGAGCAAGAAACTGAGGCTTGGCTTGCAACAAACAAGATCTTTTATATAAAATAAATGATCTGCATGTAAGTCATCCTCTTACTTATATATGGATATTACAAAAAATATAAATGAACAGAAAAATTGAATTTGCTGACTACAAAAATTGTGAAAATCAGAATCAGAAATAGAATATAATATTCACATTTTTCACACGCACGTCAATGGCAGAAGTGAAATGAATATAACATGCGCTAAAACCATTTCTACATGTTACTAAAACAGAATGTTTTCAAGTTCAGCGATATAACTGATCTAACAATAATATTAAATTTTAACCTTCCCTTATTCTTTCATAAATCTTTAAAAACTCAAACTACTGTATACGTGCATAACGACTATGGATACACTAATTTATCAATATAAATATATTAAACTTGGTTTAACATTTCTCACAAAATATTTTAATAAGGTCCTGCTTAGAATAAATAAAAATATTTCGAGTACATCTCTGAGTTCTCCGCCCAGCTAATGGAGTTCGAGGAAACACGTTTATGAATGAAAATTCCAGGAGTGCGGTATCTGATTGGTTGTTAATCTGTGGTCTCAACTTAAACAGAAGGTAGCGACACCAAGTTTCGGTTACTTCAATGAAAATACTTGTGATAACAATAACGTATTCATGACTAAAAGTGCTACTTGGGAATACGGTTAAAATGGTATTCTTGGATCTTTTTTTTCTTTCTATTAAAACCGCCCTTTCTAAATTAAATATATGGTTCGAGGTAGCCTAATTTTTATCAAAAAAAAAAAAAAAAAAAATTTGATCAAAACACCTAAATAATGGGCACTAAAATATGCATATTTGCTCTCACATAACATTTTCTATATATTTTACCATTTATTAGATATCAATAGTAACCAGCACTGATTTACAGTGTATATTCTTTTACTAGAGTAGTCTAAATGAAAATAAACTCGGAAAAAAACCATGACGTGAAACCTCAGTTAAATTTAGTTTTTTTTACTATTAATCTAATTTACATCAGAGGTCATTAAAACAGGATCAATAGCCTTTTTTTAACCAAGGGCATTCTTACAATACTCATTGTGACAAGATGAAATAATCAAAACCGATGGTAAAACTTGAAACGAGCTAACTAATTTACCTGATTTAATAAATCTGAAAAAATCAAGGTTATTTTTAAAACAATAAAGAGGAGATCCTGTCACGTAAATTGGAACCGTGAACTTGTAAGTTCTTGTAATCGTTTTACTTCGATTCGAGGCAGTGGCGTTAGTATATTATGAATTTCAAATATAACTAAAACCCCGAAAAATAAACATCAATATCCTACTCACTAATATATTACCTTTATTAAAACAAAAACAAAATATAAAAAGTTATCTAGACAAACAAAAAAAAATTAACTCTACGAGAGCCTAAAAATAATTCCATCTATAATTTCGACAATAAGAAAGCCAACTCTAATTTTAGAAAAGTATACAGGGTGTTCCGCGGAAAAGTAACACGTGTCGCAACTTAATAGCTCGAAAACGAAAAGTGATATCGAAATGCGGTTTTCACCGAATGGCTTAGATTTGCCCCGAGTTTTTTCTTGTCAATGTTGCCAAATTTTCCCATTTATCCTAGAAACACCTATTTGTTGGGACTAAATTACTGTTTTATTTTAAATGGGACACCCTGTTTATTTGTATGGTCTTGGATAACGTGACGCTTCTTCTTTTCAAAAATACATAGTTTGGGGATATTTATTTTAAATTCTTAGATTTTAAAATTAACTTTGTAAATTCTTGCTTTGAACCTAATTTCAAATTTCTTTATTGCTACAAATACAATTTAGTAAAATAACAAAAGGTAAAAAGTTTCCTTAATACCGCCATTAATTTCCACACACTTAGTCAATGTATAGAGAAAATTTCCGTATTAGTTTTGAAATATTTCCTGTGGAATTAATTCTATAACATTTCTTATGTTAATTTTAAGTTTTTCCAAATTTCGTGGAAGAGGATTGTAGCACATAACCCCACAGAAAAAAGTTTGGGATCTTTAGATCTGGGGAATATGGAGCCTACGGTATAGGACCTGCCTATCCACCTGTTTGGAAAAACTCGATCCAATGAATTTCTCGCAATATTTGAATAATGCGCTTCTTCTTCAAGTTGCGGATAAAAGAAAAGTTCTAACATATCGGTGCAGTTAGCTCCAAAGACGGTATTCTCCATAAAGAAAAAAGGACCGTACACCTTGGTGGACGACACCACACACCAAACATTTACTTTTGGCGAATCCCTTTCAAATTCGACAAATTCTTGCGGATTTTCCTCTCCCCATATGCGGCAATTATGTTTATTAACCTTTCCGTTTAAATGAAATGTTGCTTCGTCTGACATTATTATTTGCACATTAGCGAATTGTCTCGATAAATCTAGAATTGTTTCACACGTGTAGTATCTTTGCTCGAAAGCGTGGAGTATAATTCGTTGAAATGGTTGAATTTTGTATGCCTTAAATCTAATTATCTTTAAAAGTCGCTCTACTTTACTTTTCGACATCATCAATATGCTGGCCATTTTACGAATAGATATTTTATAATTATTATTCCTTAAAATTTCCCATACAGCTAAGACTTCGTTCAGTAGCACGTCTGCTCGATTGTCACGTCGCTTGATTCTCTCCAAAGAGCCTGTATCTCTAAACCGTTGCACCCATAACAAAATCAACTTTCTGGATGGGGGATTTTTTTGGTGTACTGTGTGAAATCTGCGTCTGGATATTTTTATTGATTTCGTTTCTGCATATGTGATTACTCAAAAATCGAAGATATTAAAAATCTGACAGCTGCATTTGACAACAAACTTATTTTTAATGGTCGACTTTTAAAGATTATTAAATCTAAGGCATACAAAATTCAAGCATTTCAACGAATTATCCCCACGCTTACGAACAAAGATACTAGATACACACGTGAAACAATTCTAGATTTAACAAGACAATTTCCTAATGCGTAATTAATAATGCCAAACGAAGCAACATTTCATGTAAAGTTAATTTTAAAATCTAAGAACTTAAAATAAATATCCCCAAGCTACGTATTTTTGAAAAGATGTCAGGGTATCCAAGACCATAAAAATATATAGGGTGTCCCATTTAAAATAAAACAGTAATTTAGTCGCAGATAATAGGTATTTCTCCGCGATCCTAGGATAAATGGCAAAATTTGGCAACATTGACAAGAAAAAACTAAAACCCCGAAAAATAAACATCAATATCCTACTGACTAATATATTACCTTTATTAAAACAAAAAATACAAAATATAAAGAGTTATCTAAACAAAAAAAAAATTAACTCTACAAGAGCCTAAAAATAATTTTGTCGAAAATTTCGAAAATAAAAAGGTCATCTCTAATTTTAGAAAAGTATATTTAATGGGGCTTGGGCCTCCCCTCCTGGCTACACCACTGATTTGAGAACAATGAGCCTGTTGAACAAAATCTAGTCTCAGAGTGTTTCACGAAAGGGGGTAACTCAGTTTTATTACTAATATTATTAAGCCTATAAAAAAACATTCAAAAAGTGGGCTTATGTATATTTTTCAAACTTAAAAAATTTAAAAATACATTTTAATAAATAAGCTTAAATGAAAAAAAAAAAACTTTTTGGCTTTTAGCAACGTAAAAAACATTAAATAATTTTTTTATTCCAAGACTGATTTCTTTAATTACTCTTTTAACCTCTTTTGTTAATCTAATAAAATATCTCGCAAGTTCCAAAAAAAATTTCAATCTTTCGTATTTAATGTTTTTCTATTTCCATAAATAAAAGTTATATAGTGAATATATAACTGCATCAGTGATTCGAGAATAATGAGCCTGTTGAACGAAATATAGTTTAAATTGTTCAGGGTGGTCACTCAATTTTATACTAATTCTAATATGAAAAACAATTAAAAAGAGGGCTTATGTAATATTTTCGGACTTAAAAAATTTTAAATTACATTTTTGTAAATAAACTAAAATAAAAAAAAATGAACTTGTTGGCTTTTAGCAACGTAAAAAACATTTTAATTTTTTTTATTCGAAGATTGAATTCTTTAATTTCCTCTTCTAATCTCTTTTGTTAATCTAATAAATTATCTGGGAGGATCTAAAAAATCTCAATGTTTGGTATTTAATATATTTTTCTATTTCCATAAATAAAAATCATATAATGAATGCATACAGTATTAGTCAAGACGTATTTCGGGAAAAGAAACCTTTTATATTCGTTTAATATTGCAACTGATTTTAATCTGATATTTGATACGTCTAAGGAAAACGAGATCACATTTCTTATGTGATCGTTGTCAAAAGTTGTATCAATTACTTTCTCTCCCCATTATTTACACCAGAGTATATGCATCTTCGTATGACTTAATTTTGGTAATATACAGAGGGCGGCCCTCTAAATCGTAAAGAGATTCGAGTGGCACATCTCAATACGGGGAAATAAATTTTTAGCTCACCTGACTCCTAACCGAAATGTTCTTATAACTGTATAATGCTAAGTGTAATTGCAAATCACCCAAACTTTAATGCAATCAACTTTGAAGCGAACATCGCAGATCATATGGGGCAAAAAATAATGAATGGACCATCATTTTCCAGTTTATATTTTTTTAAACGATTCTTTGATTCTCAAAATATCTTTCAACTTAAATTATCAGTTATCTAGAACAGACCTTGGTCATCTGTATAATACTACAGATTATAATGAATCATGGACTTATTTTTGACACAATTTTCTACATCGTTTAGATATAGCCTGTCCCCTAAAAAAAGCAATTATAAAGACCGCTCTTCCAAATAAAGAGTGGATAAACCCAGACTTAATCAAACAAAGCGAGAATTTAAATTTCTACAAACAAAAAATTTTAGACTCTTCATATAACTCCAAGATCTGGCAAGTAATAAATACTAACTTAGGAAGAGTAAAAAAGTGCTCTAATCCCACAAAATTAGTATCTAACAATAATTACATATTAAATATCTCTGAAATATGTGAAGAATTCTGCAAATATTTTGCAAGAAGCGCAGAAAACCTAACATCAACAACCTTGGGTAAACATAATACTGATTCTTTAAATTGTACAACCAGTGAATTTCATATCAGGTCAATTTTTTTAACACCACTGAATGTACACGATCTCCATTCAACTTTAAAACTGTTAAAAAACAAAACAGCCTGCTCTGGTAAAAACGACATCCCTGTTATTGCATTAGAAAAAATATGGGACTATGTTAAACACCCATTATGCTATATCTTTAATTTATCCCTCGAAAAAGGTATATTCCCTCATAAGTTGAAGGGGAGGGAAGTTATTCCGCTTTATAAAAAGGGTGACAGGGAATAAATAAAAAACTATCGATGTATTACGGGCCCGCCTACCTTTTCTAAACTGTTCGAAAAAGTAGTTTTATGCAAGATAGAAAACTTCTTAAATGCAGAAAAATTAATAACAAACAACACGGTTTTAGAAAAGATTGATCCATTTCTACAGCTGCTTTTGAGCTATTAAATTTTGTTTATGAGGGCTTGGACATATCAAACTACGTTCTTGTCATCTCCTTTGACTTAATTCGAGCTTTTGACTGCCTAAATAGCACCTTTTTACAAAAGAAATTATATGCATTGGGGATAAGGGGAGATATCAACAAATGGTTAGTGTCTTATTTAGAGGAACGTAGGATAAAGGTTAAGATTGGGGATGTTATCTCTACTGGACATAATATAAACTGTGGTGTACCTCAGGGAAGCATTATTTCACCTCAGGCTTTTTATAAATGATCTGGAAAATTTCTTGCCTCTGTCACTATCAAAAAATAGAATAATTCTCTATGCAGATGACTGCTTTATAGCAATTTCTGATAATAATCTCGAGAAATTGGAAAATAATGCCGTTATAATTTTGGAAAAATTTGCTTTATGGTGTGAGAAAAATTGCCTTATTGTCAAAGAATCCAAAACCTGTTTTATGACATTTTGTATAAGAAAAGAAATGCCTCGGGTTCCAAATTTGTTATTAAACTGCAAACATGTAAATAGGATTGATAATTCTCAATTTCTAGGATTACATCTAGATCCACACATAACATGGTGCAACCACATGAACCATGTTGCAAGTAAGTTCAATACTGCCTACTTTGCAATAAGAAATCTAAAAAACACTTGAGAAATAAAACTACTTTTAAATACTACTTAAAATACGCACTAGCATACAGCCATCTAAGCTATGGTATTATTTACTGGGGCCAATCAACAGATTTAAATAGAATTTTTATATTACAAAAAAGAATAAACAATATAAAATTCTCCCTCTTCCATGCATTCTAATTTTACACTCGGTATTATTCGTTAAAAAACAATTCACTAGATTTTCTCTTCATCTAGAACTGCATAATTATGGTACAAGAAACTCCACAAACATTTATATACCTCCCTATAGGACCAGCACTTTCCAAAAAAGTCCTTACTGTTTTTGTAGGAATATGTACAACCTGCTAGCAGCCAGCCTAAGAGAAATAACTTCTTACAAAAAATTTAAGAAAAGTACAGAGTTATTTTCTTGAAAAAGGTTACTATAATGTTAGAAATTACTTTTCAATTTTGCAATAATTGTTTTCTATTAGTTAGTTCAATCTTAATACTGTTTTAAAAATGTCTTATGTTATCCTTTATTTTTACACTTGACGTTGTCATATCTATTTAGATCTTTTGGCATGAAGTGAAATAAAAAAATAAAATAGGATAAACGACAACATTTAAATTTTCTATGAAATTAGGATATAAGAAAGTCCAATACTTCCATACACGTCCATAACATTTCAATTAAGGATCAGGTGGAGAATCAAATTATTAAAAATTGAGTTTTATAAGTTTTTAAAATTTTGTGCTCGTTATATATATCACATTTACTGTATTATTTAACAAAATAGGTAGTTTTAGTCTCCTCAGATTTTAGAGATGAATTAACTCTTTGAGAGCATGTGTTATTTGGTCCCTCTTTCCATTCATTTTATTTTGTAAATGGCGCTCAATCGTCCTCTCGAAATTTTTAATCACGCAACATACACACAAAAAATCGGTAAATTTTCTTTACCCGGAACTTCTCTCGTTGTGGATCGTTTCTTTTCTTAAGAATAGTGAAGGGTGATCCCAGTTAGTTCTACACATAGGCAATTACTAACACATATCCATCATACTAGATTCGTACCAATATTTTACCACTTTCTGCCTACGCTACACTTAATCTTAGGACATAATTTAAAATAAATTGAATATGTAGTTTCTACACTTATTTTTTAAACCGCCATTTTGTTCGGTCATGTTGAATTTATTCGTACCAGTTTATTTCTATATCACATTTAATTTTTGTGAAAATTCAAAGTCGAATGAATAAGAATTTTCTTACGCTAATTTTTTAAACATTTTATTTGGCCGCCCTTCTGTTTCGTCATTTTGGATTCTTATCAAAATTTTACCAGCTGAATTGTACGTAATATTTGATTTTTGTGCAAAATTTTAGGTAAATTGGAGTATTTTTTTAGTAATAATTTTTTAACATTTCACTAGGTGGTCATTTTGTCTCGCCTTATTGGACTTTTAGCAAAATATAACCATGTCATAATCTTATGGCCCTAGTTTTTTGGTCAAAATTTGATCATATAAGTATTTTTTGAGCTATGCCGTGTAGAGAGAGACTGAAGGAACTGAGAAAACATCTTTTTCTTGGCATCTAGGATAGTGAAGGGAGAATCGCATTATTTCTAGAATCGAATATCCTGCATTCAAATACTTTTTAGAATCGAATGATTATTCGAATACAAAGAACCGAATTGTTTAGGTTTCAAGGTCGCGACATCCCAAATGTTGCAATTAGTGATTCAACTTCTCGATATTTCGAAGTCTCGTTTTCGAATTTAACTTGTGTGGTTCTGGATTGTTCGATTTTGAACTGTTGATTCTTGATACGTTTAAGGATTTTACAAAGAATCATTTACGATTAAAAAATAAAATACTGGTTAAAAGTTTAAAGGTTGAAAGGTTGGTAGAGGGCTCAGAAGGAGTTTATTTAGAATTAGCGACATCGTATGTCTGCTTCCCTTTTACGAGAGAAGTAAAAAGATAAATTAATTTCCTGTTAAGTGTGCTAGTTTTAAAATTCCTGCCTGTGCTGGTTTTAAATATTAAGAAGGGGGGACAGTTAAGAGCTCCAATGTATATATTCATTTAAGCAATAAAAGTGAAGTAATTCAAAATAATTAAATAAATTATTTATTGGGTCTAGGTTAATAATAAAACACAATTTTTGATATCGAGTCAACGTATCGCTCAGAGTGTTGAGCTTTTTCAAGACATTATTTAGGCTTGCTGGATTTCTTTATTAAGCGATTTACATGATTGTGAAGAACCTTTTTTACAGTTTACTGTGCTAACTTCACGAACATGAATGGAAAATTGTGTTTTATTATTAGACCCAAGAAAATAAACTTCCCATATATATATATATATATATATATATATATATATATATATATATATATATATATATATATATATATATCTATCTATATATATATATATATATATATATATATATATATATATATATATATATATATATATATATACAGGGTGACGCTTAAAACACTTTCTATAAAATGAAGATAGAACAAATAAAAGCGTATTATTCGAACCTTATCTGTAAGCCCTTGGGCAGGGTGAGATACACCCCTAAAATCTTAAATAGAAAGGGGGGTCGAGTGATACATCATCTTAAAGCTCTTGAAAAATGCTTTTCAATGATACAATAGAAAGCAACTTTTCGTGAAATTCTTCTGTATTTATTAAAGGAAACAATAAATAAAAACACAGTTTTGAACATTTTTATTTTTATTTAAGTAAATGTTCAAAATGATTGGTACCGATATCCTGGCATGTCTCTTAAGAATTCTAAACATTTTAAGCCTGGTATTTTATTTGTTTTTGAATATTCGCATTTTATTATCACAATATTTACTTTAAAAGTAACTTGTACTATAAGTATTGATATTTTAACAGTTGACTTTTGGTTCAGTTTAAACGAAAAGCAGCACTTATTTTAAATAATGGTGTGTAACACAGCTGAACGTGTAGAAATGATTTTCATTTATGGTTCTCAGGATCAATGTTTCTTAAGGACAGCCCAAAGATTTAATGATAGGCATCCAGGTCAAAATGTAAGTCCGGAGTATGTTCGCCAACTAGAAGCCAAATTTGAAGAAACTGTCTCTGTCGCGAATAAAAAGAAAAATCAACCGAGACTAGTTGACGAAGCAGCGCAAATTGAAGTTCTGGGGCAGTTTGCAATTAATTCAACTTTATCAACTCGTCAAGCAGCTGTAGCAACTGGCTTATTTCATGAAACAATAAGAAAGGTACTTAAATTTCATAAGTTTCATCCCTATAAACTACGCATACTGCAAGAACTTGGTGACGACGACCCGGATAGAAAAATCCAGTTTTGTGAAATAATGACAGATAGAATTACGGTAGAACCTCGACTAGTTAAAAATATTTGTTTCAGTGATGAATGTACCTTTTATTTGAATGGACATGTTAATAAGCAAAACTGTCGTTACTGGAATGACGAGAACCCACACGTATTTAGAGAAGGGCATACCCAGTAGAAAATTAATGTTTGGGCTGGTATATTGGGAGACGTAATTATCGGCCCAATATTTATAGAAGGGAATTTAAATGGCGACATATATGCTGAAATGCTACAGAGGTCTATTGAACCACTAATAGTGCGGGAATTAGAAAATCAGAGGAACATACAAGGAAATTTATCATTAGAAGAACGCTTACTACATTTTCAACAGGATGGGGCAATGGTTGGATGATAATTATCCCAACCAGTGGATTGGAAGAAGAGGTCCTGTTGAATGGCCACCTAGATCCCCGGACCTAACACCTCTTGACTTCTTTTTGTGGGGTCACCTTAAATCTGTGGTTTTTAAAACGCAACCTCAACAGAGCAACTCAAGGACAGTATAGTTCAGGAATGCCGTGCTATATCCAGAGAAACATTTGCAAATGTATCAAATGTATATGTCTTCAAAACAACGGGAACCATTTTGAACATTAATAATTATAAAAAATTTCACAATTGTGTTTTAATTTATTGTTTACTTTAATAAACACAGAAGAATTTCACGGAAAACAGCTTTCTATGGTACCATTGGAAAGCATTTTTCAAGAGCTTTAAGATGATGTATCACTCGACCCCCCTTTCTATTTAAGATTTTAGGGGTGTATCTCACCCTGCCCAAGGGGTTACAGATAAGGGTCGAATAATACGCTTTTGTTTGTTCCCTCTTCATTTTATATAAAGTGTTTTGAGCGTTTTTTGATTAAGTTTTTCCTTCCTAAGATATGGCCATTTCAAGTTTTTAAATTGTCATCCTGTATATGTAAAATTAAGTGTTTCTTTCTGCCATTGACAGACAATGACCTCGTAAAACGAGCCAGATCATCAAGTTTTCAAATTCGATTTACCAAATGAATATTTACAGGACGACCTCCAAAAGAAAATCAAGCGAAAAATTCCATTTGATAAAAAAATTCACTAATTAATACTAGCTTTAAATAAATGACTTTACTCTTGGCTTAATCTGATTAGGATTTAATTGCTATAGACAAGCAAGTTATAGTTTAAAAAGTTGTTGTGTACAAAAACGGAATGAGATAATTGGAATCGATTTAGAGTAATTTATGAACTGTAAAATATTTAACAATTAATCAATATATGGATATATATATATATATATATATATATATATATATATATATATATATATATATATATATATATATATATATATATATATATATATATATATATATATATATATATATATAATATATTATATGCACTGTTGAACGAACACACGACTGCAGCCAATTGGAAAAAAGAAGTTGATTTCTCAAAAAAAATGTAATAAAAGTCGTACAGAAATCGAGATAATAAAATAATACAGTTTACCAGTTCACTTACTACTACTAAAAGCAAATGTTCAAAATTGTTTCCATTGGCTTCAATGCAAGCTTGGGCGCGTCTAATCCAATTTCGGCCCACTAACTGAAATACACCTCCTTCCTGCTGTGCTTGAAGTCTCAAATTATCGGCAGCCACTGTGATTCGGTCACGCAGATCTTCAATATTCTGAACTAGAGTACGGTATACCTCGTTTTTCAAGTATCCCCATAAAAAGAAGTCCAGAGGATTTAGATCGGGAGACCGTGGAGGTCATGCAATTGGTCCACCCCTACCGATACAGCGTATCTGCGGTACCTCATTCAAAAAATTACGAACTTTTAAACGAAAATGCGGAGATGCCCCATCGTGCAGAAACCACGTCCTTGCTCGGACCGCCAATGGCACATCTTCAAGAAGGACCAGCAAATCATTCCGAAGAAATTCCAAATACTGGTGACCATCCATCCGATCTGGCAATATGAACGGTCCAATTAGACGTTCATCGACAATACCTGCCCACATGTTTAAAGAAAAACGATGTTGGAAGTTTGTCTGGACTATTGCGTGAGGATTTGCAAAGGACCAAATGTGTGTACTGTGAAGATGGGTTATACCATTACGAGTAAAAATTGATTCATTTCGAGCATTTTTTTGCAACAACCACTCACAAAATCTTATTCTGAGGGGGTAATCTGTGGGTAGCAACGCCTGGACTGTCTGGACGTGATAAGGGTACAGTTGGGCTTCATGTAATATGCGCCACGCTGTCGCATGTGAGACTTCTGGTACCTGTTGGGCTAACCTCCTTGTGTTTATTCCTGGATTTTCTTCCACAATATGCAAAATTTCTTCTTCGGCGTTTAAAACGCGGTGGGCGAAGAAATTTGTGGGCGAACACGATGGACCCCCATCCACCCCACGTCTAGGCGCAAATCTCCACTAGCACGTGCACGTAAAACAATTGAAGTAAATGTTTGTGGATGTGGTATGTAACTATTCAGAAATTGGTTTGCATACAAACGAGAAGCCGCTTGCTAATTTTGCCCTGCTTCTCCGTACGCTAAAACAATATCCACTAACTCCTCATTACTGTACACATGTGCCATTTTTAATAAATATCGAAAAACAGAAACTCGCCAAATACTTTTTTTAAATTGACAAAAATCGACCTTGTTCATTCAGATCACTCACGATACAGATTAAACATTATTTACATGTTCTTATCAATATGAAAAAACAAAAAATTCCTGGTATTTTGTTTTCTTTAGTGGTTATTAAGTAAACAACATTTGCTACAAGAAATTATTAATGAGCGCAAAATACAGATATTTATTTTTCATTTTGTTATTGACACTCAGAATTATAACTTAATTTCTGTAGGACTTTTATTACATTTTTTTTTAGAAATAAACTTCTTTCGTAACAGTAGATATGTGGTTAAAATTTCGTGGATAAGTTGTGAAACTTTTTTTAAAACTAATATATATATATATATATATATATATATATATATATATATATATATATATATATATATATATACATTTATATATATATAATCTCTATTAGGACGCAAGAAAAAAGCTTCGAAAATATATATATTGACCCCCCTGAAAAGTTAACTATTTTATATATATATATATATATATATATATATATATATATATATATATATATAAAAATATATATATATATATATATATATAATATATATATATATATATATATATATATATACATTTATATATATATATATAATCTCTATTCGGACGCAAGAAAAAAGCTTCGAAAATATATATATTGACCCCCCTGAAAACTTAACCATGAGCCGCCACTGCTCTACACCCTTAAATTTCACCTCCGATATTTAGTTTTGAGCCCCATCCCCCTTATTAACTTCATTTTTTTTAAACGAACCTGGATTTTCTATTTCATTTGTTTAAAGCTCATTACCTCCCAAATACAATGATGTATCGCTTATACGAAAAATTTATAATAAAGAAAATACCGGTACGGAGCAATGTATAGAGATGGGTATACGAATATTTTCAAATCTATATGAGTAAAAAATAAACAAAATTCACAATTGCCCAAAAATGTTTTTGTTTTTTCTTATTAACACCAGAAAATATTCTTAAAAAGGGGGATGAGTTACAAAAAATTTACAAAATTGATTTTAATGAATCACAATTTCTGGGCCTCGAACTAGTTGCCATAAGAAATAATATATTAATATGTAGAGATATAGATTGAATAGAAAATTTAACACGTGTATCTAGCTTTCTTAATGCAATCAAAGCGTTAATCTTATATCTAACTTTACCTATAAGCGTAGCTAATAATGAAATGTCATTTTCAAAATTAAAAATTATTAAAATCTGTCTTAGAAATAGTATTTCTTAGAAGAGATTAGACTCTCTGTCTCCCTTAGCGACAGAAAATGATTTGGCAAGAGACCTCAATATAAATCAGGCCATTACAGATTTTGCGGAAAGAAAAGCTAGAAAAAAAAACTATTTTCATTTGTTAGGTTTATTTGTTTTTATATTTCTATTGCGTTATTTTTATTTTTTGTTCTTTCTGTTTGTGTTCTAGTAATATAGGTAGACATATTTTTGAAGCATGTTTGTTCAGACAAAATTGAGAGTTTTTTTGGTTTTCAAATGGATTATATATATACGAGCATATCGTGCGTATAGGGGGCCCTTTCTCAAAAGCTGCGGGGGGGGGGGGGCGGCGAAAGTTTGTAGTTACGCCACTGTTTTTACTATAATTTTCACATAAAAAACACAGATTAAATAGATTATTTGAGGCGCAGAATAATCCGTGAGATAAATTTTTTCCATAGTCCGTTTTTTTAACAAACACACACGCTTTATTGTTATTTTATTAAATATCCATTGTCTTTAAGGTAATTCGGGAAATAACTGTTAAGATGAATAAGATGGCAACGCTGAGGTCTTCTGCATAATATTTGTTAATCCAACTAGACTCTCGACAAAATCCGACATTTTATAATCATATCATTCGTTGTTTGTTGTTTCGTAGTAACCGTTTGGTTTTACGGGGTCAATGGGGAACAATGAAGAGATGAAAAATTATTTAATAGAAGTTTCATCGATTTGACTATTATTTCGATTCTATTACTGTTTTAAAACTTTAGTTTTGTCGTGCGGGATTAGTCAATATAGGAATAAAAACTTACCGTGGAACCATGGCGAGACGTTACTGGATTCGTCTAGGCCAGCTAACCTCGGTTTTTCTTTCTGCCTATACCAGTCGAGTACCGCCTGTCTTCCGGGTGGTACTCCCGCGTTTATGGTACCGTAGTTCGTGTCGATTTCCATGCTGGAAGTCAATCGGTGTTCAGCTCGCGCTCGTCTGGCTATTTCCCGAATCTGTTGTTCAGCTTCCTTCGCTTTTCGTTCTGGAAAAGTCAATAAGGATATACAATTATATATCTCAGTGTACACATTGTATTAAATAGTAATAAATGAGGAGTGATACTATACAAAGTGGAAATTAATTCAAGTCCAAAGCTTTGAGAGGTTTCTTTTTCACCTAGGGGCAAACCACGAAGGCTGAAGGCCTAAGTAATAGGTACCGTGGTTGCTTAAGTGGAGAGAAGTTTATTTATATATTGAAAATTTACAGATTAAGAGAAGATTTCTGGTAATACATTCCGAAATAGAGATACTCTGTGAGTTATCCTTGGTCTTTGGAGTTGGATGCTGAAGTATATTAACAGCATCCGTGGTGGTATCTGTAAAACAGAGAGAGATCACCCACAATTCGAAGATGCTCCAGCGATGCAAGCTTCCTTGTTCATTAATCAGACGAACAGCTCTTCCTTGGTCAGAATCAAGGATTATAAGGATTGAAAGAGCGACTGTTTTCCATATATGTGAACAATACTTAAGGCTGGACCTGATTTCCGAAGTGTAAATGGTATACAAGTTGGAAGAAGAAAACTATTTTCGAGGAAACCCAATTTTCTCGAGGCGAAGATCTCTCTGAACAGTTATACTAACTAGTCTAAAGTAATCTTGGGGTTCAATCATCTGCTTATTCATCTAAATGGTATAGGTACTGCGAGATAATTTGTGAGATAGTAAACATGATTGTGTTTTAGTGGCATTAAACTGGAGAAGGTTCTTTGCTCCCCATTCTACGATTTTAATGATATCCTTGATTAGGAATAAAGTTATTACTCTACGTCATTTTCAGTTTTGGAAACAAATTTGGAAAATTGTATGTGGAGCACCTACGTCGATTTTGTGATAGCTATATGAATGGTCATCAACCACTACAGAAATATTTCTGCTGGAAAGGAAACTGGCAATCCAAGTACAAAGTTTTGAAGAAAGATCATAGACAGAGAGTTTGTTAAGAAGTGCGTTATGCCAGAATTGATCAAATGTTTTGGATATATCGAGGTCAATAGTTTGTGCCTTTTCGTCAAATTCGATGGATTTGGTTAAGAAGGTAAGAAGAAGTTATTTAAAAGATCAGGATTGGTATGTAGTTAGAAAACAAATTATTAAATAATTTATCCGAAAACAAATTCATGTGAATTTATATTGACGCTAATTTAAAATTTGAATGGCATATAAGACAACTTACTGCAAAATTATCCTCAAACTTTTATACTATAACAATAATTTCAGAATTAGGCAATACTTGTTCAAAGCAACTGTTTCGTAGTATATTTGTTTTGCAGAAGAGAGTGTAGAGCTAGAAGGGAAGACTCATGTAGGCCACTTTTTGCAAAAGAAAAAATATTAACCTTGTTCTCATTATTTATTTTAAAAACGGCCTTTCTTATGCGTAAAAAGTATAGGAACAGTATTAGAATTTTAACTTCATATAGCACTCGTAGAACCCATAGCATCTTTGTTCCCATCCTGTCTAATTCACAAATACGTGACTCCTTTTTATATTGTAGTCGGCAAATATTTAACCACTTACCACCAGAGAGATCTATAATAGTAAACAGTTTAATGTCGAAGTAAGGAAGTTGCAGAATATTTTGACCAGAGATTTAAACCCGACATATACTGCTTGTATGCATAATTTTAATTATTTTATTTTTTAAGACTATTGTTAAAATTATTATTGGACATAGACTTTAAGACACTTTTTATTTTATATTTCATTTTGCTTTCATTGTCTGTTCTGTTTAATACTATACTTCTGTGTCTGTATATGTATATCAGTTTTAATAAGTTTATTATTCTTTTATGTTGTCTTTTTATATTGTCTACATAAGGTTAACATATATGTTATGAGAGATGAATTTTATTATAATATTGCATTAATGGTATGCTTCATATTTATATGTCCTTGTTTTCTCCAGCTTGGCAATGAGAAGTTTCTTTGGACAATAAAGCATTTTGAGTTTGAGTTACTTCTGCATCACCTTATTCATAATTGGGAGTAGTGACATGGGTCTGTAGTAAGGAATCTGTATGACCGAAATAGCATCAAGGCCAACTGGACCTTTTGGTAAAAAGTGTTTTGAAAATACGTGATATCTTTTTAACCCTGAAGGTAATTTCGTGCATATGGTATGGCAGAGCTGGTACTGATGGAAAGTGAAGTAGAGAGGAGGGATTAAAATAGAATTTGCGGCGTATTGTTTTGCAAGAACCCTTGTGATATTTGGATCATCAATGCATCGAATTGTTTTGCTTAGCTTTTGCTTTCGACGTGGAGATGATTCATCACCGGAAGTTAAGGGTAGAAAAGAGCTTTTGAAGATGTTTGAATTAATGTTTTTGGCAAGCGACCAAAAGTATTAGCAAGGTGGGGATGTTTTTGAAGTCTTAATAGAATGTTTGTGAGCAAATTTTTAAAGAGTATTTAATCGCTTTAATGACATCAGTATAGAATGAAATGTACTTAAAAAATCTTTATACATGTACAAGGTGTATCAAAAAACTAAAAACATTTTATTTCTTTTAATTTGAGCTTTGTTTTTCTTGTCTATGAGATCTAGAATCAGAATATTTAAATTGATTTTAGGGGTTTAGAACCCGACAAATATAATTGCTTAAATGTTTCACGAGTATAAAAATTTAAAAAAAAACTGTTTTTTTTATTATGTCATCGGAGTTATTTAACTTAATATTGGATACAACGTTCTTTGTTTAAAATACGTATATAATTTTTAATGATTTAAATTTATTAAAAAAAATTACGCGTTCGTTATCCTTTGCTGTTCTCTTAACAACATATGCTCTTGTGTTTTTTTATAATGTCGTATATGTTGTGCAATGTTTGATTGTGGTTTTATACAGTGTGTCCCAGATTCGCTTTTCTATATAGAGATCTCGGTTCCTAATATACCTACAGCAAAGTTTAAATGGAAAAGGTTTTAGTAGAAGCTTAACTCATTCGATATCTGGCTTCAGATTTACGATCAGCCAATAGGTTTTGGAAATATCGGCGAAAAAACAATTTTTTTTCGCCAGTAGATACAAAACGGTAATTTTACAGCTGTTAAAATGAGACATTATTGGGACACTTTTTTAAGACGAATAAGATGGCGGGTACGACATGTTTCCATCGTCTTTTGTTATCTCGCAACCCGCCTCAACTTTCATTTCTCTTATGGCCGCCATATTGGTTTTTTCGATTTTTAGAAAGAGCGTAAAATGTCCAGTCGAGTGATATTTCGCAAGTGCATAAAAGATTTGAGTATCATCGAAATATCACACTTCCTAAAGTTAGGTCTCAATTTTTTTCTGAGGCCATGATTGATTTATTTGTCACAAGATTTCATTAATAAATAATTTATTAAACGCATTAAATTTTCAATAAAACATGAACGTAAATAACGACTAAAAAAATCTAAATATTTTTAAACTACTTCATACCTGGGTTATTTACAAATTTGCAAAACGACGTCAATTTGCATCGAGACACTTTTGACAATTGGTGACTGTTTTTCAAAAAACTCTGACAAGTGTATTTCCGTTAATATTTCTAAATGTGTCTAAAATTCTTTGTCACAGGATTTCTATGTTCGCAGAGGGATCAAATTCATAGATGAGGTCTATTCGTGTGACCCCAGAGGTAGAAATCCAAAAGCGAGAGGACAGGCGATCTGGGAGGCCAAGATATTGGACCATTAAAGGCAGTAATTCCTTCATCAAACTGCTCTTTTAAGAAGTTCGTAACTTGAACGGTTTTGTGAACCGAACATCCACCCTGTTGAAATCATCTTCCGTTAGATTTAGCTCGTAAAGCCGCTACAACCTAGTTTCGCAAAAGCTCTAGGTATCTCTGTGCGTTTAGGATGTAGTCAAACAAAAAAGTCCCTTAAGTTGATTCCTTGAAATGATTAATAATTTATAAATAGGAGCCCTATTAAAAAAGGTAAATTAGATTAATTTGCCCCACACAAAAGGTTACTTCAATATCTGGTCTGTATACGTCTCTTTGCCACTTTGTGAGTGTTTTCCACAGCCCAATGATGACTGTTGTGCCTATTAAAAACTCCACATTCGTAAACCCACTCTCATCGAACCACAAGACATGATTTACAAAATCGGGATTTTCATTACACTTCCTAGTATACAACTCACAGAAGCGTAATAGTCTTGGAAGATCAGTTTCCTTAAGTCCTTCAAGTATTATGAGTTTGTATGGATGGTACTTATTCTTTTTTAACATTCTCTGTGCCGTTGATTTTGGCACATAAATTTTCTGTTCTACAGTTCTTACTATCTTCTCCTTATCAAAAGGAGCTTTTTTCCTGACCTAAACCCCAAGATCAATAAATTTGAAAAAAAAACTTGATAATGCTTACCTTGTTCCCTCCACACCTGATCCTTCTTCTTCTCTTCTTCCTCTGCTTCCCTGGCAGCCTGTTCTTGTTTTTTCCTTATGCATTTAAAAATTTCGGTAGTCCTTTCTTCGGTCAGTTTTTTCTCCCACAGCGCCACCCTTTGAGCTACTTGAGTGTTAAGCGATATCTCCTGAAGCACATCTCGTGTATCCACGAAACTGAATTTGTTATTTTTCGTCTGGTACGAGTTCAACTGATAATTCGGTTTTTTCGGTATGGGGGGTTTTTGGTAATTTTTGGCGTTAATTTTCTCTCTGAGTTCATCTACGGAACAGTAAATGTCCATGTCATCTTCGTAATCTAATTTTGAAGGGGCGAGATCTTCGATTTTCGGACTTAAGTCTATGTATTCGGATAACTGAGCCTCCATTTGCTTTCTCAGTTGTTCCGCTTCCTTTTCGGCAATTTTTCGGGCTTCGTCTCTGGCTTCTTCCCTTAGGATGTCCTCGATGCTTTTGTCGTTTTTGTGCTCTCCCATGACCCATACCCATGGTTCACCATCATTTCCTGCAACAAATTTCGAACGTAAATGACAGTGGCGTGCATACAATATAGGGGTAAAGCATTGCCTACCCTATAAAAATCGTTAAATAATCAAAAATTTTCCTTTATAAGAATTCTCTAAATTTGTAATAATTATATAATTTTTTTTATACAAGTTCAGTTCCATGATAAAACTATCAAAAATTAAAATCAAATGTCCAGTACAAAAACATCTCATAAGACCAACTTAAAAGTTCTCTTTTGTATTGTGTGATAGACAGTGGCGTACCATAAATTTATTAAAATAAAAGTTGGAATTGCGCACGCCTATGGTCAGTCGATTTACTTTCACATAGAAAAAACAGCATTTTGAACACTTATTTTACGTACCGAGTTTCAATAAAATACGTTACGGAGTTTTCCAAATATTATAAAACGTCTTTATTTCACACCTAATCTCGAGAATTGACTATGTACAGGGTGTCCGGATTTGGTTGCAAAAGCAGGGTATTTCGCTTACTTTTAAAGATAGAACCTTGCGGTTTTCACGAACCTCAGCTAATTTTTTGTGAAACTCATGAAGCCGTAAACAAAATTTTCATAGCCTTCTTCGTTTATGAGATACAGGGCGAAATAGAAAATTTTGCATTTTGGGACCCTCCTCGTATCTCGGTTATCCTTTAACTTAACGCAAAGGGAAAAATTGCTGTTTACTCTAATTTTTTACGCTGGATCCAGTGGCGTAGTCATATTTTTCATTTGATTTGTTATTTTTTAGATATGACCCAAAGTTGTGTTTTTTTAAATGGGACACCCTGTATATTTGTCCAGAAATTGATTTGTCCTTTTAAAAGCTTCTCAAAAATATATAATAGTATGGGCCTATTTTAATAAACAACAACAAAAATCCTAATTTTTATAATTATCATCCCAAATTTTGCAGTAGGCCATGCAAAACGATGCCGTTTTCTTTTGTTTTCTTGGAAGCAAATGACATTTCCCAATTTTGTACACGTATATAAAATATAGCGCCAGTTTTTTGTATTTATTTATTGTGTAAAAATATATTTGTATTATTATGGAAGAAAACCAAATTTTCGAACATTATGAAAAGTACGATATGTTAGCTTGTTTTATATTAAGTAATGAAAATGTTGAAGCGGCTTCTGAAATGTATTTTAACAGGTAAATAGTTAATTTTTAGGTATGTTGAAATACTATTGCTTAATTTTTATTTAGATATCCAGCAAGGAGGCAACCTAATATATCCACTTTTTATCGGATAAAAAAGAATTTACTTAATCACGGATCATCTATCAAACCTCGTACGAAAACATATAATAAAGAAAATCGGGAGGCTGAGGAAATTACGGTTTTGGCTAATGCAGAAACTTACCCTACAAACTCTTGTAGGGCCAGTGAAAAGAGCATAGGGATTCCAAAAACTAGAGTTCAAGAAATTCTAAAAAAGCACAAATACCACCCATACAAATTTAGGCTAGTGCAGCACTTACAGCCAGGGGATGCAGAGCGTCGGGTAGTCTTCTGCAATTGGTTTCGAGAAAGATGCGATATGGTTAGAGATTTTGAAAGGAAGGTTATATGGTCAGACGAAGCACATTTCAGTAATTCTGGTATACTCAATAGGCACAATAGTAGATTCTGGTCCCAGGAAAATCAACACCAAATATTTCCCAGAAGACAGCAGGGCAGGTTTGGTCTAAATGTGTCCTGCTTCATATTAGGAACACATATAAAATTTTATATATGAGGGAAATCTAACAGCTAATCGCTATATAGAAATTTTAGAGGCAGCTATACCTGAATTACTTGACGATGTTCCTCTAGCGAAAATTAACGGAATTTATTTTCAACAGGATGGTGCTCCTGCACACAATTCTGGAATGACGAGATTATTTCTGGACAATAATTTTACCAATCAGTGGAACGGAAAAAATGGACCTATAAGATGGTCCCCTAGGTCCCCAGATTTGTCGATTTTAGATTTCTTTCTATGGGGATATCTGAAAAATAGAATCTACAAACACCACTATGATAATGTCCAAGATTTAGGAAATGCAATAAGAGAAAATTTTCGCTATTTACAAAATCATCCCGTTATTTTGCTTAATTCCCTAAAACAAATATGAAAATTGTGCGAAGCATGCATAGAACAATATGGAAATCAGTTTGAACAGTTCTTTTGATTTCCTTGGTTACTGTAGTTCTTATACGATAGTTGATTTTTGCTGAAAGGCTTGTTACATAATAATTTATTACTGTTTTGTTCTTGTGTTACATAAATCTAGGTAGGTGGTACTTTTTTGGTGCGAAATTATCAATACATATTTTGATAAATAGATTTAATTACATATTTATTTTGATTTATTGTTAGGATGTAAATATTGTTAACGACTTTAAATAAAAGGCAGCATTGTTTTGCATATACTGCAAAATTTGGGAAATTATAAAAATTAGGATTTTTGTTGTTGTTTATTAAAATAGACCCATACTATTATATATTTTTGAGAAGCTTTTAAAAGGACAAATCAATTTCTGGACAAATATACAGGGTGTCCCATTTAAAAGAACACAACTTTGGGTCATATCTAAAAAATAACAACTCAAATGAAAAATATGACTACGCCACTGGATCCAGCGTAAAAAACTGCATAAGCAGCAATTTTTCCCTTTGCGTTAAGTTAAAGGATAACCGAGATACGAGTGGGGTCCCAAAATGTAAAATTTCCGGTATCTCATAAACGAAGAAGGCTATGAAAATTTTGTTTACGGTTTCATGAGTTTCACAAAAAATTAGCTCAGGTTCGTGAAAACCGCAAGGTTCTATCTTTAAAAATAAGCGAGATACCCTGCTTTTGCAACCAAATCCGGACACCCTGTACATTGTCTTCCATTGAGGAAGAAAAACGGATTTTGTTTTACTTCCCCGGTATTCCTTAAGAAATTCAAAATAGTCAATCGATGTATTTTAGCTGGGAAAATTCGAAAATCGTAACAAAAAACAATTGAATGAGAAACAAGAGACTTACGCCAAGGATGTTACGTTTTTTAAACACCCTATATATTATCACATGTTTGGATTCACGGTCAATTCTAAGTGTTTTTTAATAAGGGTACTATATGTCTATCTTCAACTGTTTTTGATTTATTAACGTTTGAAAATTGACATTTTTTGCTTCTTTGAGCCGTCATAGCACCTGAATGGTTGAACCTAGAGCAAAATAACATTCACATTCCTGTCTTAGTTTTTGATAAGCTATCTTATGATGCCAGTCAAACAAAAAAACGGAAATTATTTTGTTACTTGTTATCATTTTATTATTGCAAAGTAAACAGTAGCTTTAAATATTTTAAGACCGGTAACGCTAGTATAGAGTAAAATAGTAATATCTGTAACCTCCATATCTGAGACAGAGACTTTCTGTCAATTATTTGTTTTGATTTTGACTATACGCGAGATAGAGTAAAATAGAATTTTTTTCAATACCTTTTAAAAAACTAACACTTTTCTTCTTGGTCGTCTTAAATTTTGGAGTTTCGTCGCCGAGCTTGTCATTCCACGCTTTCCATCTCCTTACCTGCTCCTCCCTCATCTTACAAAACAAAGTCTGTTTCTGTTGGTCGTCGAGTTCGGCCAGGATTTCCGGATCGACGTACATATCTCGCAAAATCTGTTGCAACATCTTATTGGGATTTTATTTCTGCAACAAAAAAATATCGGATGAATATAAGACATCACATTCTTAATTAGAAAATATATAAAATAATTATTATTAAAAAAAAATTGAAGTGAATATAGATTTCGGCCCAATCCTAGGACTGGGCAGAAAATTCGCCGTTTTCGGGGTTTGGACTGAACATACATAATTAACAGAAACATCTACAGTTATCTGGATAAATCAATCAAGATTAACTGGAAAAGATCTGTGCGGTAAAATATCTTGACTAATGCCTCTTAAAAGGTAAATACCATCACGTTTTACCACCAAATAAATATTTAACAATTTTTCTTAACTGAAAAACGTACAACCTGGTATATTATAAATGCCATACAATATATCCGTACTGTAGTTTTGATCGAATCAAAGAACTAAACAATATTTTCAGTATCCTAATGTCTTCAAAATGCCCAAAGTTTTCTGATTATAAAACCTAAAGTAGAAGTAGTAAAGAAGAAAAAATACTATGGTATATTTAGTATATTCAAAATTAAATTCACGATCGAAAATTATACCAAGATCTGTCAGTTCTGTACATGGACTAATTGCCTGTAAAACAATTTTGTAACTGTATTCAATGAAGGTCTTCCTTCTGCAGTACGAAATTCCATAGCACTTTGAATAGTTAAAATTTAGTCGATTATCATGGCACCATGCCCTTATGCTTTTTGTAGCTCAGTCTGAAAAGTCGACAGTCGCCAGCAGAGTCGATACGGTTATAGGTCTTCAAATCGTGGGCAAATGATTTAGAAATAACAAAAAGGTTAAAAATTGGAGCAATGCGGAACTCCGGATATCACCACGAAATTGAAAATCTAAAGCTATCAGTTTCAACATACTCCCGACGTCCTAGCAAATATGAGCGTAGAAAACTACAGTGGCCGTTTGCTCATAAAAGCTGTACAGGGTGTCCCATTTTCGTAGGTTTTACGGGGTTTCCAGCTTATGAGTAGAGATAGAGAGATGCGGTTTTCGCGACACCGTGCTACTTTTCGATGAAACTAAAGAGGCCGCAAACAGATTTGCCCTAAATATTTTAGTTTCCGTGCTACAGGGTGATTTTGAAAATTTGTCATTTTCGGACACCCCCTGTAACTCAGCTATCGTAAAATATATTTAAAATGTTTCAACTGGTCTTTATAGATTTTTTCACGTAGAATTTTTGCTGAGAGTCATATTTTTTGACATATTGGCATAACCTACTATTTTTTAAATGGGACACCCTATATATTATTTTTTCATCTTATTCTCCGTGTCGAGAGCTTTTCAAAAACATACCATAAGTCATATTTATTTTCATAAATAACATGAAAAAATGCATTTTTCTTTAAACGGATTTATGGCATAGCAGATCAATCGAAATAAGAGAAGGTGGCTGTGGTAGCCATGGCAACGCCAACAAAAATATGATCAGGCAGCCATTACTGCTGTCATTTTTGGCATTATTGCGTTTAAATTTTTTTTGGCGTCTATTATAATTATTGTTTTTAATATGGCTCAGAATCAAAAATTTGAATATTTTGAGAAATATAATATGAACGCGTGTTTTATATTGTCTAATGAAGATGCAGATCAGGCGGCAGAGCTTTATCTGAACAGGTTAGTTCTTTTTTATCTTCCTGCATTTTGACTTTATTGGTTCGTTTTATTTTATCTTAGATATCCCGAGAGAAGACAACCAGAAAAAAGAATTTTTCAAAAAATTAAAAATAATTTTTGCCAATATGGATCTTTTAACAAGCCTCGATCGCGAACTTACAATAAAGACAACGAAGAATCTGAGGTCAACGTTTTAGCCCTCGTTCAGACAGCTCCTGAAACATCTTGCAGGAAAATAGACGAAGAGGCGGGTGTACCGAAAACCAAAGTGCAGAAAATTTTGAAAAAGCACAAATTCAAACCCTATAAATACAAACTTGTGCATCATCTGCATCCTGGTGATGCAGAGCGCAGATTGGAGTTCTGCAATTGGTTTATAAATATGAAGGCAGAAGATATCGATTTTGAAAAAAAGATTATTTGGTCAGACGAGGCACATTTTACTAGTTCAGGGATTTTAAATAGACACAACACGAGATTTTGGAGTCAAGAAAACAACCATGTTATTTTTCCTAGGAAGCGTCAGGGCAGATTTGGATTCAATGTCTCCTGTTTTATTTTCAACCGAAAAATAGTTTACCAAATATATGAAGGAAATCTGAATTCGATTGGTTACGTGCGAATCCTAGAAGACGCATTAGGAATTTTGGATGATGTTCCCTTGGCTCAACTAAATAGGATTTATTTTCAGCAAGACGGAGCTCCAGCCCACAATGCCAGAATAAGTCAAAACTGGCTTAACGACCATTTTCCTGGAAGATGGATAGGAACACACGGACCTGTTCGATGGCCACCACGATCCCCTGACCTCTCAGTTTTAGATTTCTTTTTGTGGGGTTATTTAGAAAACAAGGTTTATGTAAGGCGATACGAAAACTTAGAACAACTAAAAATGGCCACCGAAAACGCTTTTGCAGAGTTACAAAGACAGTCATTTACAATAGAAAATGCATTAAAAAGAATTTTTAAAGTTTGTCACACTTGTAGGACACATAATGGTCTACAATTTGAACAATATTTGTAGTTTTAATGAAATTATAATTATTACCTTTTACCTACTTCCTAATTTTTTCTGATGCTGTTACTTCGTTATTTCGTTAATAAATATTTGTTAACTTTTTCCATGGCTCCACAGCCACCTTCTCTTATTTCGATTGATCTGCTATGCCATAAATCCGTTTAAAGAAAAATGCATTTTTTCATGTTATTTATGAAAATAAATATGACTTATGGTATGTTTTTGAAAAGCTCTCGACACGAAGAATAAGATGAAAAAATAATATATAGGGTGTCCCATTTAAAAAATAGTAGGTTATGCCAATATGTCAAAAACTATGACTCTCAGCAAAAATCTGAGTACGCCACTGAATTCTACGTGAAAAAATCTATAAATACCAGTTGAAACATTTTAAATATATTTTACGATAGCTGAGTTACAGGGGGTGTCCGAAAATGACAAATTTTCAAAATCACCCTGTAGCACGGAAACTAAAATGGTTAGGGCAAATCTGTTTGCGGCCTCTTTAGTTTCATCGAAAAGTAGCACGGTGTCGCGAAAACCGCATCTCTCTATCTCTACTCATAAGCTGGAAACCCCGTAAAACCTACGAAAATGGGACACCCTGTACTTTATATGCATAGTTTCATTCACTCCGGCATAGCGCCTACACGATACTATAGACGTATATTCGTCTTTCCACCGATACTACATCAAGCAGCCGTTGTCGCACAGCCAAGTGACGTTTTCGTCGCGGCCGATTTAATAGCAACTCCCAGACAGCAAATACATGTAATATGCGTTGTGACCTTGAAGCGACCAATAATGCGGAGCTGTAAAAAATTTAGACGCAGTGTTTCGTATTATAGGCTAGTGTAGTATTAGCTTGCTACTCGGATCTAAATATATGTCGCAGAAATACGAAGCGGTTTCGATACGAAGAAAAATCATTTGTATTTTGGTTTACAATTTTTCATCAGATAATGCCTTTTTTATTGAGCTTTAAAAGCGAATAATAGTTCTGCAAAAATCAATAGGTGTTTGAAACTATCAAAAAAAATATAAACGTTATTAGGAATCAGTCAATATTTTATTTTCGACATAGCACTATCACTTTCTAAGACAACGAGCTGCCACTGGAAAACTAGTAAAGCTTGAAGAGAAGCCAGGTAAACCTAACTATATAAAAGAATATGTATGTCGATTTGATCAAATTCCTTTCGAAAATGCATATATGAATTGAGACAAATAGCTCCGATTTGTGTCACAAGACCTTTTCTCCAATAACCCATGTTGATTTGTTAATATGAATGACTTCACTTGCAAACCCTTATTCAAATACTCAATTTGCTTGCATGACACGATAGTTCTTAGAAGAAAATATACAGGGTATCCATTTTTTATACTTGGCAGTCACTTTTATTACCTCCAACAGCCATTTTAAAGTGTTAAAACTACCTGTAAATGGTAATGAAAGCAACTTTTTTCTCCTGAGTGCAAGCACGTAGCCAGGGGAGGACCCCACCTCCCCCCAAAATGAATTTATAACTACGTGCCTGCCTGTTTTCTTCAAGAAGAATTTTTATACATTTGGTATTTACTGTATGTACTGTCAGTTTGGCCGGTACTTTTTTTATTCGACAAAAAGCAGCAATTTAATCCCTTGATATTTTATATTCCCTTAAAAGCACTAGTCTAAGAAAAGAAGTATCTAAAAAGTAGAAATTATTTTAATGAAGTGAAAATTTAGTTTTGCCACTCAACATATTGGTAAATTCGCCTTTACCCAAAACATGCCTCGTATAGAATTCTACTACATATAGATAACATAACTGATGAATCCATATAGTTGTTTGGTCATACCTTAAAAAAAAATTAAATAAATTAGTTTATATAGTCTGCTTCAAAAATGCATAGAGTAATAAAACCTCATTAGATATGCAAAAGAACTAGAGGGTGACCCACCAATAATTTGTGCAACTTCTATAGTTTGGCATTGATCTCATTGCAAAATTCTTTCTTTCCATCAAGTGCAGATAGTACCACCTGGTTTTGGGTCAATTTAGGCGTTTTGCTTATTGTTATCTGTTTCTAAACACTGTAAATGGTTAAAGAAAGGCGCGCTATTGGATACTTATAGAACGAATTGAAATTTAACGCGGTAACAACTAGTATATATTAGAAAATGGATTCTTTGGGATGACCGCTAAAGCAATGGAACTTGGTTAACCATAGAGACGTGTTTCTGACTTAAGGCCTTCATCAGTACAGTCAACTAGTTGAAAGACAAGTACAACTAGCGCCAAAATAAATACACAAAACATTACCAGAGTCACCAACAGGAGCAAAACCGACATTTGTGATTACCAAGAGAACATCCAAAATCTTTGTACTCGTCTTTCAACTAGTTGACTGTACTGATGAAGACCTTAAGTGAGAAACACGTGTCTATGGTTTAGCCATTGCTTTAGCGGTCATCCCAAAGAATCCATTTTCTACTATGTACTAGTTTTTACCGCGTTATATATTTTTTATTTTCGATTTACTACCCTTGGGTTATGAGTTTCGCCACAGGTGGCTATACGCTGCTCCCTGGTAAAGATTTCGGATTTTCTCTTGGTAATCACAAATGTCGGTTTTGCTCCTGTTCCTTAGGCATAATAAAATACGCTATAGTAAGCTAGGCTGGGCAGTTCGAATTGCCCTGATTACCTTAAAGCTTACCGAACGTACCCGAAGATTTCACAGCTACCGAGCGGCAGCCGAACGTGCTAGCAAATGGAATATGAAATCGCGATTTGGGTCATCAGCCGGTCTCTTCTCATAATTCGATCGATCGGTCGCGGCATCACGTCGGCATGCGGAAGTTCAATTGTTCAGAGGTCGCGCGATCGATATTGATTTATATACTGTTTTTTGTAATATATATTTTTTTATTTTCATGATCCATGTGTGAGTTGGAAATATTCAGGTTGGTAGTAATTAGTGCAAAAAAATAAATAACTAAAAAATGCTTACGAACTTAATTTTGCAAAAATAACCAATTTCAAGGTGGTCTATGTTCGAGTTGTGAATGTAGATGAAATAAAATGTAGGTAATGCAAAAAATTAAACAACTAAAGAGTGCTAACGAAGTTAATTTTGAGAAAATATGACAAACTAGTAAAGACAAAAATAAAGAGGTTCATCGAAACTTTCGCAAAAGTATGTACGATTTAGCTAACTGGATATGTGGTTGTGAAGTCTAACTCATTTTACTGTTATGTTTGTTAGTTTGTTGTTTTCTAAAGACTGGTCGGACTAAATATGGTGCAAAACCGGTGTTAAAGACTTAAAACACTTACAAGAAAAAATAAAAGAAACATGCGTTTTTAGCAGATCACATGAAATGTTCGGTGAACTATGCTACGGTCGGAAGTGTTGATATTCGCACTCAGCTAGACACAACTTATAGAAAATCCCTTAGAGATTTTGATGAAAATGTATCCAAAAATCGTTATATTTTAAACAAAATTATAGATTGTGTAAAATTTTGTAGGGCATTCGAGCTGGGACTTCGTGGCCATGATGAAACGGCTTTGTCTGAAAATACAGGGGTTTTTCGAGGGCTTATAAATTTTGTTGAGGAGTTGCGCTTTAGCAATGTTAAGTATCGAGATGTCTTCATGAAGGACTGTCGCTGGTCTGCCTGGAATTTTCTTGGGAAATTTCACTTGACCTGCTACCTAACATCCTTCAACAATTTCTTGTACAGTAAAACTAGGGTAATCCTGTTTTATGCTATCGTGTACATTTAAAATAAGAACTTTTTCACTCACTAATCGTGGAGAATTATCAACATCTTTTCGTTGGAGTGAATGTCGCCATGTTTAATAATCTTATAATACTGTTAAGAACATGGCGCAACAGTAAATACTAACATGTTTAAAACACAATTAAGAAGTATTTATACTCTGTGTTTTATTACCTACCTCCATAAAGTACTACCCTATTATGTAAGCAATGAATAATAAATTTAATTTATAGAGTAATAAAACTTCATTAGGTATGTAAAATGACAGGGACTTAAAAGGATCTTTATTATCATTTATATTAACAAAGTTTCCCTACGCCTATGGACGACTCCGAAATTCAGCCAAACTGGATGGAATTCCCCATTTTATGTACAGGGTGTTCGCAGTTAAATAAACCCCCCCCCTTAACTTTTTAATTTGACGTTTGACAAAAAAATGTCAAATATAAAAGTTTTATAATTCAATGTGAATTTTTTTAAAAACCTCTTTCCATATGTACAGGGTGTTTCAGAAAGTCTGGGCGTGGTTCAACTTTCCTATTTTAAATACCTACCCCATTTTTTTATTGGATTTTTAAATTCTCCTAAAAATTCCAGACATATTTTATATAGCATACCCTACAGCTAAATTTAACCCATAAAAAGATATTACTGTCAGAAAATTCTCATTTACTTGTGACGCGTATTTTAAATTATACGTGAAAAATAGCGTATGGTGGTATCATTTCATATCCTTGGAAACCAATATAGTAAATAAAAAGACAATTTGTCAAAAAACGTTAAAACTTTAAACATGGTTTATTTGGAAGAAGAAAAATTTGAAATTGTGTCTTTATATATTAAGAACAATAAAAACAAATATATGGCAAGACGAGAATATATAGTTCTTCATGGCGATAGACGCGCGCCGGCTTTAAATACGTTTAAACGTATTTATGAACTATTTGGGACTTCCAAGTCTTTAAAAAGACGAAAAAGGACTGTAAATATGAACGAAGACGAAGAATTAGATTACCTTTTATATTTTCAAGGTATGTATTTTTATCTGTTTAGCTCTAGCTTATTATTATTATCAAAATTATTTTATTCTGTCTAGAACACCCTGCTAATTCGATAAGAGATTGTGCGAAAGAGTTCCACAAAAGTGTTGGAAAAATTCACAAAACATTAAAAAAATATAAGTGGCACCCATTTAAACTGACAAAAGTCCAATATTTAACAGAAGCTAACCAACGAGAACGCTTATATTTCTGCAGAAGAATGTTAGAAGAACTTGAACGGGACCCAACATTTTTTTATAAAGTATTGTGGAGCGACGAATCTAACTTTAGCACCGCAGGTGTTCCAAATAAGAAAAATTTACATCATTCGTCCACTAATAATCCCGAAAGGTTTTTTGAAATAAAGCATTCAGGTCGCCAATCTGTAAATGTATGGTGTGGCATAAAGAACAATAGAGTTCTTGGGCCTATATTTATTGGCCATTCACTTACTGGAAATGCATACTTTGATATGCTTAATAACGATATTGAGAATCTTATCGATGAATTACCATTGAATGAAGCACAAGAGGTAATTTTTCAGCAAGATGGGGCACCACCCCACAACGTAAGGATGGTAACAACCTATTTAAATGGACAGTATGGAACGTGGATTGGAAAACATGGGACAATTAAGTGGCCTCCAAATAGTCCCGATCTAATTCCGCTAGACACATTTTTATGGGGATATTTAAAAAATTACATTTACTTGGGGGGCCTTACCAATGTTAATTTATTAAAAGAACAAATACAAAATGGTATAGACACTATAAATATGAATCAAAATTGGTTAGTAAAAGCTTTGAATAAATTAAAAAAGGGATACCGCCTATGTGTCGAGATGAATGGAGGCCATTTCCAGCACCTTATGGAATTCCAGTAGTTAATAATATAATAATAATTAATAATATAATAATAATTAATAATTAATATAATAATAATTAATAATTAATATAATAATAATTAATAATTAATATAATAATAATTAATAATTAATATAATAATAATTAGAATAGTTCTGTTAATACCTGTTAATTCTTTGTTGTTTGAATAGAAAAAATCTGGCGGTAATATCTTCTTATGGGTTAAATTTAGGTGTAGGGTATGCTATATAAAATATGTCTGGAATTTTTAGGAGAATTTAAAAATCCAATAAAAAAATGGTGTATGTATTTAAAATAGGAAAGTTGAACCACGCCCAGACTTTCTGAAACACCCTGTACATATGGAAAGAGGTTTTTAAAAAAATTCACATTGAATTATAAAACTTTTATATTTGACATTTTTTTTTCAAACGTCAAATTAAAAAGTTAAGGGGGGGGTCCATTTAACTGCGAACACCCTGTACAAGGGTGTCACTAAATAAGTATCCGAAATGTCAGGGGCGTGTATTACTATAAAAAAAGTTTTATGAATATAGATCCGGAAATGTTTCGTTGTCAAGATACAGGGTGTCCAAGTTTTCATATTTTTTATTTATTTATTTACACACTGTAATGTAATGTATTTAAATTTGGCTTAGGATATATGGTTTGTAAAAATAAATAAAAAATAAGAAAACCCTGTATCTGGAAAACGAAGCGGAAATGTTCCTATGTTCATAGAACTTTTTACAATTTTTTTATAGTACTATACCCCCTGAAATTTTGGACACCCTGTATATCTATATACACAGTGTTTTTTGTACGAGGGAGTTTGGGGGACGTAGGTAAGTGCAAAATTGCCGATTGTTTCATTTGTTTTTAATTTACTTTTATATTATTAATATTTAGAACTTTATTTACATGTTTATAGAAAATCAATTAGGTCATTTATTACTTTCCTCCATAAAAAGAGTTCGCCAATTCGTTTTCAGTATCTAAGGACGCAAAAATCTCGGAGGATGATTTTTTTTATGATTACAAAATCGGTAATTTCCTTTACTCGGAACTTTCCTCGAATCATTTATTTTCTTAGTAGCAGTGAAGTGTTTAGTTACATACTCAGAAGTGTTAAATGGTAAGTAGTAGCCCGTAAAATAAATAGTAGTTTTTTTTTTCCACGATAAGAATCGAATTTGAACAGAAATTCGGCATTTAATACCATATCAACATTGAAAACAAATGTGTTCGTCTGAAATAATTCCTGTCTTGTCCCATAATGTTCTGTTTTAAGAATTAATGTAACACAGAGGATCCCACTTGTTTTGTAAGTAATACTCATAATAATTTACATTAAAAAAAAAGGAATTTTCTGTTGTTATTGTTATATTTTATATAGTTTTGCTAATTGTTGTACTTGTTAATTCTGTATACGTACATGTATTTACTTATTTGCTAATGATCCTATGTAATTTGTAGTCTCCTGAAGATGGTTTAATATAGACCGAAACGTAGAAAATTAAACCGACTTAGATTTTCAAAGTTTATAATTTTGTTGTTGACCTAACCCAACCAACTTCACCACCAATTGGTGGGCGTATATGTCTAAGTTCGTTTTGTTTCGTTTCTAAATGTTAATAATAATTGTATATTTTTGCTGTCATGACGAATTATTCAAACGAGTTCGATGTGGAACAATACAATCTAACAAATCGGTAGCATAGAAACCAGGCACCGTATCAACAATTTTCTTCCTTATTTGTCACACCGAGACCATCACGCACCTGGCCCGCCTAATAAATGGATGCGTGCTACTTGTGATAATGGAAATAATCTACTTGTTTTCGATAGATTTTTAATTTCACTAATTAAAGAAATCTTCGGAAAGAAGTACAGCTATTTGCTTTAAATACGATACCATTTGGCAGACGATGTATATGGCACAGACAGATGAACACGGCAAGATGCTCGACTAAATTGCTTAATAAATCCATCTGTGACTAAAGATATTAGGTTTCTCGTGCTGTATTTATATTTATTTTAATTTAAATTTACGATAATTCGAACATATTAAGAGACCGTTCTAGAACGTCTATCGGATTGTATGTCAACTCACAATACTCATCCACTTTTAGACGAGATTCTATGAATAAAGTGTTATGAATTATGATTGATTCCGGTTCTGTATTTTAATCGTAAAAAAATACCCTCCTAGATTTTTCAGATCTCTACGTTTCAGTCAGGGTCCTTGGATGACGAAAAACATGTTTTCTCAATTCGGTCGGTCTGTCTGTCTGTTTGTTAGCGGCGTAGCTAAAAAACTACCTACCCGATTGACTTCAAATTTTGGTCAAAAATTAAGGGTTATATGGGCATGACCTGGTAACATTTTGGTAAAAATGCAATACGTCAAATTTTGCACAAATATCAAATATTATGGAGGAGTCGACTGGTAAAATTTTGATACGAATTGAAGATAGAGGAGCAAAATGGCGGCTTAATAGAATATTTAAAAATTCAGCCTGAAAAAACGACTTAATGGACTGTTACTAATTCAAGACAGTGAACAAACAAAGCCGAAATTAAAAATATTTTTTTGAATATATTTTACTTTAAACGGAACTAGTAGGCATTTTATTATATTAAACATCTAGTTGCCTTTGAAATTGACTTTATAGAAAGTTCATGATTTGTTTTAAGAAACTATAAATAATTAAATCAAGCGTCTAATGTAATAAAAACAAATCCAGTATTTCAATACAGTTGCACTACACGAACAGTATCTAGAATATTCAGGAGAATACAAAAATACAATAATATCGAGGATATTCCATATAGAAAAAGGTTGTTGCCACCGGTTTAGGCTATAGGCGGCAACACCGCAAAATAATACCTTAGAAATAATACTTGCTGCAATCCATATTCTATTCATTTATCTCAAATATATTCTTAATTTTTTTTATAAGTAGAGTTAATTGACTGCTTTAAATCATAAAAGCGAGGTGTTGTAACAATTAAAAAAGGCGTTGTTTAACACATGTAGAAGTTAGGCTACTATTAGCTATAATTTCCGCAATGATTTAATTTAATTATAGAGATTCCATCTGCATGGGCTTCTTCATTTTTAATTTTCACTATTGTATTTTAATTACAGTTCCGTCTTATGTAACGCAACGCGCTCAAATTTATCCGAGAAATGGGGCATAATATTTCCTGATTGAGTTTATAATACTCATCGAAATATAAACATTAATTGGGCATTACGCGGATCTCAGTTCGTAATATACAAGCGTCTAAAAGAATATTTCAAATAATGGGCCCACAGTTAATTTTTTGGACGATTTCAAAAAAAATATATATAAATCTTAAAATTAGTGTTTTTGAGTTGGTACTAACCTCAAGTAAGAGAATTCGTGAAAATTAAAATCTTTCATGTAGGACATTCTACACAGTGGCTCAAAAATGGTTTAAAAAATATTAAGTTTTATAAAAAATTTTAAAAACCAAATTTTTCAAAAAAAAATTTTTTTTCGTAATAGACTATTTAATTTTAAGTAAAAAACGTCTTATGAAGTTTTCCATAGAACCTATACCTTTTTCCAAAAAAATAACTGATCTTTTGTGCATAAATAATACAAGAATAATAATCGAATTTATATTATACATACATTATATGTGTTGGCTATTATAGTAACAAATGCACCTCAACAATTTTTGTTTAGAAGAATGAGAGTATTTTTGAATTTAAATTAAAATTTTGTGAACACATCTTAAATGAATGGTGAACTTATTCTGAAGCTTGCTCAGAAAAAAAACCAAGTGCTCGCTGATGTACGTTAATAAAGTCAGGAACATGATGCACAAGGCCATGAATTTTCGGTGTATAGCGTATTTCGACTTGTATTAATTCGACGGCAAAGCGTTGAATATCTTCGGCAAAATTAATGTCAAGACTTTGCCCAAAGCAACTGGAAACAACTTTATCAAAGTACTTGAACAAATTGCAATATTTGTTGCCTAAAACCAAAAAAAAAACTATATTTTTTGACATTAGGAAAAAATAAGTTAAGTAAGTGCTTAGGTAAGTGTACAAACCAGGTGACAATGCTTCTAAAACATCAACTTTTTTTTTCTCGCATTGTTGCCATTAAATTTCTCATAATGGTCGAAACTTAGCCCAGCTCTTTTTATCCATGCTTCGGCTGCTGCTGGATATTCAATTTTTAAGCTGTCGAACATTTTTTGAACGATTCCCAAAAGAAGGTGCAATTCTGGAGGAGATATATAGTTTAATACTGGCTCGTTTTCATCTCCGATAATTAGTGGCATATTTACACAGTTTACTAAAAATGTCAGATGATGATCATTAAAATTTATCGCAACTTGATGAATTTATACTTATACTTACCAAAATACTTTGCTTTAGAAAGTTTTCCCCCAGTCGTTTGTTGCCATAAAATTCGTTGTTCGTTGATGTTCTTAATTGTTCTTGGATTACCTTTATTTTGAAGTTCCTTGCAGTTGATGTCGCACCACGGACAAGGATGGCATGACGCGTTTGTTTGCAGACCCAAAAGCAGCATTATTAGTTTCAGATCAGCCGCAAAAGTATATGGACAAATTCCGCATATACTAGGTAATTGCAAAGTGTCCATAAGTATTTTGACGTTTTCATAATTCTCCTTGAAATTTGGTCCCAAGCCAATTATTAGTAACTTTTGTATACCAGCACTTTTATATTTTTGATAATATTCTGGGTCATTTGTTGGTTGTATGGTTAGACATATTTTCAAGGAATTGTCGCCACTATCTATTCTGATTTTTAGATGAAAATCATCGTCTTGTTGCCTGGCATTTAAAATATAAGTTAGTAGCCCCGGAAGATCGCTGCAGTATATCAAAAATGGAGTGCCATCTTGTTTCAAGCATTGAATATCCGGTAATTCTACAGTTGAAAAAAACTTATCTAGCATATGACTACTAGACCGCAATTTCTGTAAAGCCGAAGATTCTATGGAAGTTCTGTTTATCCTGGTGCGAAGGTAACCACATATTTTTCTTAACGAATTTTGAGATAAATTACAGTCTTGTTGCATATAGCTCAAATCTTGAGCACTTAAAACACCCTGAAGATCTGATTTTCGCTTCAACTGTATAGACATAGTACTGCGTCCCTTATCTAAAGATATGACAGAACTTCCCTGAGCACATTCTTGTTCCTCCAGAACTTTAGTTACAATCTGTTGCTTACAGTCTTTAATTAGTGTTAGGGAATTATCAATTTTTTTCATCTTGGTACATTTATGCCTTCTGCCTTTTTGTAATTTACAATTGCAGTTCACGCATATTTTGTAATTTTGTTTCGCTTTCGTATCTTTCTTTGAAGGTCTACCTACAGTCTTTTTCTTGACAGCAAACGAAAACGGTAGATCTTTGATTTTAGGATGACCACGAAAACGCGCCACTTGACAAATTTGACAGACGCATGTTTCAGTAATTTCGAAACGCCCAGGCAAAATTTTCATTTGTGCGTAGTCAAAAATTATTGTTAGTCTATTGTTCATTAGTTTTATGTAACAAGTTCTACAGAGCACTGAGGGAATACTTGCATTATTTTCGTCAAAACTAGGCGAAATAATTTCAAGACGTTGTTTTACTTTACCAGTAATATTAACACTTCTAACTGCTTTATTAAAACATGCGTAACATACCATTTTTCGATTATCACTATGATGTTTTCTTTTATGAGGCATCTTACTCAAAACACAGAAAAATCACAAAAATAGCCTTAACACAGTTTATATACTATATAACTTCAAAGTGAAAACGTCAAACATTGTTAATAAACCACGCTTTTTTGACATATTATTTATTTGTTTTGGTCTAAGCGTCACGGCTAGTCACGGGTAACTTGATATTATGCTAATGTAGCCGTTATTAAAAATACATATTACAAAGGGCTATATTTTGTGTTTTGAGTCATCAAAATGTTATTTAGTAGCTATACAATGTTTTGAATATGTATTATTTTTTGCATTAAAAAAATCAGATAATTTTTTACCATAAAATCATAGGTTTTACAGAAAACTTCATAAGACGTTTTTTACTTGGAATTAAATAGTCTATTACGAAAAAAAAAATTTTTGAAAATTTTGATTTTTAAAAATTTTATAAAACTTTATATTTTTTTAACCCATTTTTGAGCCACTGTGTAAAATGCCCTACATAAAAGATTTTAATTTTCACAAATTCTCTTACTTGAGGTTAGTACCAACTCAAAAACACTAATTTTAAGATTTATATATATTTTTTTTGAAATCGTCCAAAAAATTAACTGTGGGCCATGTTGTCAAAATCTTTCAATAGAAATCTTATCGTTTAAGCAGACTTTCAATAGACAGAATAGAATTTTGTCAATTATGCATATTCGATAGATTCGATTGAAAGTCGGTGTATGTGGGTTCTAAAGAGCGCAAATTATCATGCATAGTCATCATTTAGAAATTCAAAATGGCGCCGTCAAAATGTCGAACGTATTTTGTCATTTGTGTAGATTCGACTGAAAATCCGTATCGTTGGGGCTTTTAAGAGTGCAAATTATGAATTTGTAGTCAACATTTAAAAATTCAATATGGTGTACGAATTTAGTCATTGGTTGAGATTCGACAGAGAATCGGTGTTACAAGTTATAATTAGAGGGTGTCTTATTTTCGTGAACCTAGGTTACTTTTAGTAGAACTTGCCGTGATATTCAAAATGGACTATTAAGACAAATTGCCTTTCCATAATTTAATAGAATTCTCGTTTTCTGTCTCTCTATCTCTCTCTAATTCATTGTTTTTTTATGGAAAATTCTTTTGCTGTCCGATATTTAAGTGCGATAATTCTTTGGTTTTGGGAAACTGAAGGCTTTAAAAAATATTTTTAAAAAATCCATTTTCGTTTCCTTGGTAGACTCCATAATATGGATTCAAAATATGTGTGCACCATCATATAGAGCAGTGGTTCCCAAATTCCTTGTGATTGCAGACCCCTAAAATTCCGCACCCTTAACTAAATTATTTCGTAAATAAGGTGGTAGTTGGTGGTTTTAGTTGGTCTCTACAGAATTTATCATACTATTTGTTACTTTAGTTAGAGAGTGTTCAAGTGAATTTGTTAAAAATAGACTACCAACCACAAAATAGTTAATTACAGCTGAAAGAAAAAACAATGTTTTTTAAAAAAAAAGTATTGTGATTATTTGCTTTAAATAAAACATAGTAATATAAGGGTTAATGAAGCAACAAATATTTTAATTGTATGTTCAATACATTAACTTGACAAAAAAGTAAAACGAAAAACGCATTCTTATTATTAGCAAAGTCGGGATATTTTAATTCTTAATTCTGAAGAAACATCCAGGCGATTTCTTTGTTTTGTCTTTAGTGCAACAAATGATGAGAATCCTTCTTCACTCAGATATGTCATGCAAAAGGGAATTAGGTCTTGATCCAAAACTGAAGTAAGTCATTGTCTTTGAAAATAACTTTTACATCGATGTTGCACGACAGATCAATCAGTTGATCTTGCTCTTTTTCTGAAAGGCTGGAATTTTTTTCAACATCTTTGCTGTCAAAAGGGTTTCTAAGTCAGGATTTGTCATTATTCGCAATAGGAATGTATTCGTAAAACTAACTGCTAACTCACGCAAATGTTCATGATATTTTGTTGAACCTGTGGCAAATTCTTTTCTGAATTCAGTAGAAATGATTCCAGAACAAATTTGTAATTTTTTAATTGTCCCTTCTATCTTGTCTTGAACTTGAAAAATACTGGTACTGTGAACATAGGTTCAGATCATTTAGATAGGCAAAAATGTCTGAGAGGTATGCTGTCATGCACATCCATGAAAAATCAGTAAGTCTTTCCCCTAATTCAAATTTATTTTCATTTAAAAAAAGACGCACTTCATCACGTAATTGGAAAAAACGACTCAAAATTTTACCGCTTGATAGCCATCGCACTTCTGTGTGTAAAAGGAGCTGAATGTGATCACTACCAGTTTCTTCACAGATTACTTGAAAAATCCGAGCATTTAGTGGTCTAGCTTTGATAAAATTAATAATTTTGACAATATCGTCTAATGTTGATTTTAAGGATGAGGGCATTCTCTTGCACGCTAGGGCTTCACGATGGATACAGCAATGAGTCCACATTACACAACGAGCGACTGCTTTCACACGTGCTACAAGTCTCTCTCTCTTATTTTGAGTAAAAAAATCATTAAGAGTGTTAAATACCGACTCGGCCGTAGTATGCATATGCTCTCGTAAAATCAAGAAGTCTTCATGTATTTCGCCTTCCCAGTCATAACGAACAAAAACTAATAAGTTTGCTTTGTTTGTAATGTCTGTGCTTTCGTCCGACTGTATTGAAAACATTTTACAAACCTGGAGTCTCAATATTAATGTCTGTTCTATATTCAAAGACAAATCGGCAATTCTGCGTTTTATAGTTTTGTTTGAAAGAGGTATTCTTTGCAGTTGTTTTGCCGCAGTTTCACTAATCATATTCTTACACATAATTTGCGCAGCAGGAAGGAGTAACTCCTCAGCTATAGTATGAGGCTTACCACATTTGGCAATCCGTTATTTGAAACCAAGCGAGAGTTGCACTTTCATTTTCAAAAGCAACTTTAGTTATTGTTCTTTGACTTTTCTTCAGCTCTTCTAGCTTCATTCGGAGAAAATCAATTGTTTTGTTGACCGATTCGGGGTGTTTCGTCATTAAGTGACGTCGAAGTTTTGCTGGTTAAAGCACATAGTGGCTTTGGCTCCTCTCCGACACTCTTTTCAGTAAAACCCAATTTACAAATAATCCTCATTATACCTGCGTCTTTTCACATCAGATTTAACAGTACTTTTTATCGATGGTACACTTCCTAATTCATTGGTCGAATTCTGAGATGTACTTGCCTGTTAGTGCATAACTAACGACTCATTATTAGCGCCACAACTTTCATTACGTGATGTTTTACAAGAACCACTTTTTAACCAGCGACAAATTACAATACTTCTCAAACTACTAAAAATAAAAAGTATTTAATAACATCAAGAAGCCGTTCACGTTTACGTGCCGCGCACATGCAGTGTCCGGACTGTGATTCAGCGCCGCGAAAAGAGCTATTGCCAAGTCTAATCGAAAATATTCAAGTCATAAGAAAAATTTCCGAAAAAGTTAAAATTTATTTTTTTTTTAATAGCCATTGTGGTCTCTGCGGACCCCCGAAAAAATGACGGCGGACTCCTAGGGGTCCGCGGACCACAATTTGGGAACCACAGACAGAGGTTTCAAAATAAAGCAACAATAGACAAACACACAACTAAAACAGTTAAACCAGATTTAATTGATATGGTAACTAAAACTGTTAGTTTACCAATTGTGTTTTGCTTATGTCACTGTCATTTTGTAATTCATACATTTAGAAAAATTATTTGTTCAATTGTTGCTTAAGTCATTTTAAACCTATAACTATTAAGTTAGACTTGTACCCTTGCTGATAAGACAGGGAATTTTGGGGCCACTGCCGGGAATTTTTAAAATATCATAGAAGTGATATTTAGATAAATTGGAAAACAATGGTAGAGAATTCAATTTGGCCAAACACAAGAATATTTTTATAAAATCAGTATAGAAACTAGAATTGCGATAATTTAGTCAAATAAAAAACTTTAACCGGTGAAGGGCAGAACGTAAGAGTAGAAAGATAATGGATTTATGATGGAAATAATATGAATAGAAGGTTCGGCTAGCTTCCCTCCAAATTGGCTACGCCAATGAAAATAGTTTCGTAGTTGCCATAGAGATCTAGACATGTGAATTTTAGAAGTGCGAATTGGAAACCTTATTTTTATTTTAGTAAGTTAACAGGGCAGAAACAACACGAAGGTGGTAAATAAATGAATGATATATTACATTAGTCACCTACTGATTTGTTTTAAAATAAAACAATTTGGGAATATTCTCGTCCCTGGTTCCGTCGTCATATTGAACCGAGATCGTAATTCTTAAGCCAAGGGATAAATGGAAGCCTGAGGTGTAGGGTCAAAGTCAAAGTTATCGCATTATGTGTCAAACTTGTATACGTATAAGAAATTTTAAAGCAATGAGTCAAGCAGAAGTGGACTAAAATTGATTTGCAAGATTGAAGTCAAGCTCAAGGTCATTACGCAATACAACATTTTAAAACAATAGTTGAAGAGAAAGTGATTGAAGATGGACTCACGGTCAAGATCAGGCGCCTCAAACTATTCTATTACCATTGAACCTTTATGTGTTCAAAATACCAAACAAAGGAATTTTTGTACTGTCATCGGAAAACTGTAAAAAAATGCAAAGCAATGAGTCATCTAAAAGTGGCTGAAAATTATCAAGTGCGCACAATTATTTCAAAACCATACGTAAAGTAGTTCCAATTGGCTTAAGCAATTGGTCAAGGCCATGGTTAAAGTCAAGGTCCTCAAATTATTGTACTGTCATCAGACCTTTATAATATGTGAAAGTGAAAGCGGTTCGAGTTGGATCACAAGATTTCACTCATACAGGCAAGAAGAGTTAAATAAAACCTTGCAAAAAGTTAAGTTACATTAAGAGTCAACTAACTCGCACAGAATAATAGTTTTTTTTTTGGGGTTCAGACCTAATGGTTAAAGTTATTGACTTTGATTGAAAAAAATACCGAATGACACCACTTCTGCAGGAATGTCTTAGGATCTTTTATAGTTATTTCCTGTTGTCTTTTGTTTTAGAAATCTACGTAAGAAAAATAGAAAATTTGCCAAAAAGCGCAATTTGTTTACAACTTACGTATTTTCTTATAAAAATTTAAACTTAAATCAAATTTCTCCCTTCCTAAAAAGTGTTTTCTTTTAATATTTTTTTAGTCAGAGACGATAGTTTCAACTCCTTTGGCAGGAAGTGTTGTAATAAGCAATGCCGAATGAGGTACGCAATGATTTTCGATGAGTATAAAACTTTATTTGCTTTCCACAGATAATCGAAAAACCCGTAAAACAATCGAGTTGATTGACTAAGTAGCAAGAACTAGGATATGAAAACCTATTAACAAAACGGGCATCGTAAAACCGTGTACAAAAACGTCCCCTAATAATTGGTAAATGAAATAGGAGTAAGTAAAAACCAAGATGAATTTCATATTTTTATTATTTTCTGAGACTTAGACAAGTAGCCTTGCTTTTGACCAGGGGCCTTGCTTTTGACCAGGCAGTCCATGGAAGCAGTGCTTCCCCAAAAAAAAATTACAAAACATCTTCTAAAATGTAATTTTTGAAATAGGAAACCATTAATTTAGTTTATATTAAAAATGCTAAAATATTATCTTAATTATCAAGCCCATAATAAATACGGCCTTGACTCCGACCGAGCAATAGAATCGAATATAACCTATGCGGGCCGCTAACTTCTCTTCAGCCGAGTTCTGTATGCTTGATTTCCTGTGAATCGAGCCAGAGGTTATTGGACTTTCCACCGGCTGTTCGTAATTTTTGCATTTCAGTTGCGTGCTTTAAGTGGGGGCGGAAGCTATCGTTGGAGTAGTTCTTTGTTTGAACGGCTATCCGTGTGTTGTGTGATACGTACGTTGCGTCGTGCATAGTGCGATATGGAAGACAATAATACGGACGTGGATACACAAATACCGTCAACTTCGGCTGTCGGTAATAATGTTGAAAATGTTGAAGAATTTAGTAAGAAGAGTGTGTGTGAATGTCTGGTTTGTGTCTTAATAATAAAGGGATTTTCAACATTAAACTTCGCTGATAAGCTTCAGATAATTTCCAAAGGGCAAAACCTCCTATGAAAAATTTAACCACAAAAATAAAAAACTGTATTAGACATTTTTATCCGGAAAAACAATACGAACAATTTAAATGGCTAATAGGGTGTGAAAATATAAGTAATTTATTTTGTTGGCCCTGTTTACTTTTCGAAAATGAAAAAGGTCTCTGGAATAAAACTGGTTTTTCCGATTTAAACAATTTCCATAAAGCTGTAAAAAGACACATTATGTCCAAAGCGCATTTGCAGGCCGTCATAAAAGAAAAAGTCTTCGGCAAAACCAGAATTGAAACGGCCTTAATAAACAGTTGGAAATTAGTCACCGCCAAGACAATGAACTAGTCGATAAAAATGGGCAAATATTAAGATGACTTATCGATGTTGTTTGTATTCTCGGACAGCACGAATTGGGATTTAGAGGTCATGACGAAACAAGGGTTTCTTCAAATAGACGAAATTTTCAAGATTTACTTAGTTTAATGGCTAAATATGATGATTGCTTAAAAAATCATTTAGAGCAGTCTAGCGTTTTTCGCGGAACGTCGAATCGAATCCAGAATGATTTAATTTCCGCGGTTGCAACCATTATTCTAAAAAGAATTAAGCAGGAGATTGGCGAGGCGTGGTTCATTGCTATTGTTCTGGACGAAACAACTGATATCACTAATTTTAGCCAATTATCTATAGTAATAAGCTACGTTAAAACAGACGGAAGTATTCAAGAGCGATTTTTAGGTTTTGAGAATGTGTCCGAAAATCGTACAGCAGATGCATTATATACCGTAGTTTATAACGTTACTAAAGAAATTAATGGAGAGAAAAAATTATTTGCTCAAAGCTATGATGGAGCTGCATTGATGGCAGGACAATTAGGGGGTTTGCAAGCTAAAGTTCCAGAAACTTTCCCAAGTGCTGTGTTTATCCATTGTTTTGCTCATAAATTAAATTTAGTTTTATCTCAGTCTATCAATCACATTAAAGAGTGTAAAGTATTTTTCGTTATTTTAAGTGGCATGGCTGCTTTTTTTTCCAAGTCAACAAAACGTACACAAGCTTTGGACTCCATTCTCCACAAACGATTGCCCAAAGTAGCTCCTACTAGGTGAAACTATAATGGACGACTTGTGTTAACAGTATCTGAAAATCGTGAATCACTGGTTGAACTATTTGAGAAAATAATGAAACGTGGGACTTTTGGACTGTTTGAAACGAGATTTTGATTTTAATTCTTTGTTGAACATATTTTTAGAAATACTTTCATTCTCGGACAATGTTTTTGATAAATTACAAACTAAAACAAATGATACTGCTTTTTGCCTAAAAAAGTGGATGATTTTATGGCCATGTTAAGCAAAAAAAGAGATGACTTTAACCTATTTTGGGAGAAAACGATGACGTTAAATGTAGAGCCACAAGCCAAGCGTCTTCGAACAGACAACGTGGGAGATGTTCAAACATCATACAGACGCCTCTTTTATGAAATAATCGATCAAATTCAGCAACAAATAAACTATAGATTTAACGGTTTAAATGATTTTAAATTCCTCGAGCTCTGCAATTTTGATGCATTTAAAGGAAACACTTTTCCAAAAGATGCGTTTAAATCTCTTCTTCTTCATTATGGCCAGTTCTTCGACCGAGGGTTACTGCAATCTGAACTAAAAGTGATTTACGAAACTGATGAATTAGCGCAAAAAATAAGTGTCGAAATTGTGTGAACTAGTATTGACAATACCTGCCAAAAGTTCATCAGTAGAACGCAATTAAACGTAAAAAAAATTTCGTGAGAAATTCAACGGGGCAGGAGAGACTTTCGCATATATCGCTGTTGTCCATTGAAAATAAACTTCTCCAAAATATGTCGGAGCATCGACGTTTTTATGATGACGTCATTGACGAATTTGCAAAAAATGATCGAAGAATCGAATTACATTACCAATAGGTAAGTTTCTAAAAATTGCTTCCCTTTCTTAAAATTTCACCACACGACCCTGCTTTTGACTAAAGATCATCTGTGCCATAATTAATATAATAGTTCGGTTTTTAATTTCAAAAACTCTAATAACCAGATTAAGTCATTTAATTTTTGTATTAAAAATTTCACTACAAAAATTTAGTTAATTAGTTAATTCATGTTTATTATACTAAAAAAAATAAACTTGTATATTTTTCTGAGTAAATGACTTGAAAAAAATTTTAACTAATTGTTTCTAAGATACTCGAGAAGATACTTTTTCTATAGATGCTTTAGATCCTTTCAATACAGCTATTTTACCTGACTAGTACGGAAAGTGAAATTTTCCGCACGTATTAAATACAACGATTTTTCAAGGCGCGTAAGGAAAATTAACTAGTTTTGTTAGTTATTTTAAGTAATTTATCTCAGTATATGCGCCAAAATTCAAATTTATATTATTTTTATTTGTTATTAACAATATTAATGGTAAAATAACAGTTACTTGCATTTGTTACAATTATTGCTGAAGTTAATTATTAATTATTTAGCTTTTATTAATCAGCTATTTGGGTCTTTTTCTTGTCGTTATACATTAACTTCTCAAAAATATCTTGAAATCTTACGAAATCAAATAGTTCCTGAAATTCAACGAGTTGTTCCTGTGGCAGAGTTTGTCAAAGTCTGGTTTCAACAAGACGGCTGTCTTGCACACAGGATGAGAGAGGTGATAACATTTTGGAGACCTTATAATTTGCAACGGTAGCCCTCGAGATTGGCCAACTGGGTCGCCGGATCTTCCGCCGATGGATTTTTATTTATCGAGCTTTTTGAAGAATTAAGTCTACGAGTCTGAACCTCCTAAGATGAGATGAGTTGAGATTTCAGAAGAAAGAGTTAAAGACGTTTTATCTAGTATTAACCGAAACACAATTTCAAGAGTAACTAATGCTGTTTTCAAAAAATGTCAGCAATGTGTTAATGAAAATGGATTTCAGTTTCGAACTTTAATTTAAGGTTAGAGAGTGTCTTGAATTAATTAGTAGATATTAGTATCTGATAATGTACTTACACAGGGGTAAAAGATAATCTTATCTTGATGCCATAATTCTCGAAAAAAAATAAAAAAAAACATTTAATTTTTGGGTTAGTTCAGTTATTTTTTTTGCTCAAAAGTACATCGTTGGAAAACAAAAAATAAGCTCTTTTTAACTACGTAAAAATCCGATATGGCGTCCGTAAGAAAACTACACCTGATGATGGTTAAAAAAGATCGAAACATCGAATCAAAAATTTAATAGCACCCTTGTATTCTTTGTGAAAAAGTGTTTTCAGAATTATAATAGCTCAAAAAGTAACGCAGCTTTTAAAATTTTTCAAAACTATCTCAAAAACTAAGAGTTATAGTTCTATTTAAAACAGTCTTGAGTTAGCCTAATGATGCCCTACAACTCATTTAACCGAATCTGTAACTCTTATGTTTCTAAGATCCCAATACATGAAAAAACCAAGGTATATGCTATTTTCATCTCAATTAAGTGAAACGATTGATTTTCACTGAAAATCAAGTAAAACGAGTATTCTTATTATAAGTTCTAAGGGGAATAGTATTTCTAATAATTGTGCTTACCTAGTTCTGCTAAAGTATTATAGTAATATAATTATACCGGCAATTTCAAAATCGGAATTTTAGTCCGAATCACTATTTGATCAATAAATCCTCGATTCGTAGAATTTCACATGGCCCTTTGGCCACACACAATTAGATATTATTTAAGTTTGTACACAACGCGCATAACAACCACAACACCGCACGAAAAGTTCAACTGTGATCTCGATTCTGTTTATTAACGCCGTAATCATATCTAGAAAACAATAAACGTATTACTTGCACCAATAAAAAGTTGACGTAATTCTAAATAAACGAGAAGGACACACTTCGTAAATTCCGGCAAAACAATTTACGGGTGATCCGTCCAGACTCGTACGAAATTTATTAATTTTAATATTTTCCAATTCGCAAAGTGAGCCAAGGTTGACGCGAAAACAATTGAAATTCATTTGTTGGCATATCCATTGTTATTGATCGCCCCGACTATCGTGTTTATTAATCTTTTTTGATCTAGACGGCACGGTGAATGTAGGGCGGATCTATTGTTAATGTAAAAATAATTTATTGGTAAATAACTGTTAAAGCATGTGCCATACAATCAATAAATTCCCGATAAAAATTATGGACGAGACTATGAGAAAAATATTTTGCGTTGTTTAACTATAGAACAAAAAGGATAAGGCCATTTTATAAGCCTAATAATATAAAACAAGATAGTAAAATCTTTTAGTCTAATACCCTTTTAATTTAGTTATTATTAGTATATAAGATTAAATCCTATTCTTACCAATTCTATGTCAAGCGAGACGGCTGAATTGTTCTTAAAAAAAATTGCACCAGATATCGTCAGTCTAGAAATCCCCAAAACCTTGACAGACACAACAGACATATACAAAGCAATTTGTTTTGGCAAGGATCCAAGATAATTAATGCCAACCGATTGCTTCATACACACACCATCTCGAAATTGGATGAAAAACCTACCATGCTCGATGTTACATGGGCGAACATTAATGTATTTTCGAACTAGTTGAACCATATCTATCTCTTGAATATTTCCAGATGTTACATAGAATTCCCTTGCTATTTTCGTATTCGTTGTCGGTAAAAAAAATGAAAACACCACCCTTCATCCTTGACATTTTCCAACAACAAATGTGGTAACTCCTCTCGCCTGCAAGCCCTATCACTAATATAAGTATTTTTTGTCATCTGCTTCTAGAAGGAATGTTGTAATATTGGTTTTAGTTAATACCCTTGACTTTTTTTATTGATATCCCTCAGATTTTCTTTTGAGGAGGGGGACTAAAATTCCAAATTTGCTGATATACTGTGTGGGCATGTATTGAGATCTCGGAAACTATAAGAGATACAAAAATGATTAAATGGGCAAAGTTTTACAGAATTTTATCGGTAATTTAAAAACGCTAGCGGTGTGCTTTTAAGTCTTTGGTTTTCGAAATATTTTGAAAAGACTAAAAAGTGCCATTTTCTGTAAAGCCCTATAACTTCTTTTTTAGTATTTTGTTTTAAAATCTATGAACACTTTTTCACAGCCATTTTTTATGTAGAAAACGGATATTGCATTAGATTTTAATTAGGACGTTTCGATTATCCTTCACCATCACCAACTTTATTTTTTCTTATGGACGGGGTATTGGATCTTTGTCTCTCTAAAATAAGCAAGAAAAATCCTATTCATTGATGTATAACAAGTTTACATTTCCTAAAGAAAAACCATCAAAATAACCAAAAATCGATTTTATTCTAGCAGGCTTTGAATCTCCATTTTGGATTGCTTGATTTTTTGACGTTTCAAATCAAATCAAATCAAAATGTCTTTTTATTGGTTACAAGAAATAAGATACAATTAACAATTGAAATGGTGGCGAGATCCAGCATGGCTGTTCATATCTAACCACCTTAAAAATAGACTTAAATGAAAACCTTGTAATTTATATGCCAACGTACTAGTAATAATAAAAATTAAAAAAAAACTATATAGTGATATATTATAATGTAGCTTGACACGCCTAAGAATATGTAGCAACTGAGAACTCAGTTATCTTTGAGAGATTTAATATTTTTTAAGTTTTGACTTAAACGAACCTATGGACGGGCTTGCCTTGATACGTGAATGAACGCTGAAAAGCAGCGGTGCTGTGCCTGGGAATCTGATACAGACCTCGATGGCGTGTAATGATATTATGGACATTTAAACTCTTTGACAACCTATCAAGAAGATACGTGGGCTCTTGGGACAACTCAATTTTAAACACTAAACCTGCGAGACGTAGTTCATACCTTTCGGAAAGATTTATCCATTTGATCTCTCAAAATGATCTGATATGTGGTCAAACTTACGAAGACCGTATGAAAATGTAATGCAGGAGTTTTGAATTTTTTGAAGGATGGTTTTATTTCTTTCCGTGAGAAAAGACCAATAGACTACATCGGCATAACCCAAATGTGACAGAATAAGGCTGTCACACAATCTTAATCTTACATTGGTCGAAAGAATATCCCTGCAAATATAAAGAAGTTTCGACTTAGCAATTGATTTTTGAATCAAAGAGTTCTTGCAAACATTGGTAGCAGTTAGTTTAACAATATTCAGATAGAGACAGAAATTAATATTATTCTCAATAGATTCTCTATCACGACCAAATATTAGAAGCTTGGTTTTATTATTGTTTAGAAGTAGACCATGTGCCAAAGAAACTTCAGAAATGATTCCCAAGTCATTATTAATGTGACCGCATACTGTTTGCAGATCTTCCTTTACAAATGAGCAATAAAGTTGCACGTCGTCGACATATTGATGAGAGAGACAATAATTCAGATGAGATGAAAAGTCGGCAGTGTACACAGAAAACAACAAGGGACCCAGAATGCTCCCTTGCGGTACACCCCTACTGACTGCCCGAAAGTTAGAGGCTTCAGAACCCAAAACCACCCTCTGACTTCTTCCGTTTAAATAACTATTCATAAATTGAATTGCCTCGAGACCCAAGCCAAAATATCGCAGTTTCTTTAGTAATAAGCCATGATCCAGAGTATCGAATGCCTTGCTATAATCCAAGAGAATTAAACAACTATTTTTCGAACTATCTTGAGCTCTTAGCAAGTCGTCCGACACATTCAACAGGGCAGTAACGGTACTGTGGTCGGAGCGAAATCCAGACTGCGTGGTAGGTATTACGTGGAAGCTAAATAAATGTGTATTTAGTTGATTGTTAATAATCTTTTCCAGAACTTTTGACAAACAACAAAATATACTTATTAGTCGGAAATCAGAACTAGAATTCGGTTTGCTGATTTTTTGAACAGGTATTACACTGGCATGCTTCCAGATAGTCGGAAACTTTTTTGTCAGACTACATTGATTCATTATGAAAGTAATGTGAGGTATAAGGCAGGGAACAAAAAGACTCAGCATCTTTATGTCAAAGCCATCCACCCCCTTGGCATTGCTTTTGATGCTTAAATAATCTGCTCAACTTGGCGTTCAGTTACTTCGGTGAAAGAAAATCTATTAAGCAAGCCTACATGCAACCCTTCTTGAAATGACTGCAATAAGACATTTCCATCAGCAACCCTGATATCTGGGACACTATCTATAAAGAAATTATTGAAGACCTCAGCGTTTCCTATATTATGAGCTAAGTAGCTCGGTTTAGAATTAATATTTAAATATGAAAGCGTTTGCCAAAATCGCTTAGGGTCAGTCTGAAATTTAAGGTTTAAAAGTTCGTTTATTTTAAATTCTTAAAAATGGCTTTGAAGAGAAATTTGATATGCTGGAATGTTATATTAAAAACAATAGAAATGCGGTTATAGCCTTAAATAATTACCCTGATACTTACCACCCAGAGAGGCAACAACCAAACCAAAGGTATTTTTCAAAACCTGTGGTTAATTTACGAACGTGTGGAGGTTTCGAACAGTCAAGGCCTAAAAAGTATAACAAAGACAATAACAATCGCGACAATCAAGTTATAAATTACTTTACCGAAAACCCAACTTCATTGACAAGAATAAGTAGTACAGAGCTAGACATTCCTAAGACAACACTTTGAATTTTGATTTTGAAGAAAAATAATTACCAACCATATAAGCCGATTATTGTTCAAGGGCTAATTGAAAGAGATTTTCTAAGGAGACTTACCTTTTATAACTAGTACATTACCAAATGCCAGGAAAATATAAATTTTAGCAGTGCCATTATATGGACCCACCAAACATATTTTAGTAACTGTGGAATCTTTAACAAACACAATCGTCACTACTGGGCAACAGAGAATCCTAGATTGTTGGCACAACGTGGGTTGCAAACTCGATTTGGCATGAACGTTTGGTGTGGCATTTACAGAAAAATAGTTTTTTATACTAGCTGGTTTAACTGCTTTATACATAATCTTATATTTTCAGGTAATCGACTTATAGGTCCATTTTTCTACCAGCATACTTTAACTGGTGAAAGATATCTAGATATGCTAGAAAACCAAATTCTACCAGCAATTAGAGATGCAGTACGAATATCATAATGTTTGGTTTCAGCAGGATGGCTGCCCAGCCCACAATTCCAGGGCTGTCAGAGATTTATTAAGAACTTTTGGGGACAAATTAATTTCCAATGGTGGTTCTACATCATGGTCTGCTAGGTCGCCAGATATTACACTCCTGGATTTCTTTTTGTGGGGGCACGTTAAAACTTTTTAAATTTGAACCTCCCAAGACATTGGCCGTACTCGACGAGAGAGCTGAGGAAGTGTTTGCTAATATTAACAGAAACACACTTAGACGAGCGACAAATACTGTTTTAAAAAATGTCCGGCTTGCGTTGCTAAGAGTATTTTGTTTAATGTACCAAATATGGTATTCTTTTGTGTACATGTGTATGTTTCTAGTTAAAGCCTATTATTATTTACAGTAACATTACAAAAAAAATATTGTTACCGTGGCGATCCAAAGCCTACTGGAATAAAATCGATATTTGAATATTTTGATGGTTTTTCTTTAGGAAATATAAACTTGTTGTACATCAATGAATATGATTTTTCTTGCTTATTTTAAAGAGCCAAAAATCCAATATGGCGTCAATAAGAAAAAATAAAGTTGCTGATGGTGAAGGATACCCGAAACGTCGCACAGTGGATCGAAGCATAGGGAAATCGGGACATTGGACATAATTTTTATGCTATTCGTCCCATTTCGATGATTTTGATTTTATTGGAAAGCTGAGGCGTTATTCTCATAGACATTCATAGAAAAATGACATTTGTTCAATATTCAAGATGGCGGACATCCTAAAATTTGATTCAATGTATATTTTTAAATGCATAACCATAAACATATAAAATCGATAAAATCGCTTCATATAAGTATAAAGAATGTAGGTATTTAATATTAGAAGTGTTGAACTAGTGGCGGATCTAGGCTAATATCAAGGGGGGGGAGGGTTTAGCCCCAAAGTCTCACCCAACTAAAAACAGAATTATACATTTTCAGTTATAGGAAATTTAGAAAGAATGTCAAAGTTTCTATGTCAGGTTGGGTTCAAGGGGGAAACTTTGACATTCTTTCTAAATTTCCTATAACGTAGGCGGGACGGGAGGCCCTGTATCCCCCCTCCCATACATACGCTCTTGAGACATTGAATGGCTATCGATAATTAATTAATCGCTAGCCGTTCTATGAAGACATTCACTGTAAAACCCGATATTTTCCTAAAGCATATTATTTTGAGAAATCGATGTTAAAATGCGGTCAATAATTATAAAGGACAAAAAAAAAAGATTGATTTGAATATCTTCAGTTGACGTATTACCAATATTAGAATCCACATTCATAAAATTTGGCCATAAGAAAATCCGATCCAACCATGTCCTATGATTTTTAGAAAATCTTTCCTCGGTTCTATTAGACTGATTCCATTTATTTAGCAGAATGCTGCAGTATTTTCTTAATCAATCTTTCAGGATCAAAATGGTACTCTCCGTTGTTGTAATTTTTTTTGTTTTGATAACATGCTTAAGTAAACTATCACAATAACTTATTTTAATTTTATTAGATCTAAAATACATAAATAAATCGCGATTTGATGTCAATGCATCCATATTAACTTTTTAAATATTCCACTACCAAGAACTTTAACACATGTCAAAAAATGAACTAGACGCCATTTTTAAAAACAAATGAGTGCAATAACTGCAAACGAAGATTTCCAGGATGACGCGATCAACACGCGGCATGTCACGGAACTCGCTAAATACGCTTACTTGACCCCTTTCCAAATAAATTAAAATTCATATTTCTTGCAAGGGGGCAAGTTGGGGCAAGAAATGTTGATGCTCGTAAATAGGTGAATGGGTCTGCTTATTATTCCAGTTGTTTGCAAGCCATGCGGTTTTAAGCATTTTTTTAAAAGTCAACCAATATATATATTTTTTTAATTTTTGACTTAATACACTTCAGTTGAGCAACTGAGAAAAAAAAGTATCAATGAAAACCGTCATCATATTTTTACTTCTTGACAAATATCTTTACTGTAAATTATTAAATAATACAATTCAATTACATTCATATATTTTAATTTGGCCCACGGATTTAACTAAATATTTCTTTATGTTTTAATAAATTTTTAATTCCCTTCAAAATCATGTTTTTTTTTATGTATAACAAGTGATTCAACAGCTTTCATGGTGTTTTTCCAGTGGCCTGGGGTGTTTGTGAAACGAATATTCTATTGGATTTCAAAAGCTTTTAATTTTGGAAAACAACCCAACGTCCCTATATAACACTGATTCGATCCACTGTGCGTCGTAATTAAAATCTAATGCAATAACCGTTTTCTATACAAAAAATGGCTATAAAGAGTGTTCATAGATTTTGAAACAAAATACAAATAAAGAAGTTACAGGGCTTTAAATGCCACTTTTTAGTTTTTTCAAAATATCTCCAAAAACCAAAAAAGTTAAAAGCACGGCGATGACGTTTTTAAATTACCAATAAAATTCTGTAAAACTTTGTTTATTTAATCATTTTTGTATCTCTTATAGTTTCCTTCATCCTAATACATGCATCACCAAAATGGCCTACGCTTTATACCATTTATAATTAAGATATGAAAAATAATAAATTAATAATGAATAAAAACAAAATAAAAAAATGGTATACTGGAGTACCGAAGCAGTAATTTTATTTATGAAAAATGTACCATATACCATATACCAAATAAATATAAAGAAGAATAATTATTAAAAAATCGGCAACTTGGCAGGGCATATTTTAATTTATGTTGGGCCATATATCCTTACTCTATCTAAGGCCCCCTAAGAAGTTTATTTTAAGTTAAAGTATTGCCAAAAAAAAATAAATTTAAAAAAACAATAAAAGTATCAGAAAAGCAAAAAACATTGGTTTTATATTGATAAAATTGTTATAATACAAATGTAAAGTCTTTTTGACCCAGTCGAACATTGAAACTGTGATAAAAATTCACTTTTTCGTATTACCAGTACAAATTTCAGGTTATCAGCTCAATTTTGGTCAACGAAAATGTATCAAAATGCCAGTGACTCAATGGTCCCGCATCTGCTTTTTTGCTAAATATAGTAGTTACTAAGAAAAGTTGAAGGAAAACTGTAGTTAAACTTCCACCACTAAGGTGCCAAGAGAAAAATCTGAAAATTGGGATCGCACAACCTAAATTTACAATAAAGTGTACAAATTATTGTTTTTTGATGTTTAAAAAATGAATTTAAAACAGGGAATTCAAAAAAAATAAGATGTGGTAATTAGTTTTTATCTGTAAACTTTGGAAAATACTAAAAAAAAATTAAATCTTATTAGCTAATATTTTTACGGTTTTGCAGATTTAAGAAATCGTTTTTTAATTATTTATATTAATTGTTTATGCACTGTTTTTAGTCCGTCACGTATTATCTTGCTTCTCATGATGAATAATTTTCATTCAATATATATATATATATATATATATATATATATATATATATATATATATATATATATATATATATATATATATATATATATATATATATATATATATATATATATATATATATATATATATATATATATATATATATATATATATATATATATATATATATATATATATATATATATATATATATATATTAGTTAAACTCCCACCACTAAGGTGCCAATCTGAAAATTGGGATCGCACAACCTAAATTTACAATAAAGTGTACATATATATACAGGGTGTCCCGAATTGCAGTGTCCAAACTTTAACAGCGCATTCTGCATTCAAAATAAGCCCTAATTTTCCATATAAACATATATCGGCAAATGCTTCGTTTTCGAAATACAGGGTGTTAAAGTTTTAAGAAAAAAATTGTTATTTAGTCATAACTTTTTTAGTACTTGAGATATTGTTATTAAATTTGGTAAACAGCATTTGAGTAACAAAAGGCATTCTTTGATTTGAAATATTTTTTAATTCTTTATCAGTGGCGTCCGTACAGGATTTTTTATTGAATATTCTTGAGGAAAAAATGGTACGCTACTGCTTTTTCTGAAAACAAAAATCATTCCTAAAATCCTCACTCAGTTTGGAGCAAATTTGATCCCTTGCCTTTTTTTCGTGCGATGTAAGGATTTCGAGTCAAAAACTAAAAACTATTTTTATGTATGGCGTAGTTAAAATTTCCATTATTGTTAATTATTTCAGTGGCAAAACCTTTAACATCTTGGTATGCCATGATTGCACTTTTGTGACAATTCAACAATTGCTAGTTTCGTCTTTAAAGTGTGACATTTGAGTTTTTAGAGTAAATAAATGTCAGGTACATTACAGTTTATACAAAAAGGTAATTATCAGTCTAACTAGTGATTTCAAAATGGTGTTATTCAGTAACTTTGAGTATGCTGATATTCATTTCGTTTATGGTTTCTGTAATGGAAATGCAAATGCAGCAGTACGGGAATACCAACGAAGATTTCCAAATAGAAGATAACCTTGCAAACAAGTTTTCATTAAAACACATTTAATGTTTAGGAATTGTGGACTCAAAAAGAATCCGAGAAACGAAGGTAGGAGAAATGAACAACATCGAAACGTAATTTTAAATAAGTTTGACAACAATAGGACACTAAGCCTACGAAGAGCAGCTCATAATTTACAAGGCAACGCAGTTTTTGTTTCTAAAAATAAGGTTCATCGCGTTTTGAGGAAAGATCACAGGAAGCCATTTCAGATGCAGCCAGTTCAAAACTTACAACCTGGTGATGCCGAAAAACGTATCAGTTTTTGCAATTGGTTTTTGCGCCAAATAGAGGAAGACGAGAACTTCTCAAAAAAAAAATTATGGACTGATGAAGTCACATTTACCCGAAGCGGCTCAGTAAATTTCCATAATTTAGGAATCTGGAGCCATGACAATCCACGTGTTGTACGAACTAGAGCATTTCAGCAAGAATTTTCTGTTAATGTTTGGTGTGGTGTAATAAATGAATTTTTTTTGCGGGCCCCATATTCTACCACCACGCCTAGATGGACAGTTATTTAATGATTTTCTGCAAAATGAGTTATTTCAATATCTAGAAAATATTCCTCTAAATCTTAGAAACGAATTCTGGATTCAAATGGACGGGGCTCCCGCGCATTTTGCGCTTGTAAATCGCGAGTGGTTAAATAATAATTATCCAGAACGGTGGATTGGACGATTAGGAGCTACAGCCTGGCCACCACGGTCCCCTGACCTCACACCTGTCGACTTCTTTGTGTGGGGTTATTTGAAAAATTTAGTTTATTCCAGACCAGTTCATACAAGAGAAGAACTGATTCTAAGGATAGCGCAAGCCTGTGAAACTTTGCGAGCCAATACGAATTATATACGCCATGCCACTGACACAGTTAAGAGCAGATGCCGAAAATGTGTCGAAGTTAGAGGAGCTCATTTTGAGCAATTATTGTGAATTTTAAGGCCCACATTAATCCTTAATAATATTTAAAGTGCTCTATAAATTTTTTTCACGATCTAAGTTAATAAAAGTTATGAATTCTAGTTTTTGTAAAATTAATTACGAACTTAGTTAATAAAGAGTAGTTTCTGTAAAATGAAGTATCATCTTCAAAATTGAATTAATTCTAATTACCGTTTTACAAAATGAATCGACGATTTTAGAATTATAAACTCATCTGTCGTACTTTAAAGACGAACCTAGCAATTGTTCAATTATCACAAAAATGCAATCATTGCATGCCAAGAGTCGACAATGAAGGAATGATGGTAAGTACCAAGGACATCAGATTTTAATAGGTTGCCTGCTAACTTCTGCGATGTCACCCTGATAACCCAAACATAATTCAAATCTCCATTACAACGGGTCGATGACGTCATCTCTCCTTAGTTGTCAGACAAGCTTTTATTTTAGAAACACTACATACGTTGTTCAGAAATTATGAACTCACCCGGAATGCATGAAATAAATATCGGAAACCAAATAATTTTAAAAACTTGCTGTTACAATCCCACCTTAAAGGTTTTGGTACTGAAATGAACAATAATGGAAATTTTAACTATGCCATACATAAAAATGGAATGATTTTTGTTTTCAGAAAAAGCTGTAGAGTACCATTTTTTCTTCAAGAATATTCAATAAAAAATCCCGTAGGGACGCCACTGATGAAAAATTAAAAAATATTTCAAATCAAAAAATGCCATTTGTTACTCCAAGGCTGTTCACCAAATTTAATAACAATATCTCAAGTAATAAAAAAGTTAACACCCTGTATTTCGAAAACGAAGCATTTGCCGATATATGTTTATATAGAAAATTAGGGCTTATTTTGAATGCAGAATGCGCTGTTAAAGTTTGGACACTGCAATTCGGGACTCCCTGTATATATATATATATATATATATATATATATATATATATATATATATATATATATATATATATATTTAAGAGTATCTTTAGAAAAAATATAAAATAGTTTTGTTTCGGTTGTTTTAAGAAAATAAATACAAGAATATGTTTATTACTTTTAATTTTGATTTAGTTGAATTATATTATGGAATTTGAAATGTCGGAACTTTAAGAAGGACAAATAGCATCCTCCAGAGTAGCTGTAGAGGACGGAGGACATATTAGCCCAAAGGAGGACTATCCTCCCGCCTGGAGGACGGTTGGCAACCCTACTCCCCAGAAGCAAAAGTATAGAAAATGGAATAACCTGTACAACAGAGTATTGTTTAGTTCTTTCACTGACTATTTGACATCCCTAGTTCGTACCCTATTTTCTGTATTTGTTTCATTTGCACACAACCCCTTCTTTTGAACGCATACCAGGTATTTACCTTTACTACAATTATCGTAAGAGATACTGTATTAATACTATACTAATGCTCTGAAAAAAATCAACAATAAAGACAATGCAACTTCTCAGAATATCCTAAGGTTCCATTCACTTTCCTTTGAACCCGTGGATCAATATCTATAGTAAATTATATATTAGAATGTTGTTGTAGAATTGAGAGCAACTAAATCAATTCATAGTTATTAACAGAAAAAGAAAAATTAATGGATTTTTTATAATCCATTCAAAAAGAAAACTTTCTAATGGTTTGTTTTTAATACACGGGTAATTAAATTACAACAGAAAAGTAATATTTGATTGTTAGTCTTTTATTACACTTTATCAATCAATTAACAACACGAACTATAATTCAAACACAAAACCGAAATAAATAAATAAAGGCATGCCGACACAATTAGCTATCTGTTATTACTTTATTAGCTCTTATTGTAATATGTGACTTGCAAAACTGCTATTAAAGGAAAACTATATCGCATGCATACACCTATTAACTCTGACTCCCCCGAGATATAATGAAAACGAATTACTTGCCAGTAATTTTGCTGGAGAAAGTAAATTAGATGGATTACCTTACTCCCTAGTTTAACGACTTTAAATATGCAATAGCTTTTGTCCGTTGTGTTTATTGTAATAGTTTTGCTTAAAATTTCATCGATCGTAGAATGCAAAAGGTTGATTTGCCAATTTTACGCAACTTTTTGCAAATTTATTAGTTAGTTATGACACATAAACCCATTTCTTTTGTTGTTTATTGCAATATTTTTGATAATGTCTGATTTCAATTACTTTATATATAATCTATACTTATATAAGAATATAGAAATTAAAACTCGAATCAAAAAAATCGGAAAATTTTCTTTACCCGGAACTTCCCTTGTTATGATTTTATTTTTCATTTGTTAGGAATAGTGAAGTGACCCAATTTAGTTTAGAACATAGTCACAGTATATGGTATACTGTCTTTTCATTTTTATTGGGCGCCATTTTGTTCCATCATATTGGATTCCTACCAATATTTTGCCATTTTCTTTCTACCTATTCTATACTTGAATTTTGGGCATAATTTAAAATATTAAGTTTCTAAATGGTCTTCGTTAACGATCCACTTGTTATGTCAGAGTGGCGTATTATTTGGGATTAGGATCCAGTAAAAAAATACAAAAGCCCTTTTTTAAATTGTCGACGTTTCGCAACTTTATTATTGCGTCCTCAGGACAAATATAGATTTTATATCCTGCATGAAACCCATATTATTAGTCTTTATCTACTCCGTTGGTCCGTAGATATTTCTTAACCACAAATAATACACCACTCTTACAACAAGAAGATCGTTAATTAAAATAATTTAGAAACTTAATATCTGGGAAATATCTTCGAACCAGGTGTGTGTTCTGAGGATTTGACAATAAAGTTGCGAAACGTCGATAACTTAAAAAAACTTTTGTTTTTTTACAGGATCCTAACCCCAAGTACACCACTCTAACATAAAAACAAGAGGAACGTTAAGGAAAACCATTTAGTAACTTAATATCTGAGAAATTCAGAATTCAGGTTTCATGCAGAATATAGAATCTGTGTCCTGAGGATGCAACAATAAAGTTGCGAAACGTCGACAATTTTTAAAAAGTCTTTTGTTTTTTACTGGATACTAATCCTAAATAATACATTACTTTAACATAACAACAAGAGGATCGTTAACGAAAACCATTTAGAAACTGCAGACCAACGGAGTAGGTAAATACTGATAATATGGGGATCATGCAGGATATAAAAATCCATATGTGTCCTGAGGATGCAACAATAAAGTTGCGAAACGCCGACTATATAAAAATGGACTTTTGTTTTTTTTACTGAATCCTAACCCCAAATAATACACCACCCTAACATAACAAGAGTATTGTTGACAAAAACCATTTAGAAACTTAATGTCTGGGAAGTATATGCGGACCAACGGAGTTGGTAAAGACTGATAATATGGGTTTCATGTAGAATACAGGATCTATACAGGGTTATTCACGCAACCCGTTCATTAAAAGTTTTTGATGATGCCATTTAGATAAGAATTTCAAATTTTGGGATTAAGGTAAGGTCAGGGGGTACTTCTTTTTTGAAATATTTTCCAACTTCCTGTCACTTCCGGTTTAAACGGAAGTTGGTATCAACTTGCTTATTTTAAATGGAACACCCTGTATTTTATGATATTTTTGGATTCTACGGAGAATTTTAATGCTATTTTATGTAGCATGTTCTATACCTAGGTTCAAGCGTTCTTAAGATATTTGACCTTGAACCGAAAATGAGCCTTCGGGGTACCAAATTTTAAAACCTCATATTTTTGTAAGTTTTGAAGATATAATCTTCATATTTTGCAGACGATCGGTAAATAATCTTAGGTTTCTATTTTTTTTATTGAATTTGTCTATTTTTATACAGGGTGTCCTAAATTTAGCGGCAAACATTCACATTTTCAAAGCCGCTAAAGTCCGTTTTTTTTAAATGGGACACCCTATAACTGTAGGCACTATCAAATGTAGAATTTAATTTTCTATCGAACTGTATTAAGGTTCCCTATACCTATTCGTAACCATTTTCGAAAAAATCAGGTTTTTATTAAACTATCATATGTATTTGCTAAATGCTTACACCTTCCCGTAGTAAGCCATGGAAAAACAATTGTGCTTTTCTATTCAACATGACAGCTGATTTCAAACTTTTAAATTAAAATAAAATAACACTCAAAAGCTGATATTCTCAATTTATTTTATATTCGCGGAGAATGTTACAAAATATTGGAGAGAACGTGCCATGTTTTTAATGAAAAACATCCTCATTTATCGCCAATGAACAAGAGAAAATTTAAGAGGATTGCAACGAAATTTTTTCGTTTCGGAAAAGTTAAAGTTATAAAAAATGTAATAAATTGTTTACATTATTTTTAACCATATCTACTAAGTTCGAGACTGTTCTAAACTTGTTTTAGTGAACTTAAAAATTAGAGCAATCTAACAATCAACAATAAATAAATAAAATAATAAAAGTGAATTATAACAAATGTTCTATATGCTGTTCGTTCATTTGAAGACACATTTCAATTCTTCTTTGTACAGTTGCTGTGGCCCGTTGAATTTGTCCGTTTTCTAATTCGACAAAAGCTGTTCGTATCGTGTCCAGTAAATCCTGTTGGTTATTTACTGGGACAGCATAGACTTTAACTTTAATAAATCCCCATAAATAAAAGTCTAGGGGTGTTAAATCAGTCGATCGCGGGGGCCATCTCCAAGGGCCATTGGGACCAATCCAGCGATCTTCAAAAATTCAAGATAGTTGGAGATAAACTGCAGCGGAATTATGTGCTGGTGCCCCATCTAATTGATACCAATAATTTTGCAGCTCACCAATAGGAATTTCTTCTATAAATTCAGAAACCGTCCCTCGTAGAATTTCCAAATACTTATCACTGTTTAAATTGTCTTCATAAATACAGTACCGCACCTGATCATTTAATACTATACCGAAGACATTGAAGCTAAAGCTCTCTTGAGAACGCATTTCGCGTAAAGCGTGCGGATTTTCTGCTGCCCAGAAATGTTCGTTTCTTCTATTTGTTATTCCTTCTCTAGAAAATTTCGCTTCATCGGTCCAAAATATTTTTGAAAGGAATTGAGAGTCTATCTAATTCTACTCGTCGGACGTCATCACCAGGTCTCAAGGCTTGCACGTTTTGGAAGGAATAAGGGTGCATATGATGTTCGCTCAAGATTCTTTGGACAGATGAAGAAGAAATTCCCAAATCGTTTTCTGCAGGCGGTATTGAACTTTGCGGGTTTGCGTGGAAATAAGCTAATGTGTTTATCCTCAGCATTTGTCACTGGTTTCTGAACATTTTTTGTAACTTTAACCTTGCCAAAACCCAAAAAGTTCGTCTCAATCCTCTTGAATTTTGACTTGTTCATTGGCGGCAAATCAGGGTGGCGTTCATTAAACACACAACACGTTCTCTCCAAAATTTTCAGAAAATTCCAATATCAGCGTTTGAGTATTCTTCCATTTCGATTTAGAAGATCTAGTTTATCACTGGCAGCTTTCGATAAATAACGCATACTAATCATCTGTCATATTGGATATTGGATCTCAATTGTTTTTCCATGGCTCAATATTGGAACATGTAAACATTTAAGCAAATACATACGATTTTTTTAAAAAACCCAATTATTTCGAAAATGGTTACGAATAGGTATAGGGAACCTTAATACAGTTCGATAGAAAATGAAATTCTACATTTGATAGTGCATAAAGTTATAGGGTGTCCCATTTAAAAAAACGAACTTTAGCGGTTTGAAAATGTGAATGTTTGCCACAGAATTTAGGACTCCTTGTATAAAAATAGACAAATTCAATAAAACAAAAACCTAAGATTATTTACCGATCGTCTGCAAAATATGAAGATTATATCTCCAAAACTTACAAAAATATGAGATTTTGAAATTTGGTACCCCGAAGGCTCATTTTCGGTTCAAGGTCAGAACGCTTGAACCTAGGTATAGGACATGCTACATAAAATAGCATTAAAATTCTCAGTAGAATCGAAAAATATCATAAAATACAGAGTGTTCCATTTAAAATAAGCAAGTTGATATCAACTTCCGGTTAAACCGGAAGTGACAGGAAGTTCAAAATATTTCAAAAAGAAGTACCCCTTGACCTTACCTTAATCCCAAAATTTAAAATTTTTATCTAAATGGCATCATCAAAAACTTTTAATTAACGGGTTGCGTGAATAACCCTGTATAGGTGTCCTGAGGATGGAACAATTAAGTTGCGAAACAACGACAATTTAAAAAGACTTGTTTTATACTGGATTTTAATTTTTTAACATTGTTTCTCCATATTGGATTTTTACCAAAATATTACCAAATCACATCCATATGACCCTTAATTTTTGGTCAAAATTTGAAGTCAATCGGGTAAGTAGTATTTAAGCTATGTCGCGAACTGACAGACAGACCGACACACGGACCGAATGAATTGATAAAACATGCTTTTTGGTATCTAGGGAACCGTGAAGATCGGTAAAACCTGAGAGGGTGATTTTGTGATTTTTTCACCATTACAAAAATTTTATTTGGCCGCCATTTTATTCCATCATGTTGAATTAGTAACACATTTTTTTTGGTTGAGTTCTATACCTCATTTAGTTATGGCAGAAAATTTGAAATTATTCCATTAAGTAGTATTTCAGGCTAAATTTTGAAATGTTTATTACACCGCCATTTTGTTCCGCCATCTTGGATTCGTACCAAAATTTTACCAGTTGATTCCAACATAATACTTGATGTTTTTGCAAAATTTGAGATAAATTGGATGAGTAGTTTTCTAATTATAATTTTTTTAACATTTTACTAGGCCGCCATTTTGTTTCATCATATTGGATTTTTACCAAAATGTTACCAGGTCATTCCCATATGACCCTTAATTTTTCACCATAATTTGAAGTCAGTCAGGTAAGTAAGGTTTTTGGCTATGCCGCGAACAGACAGACAGACCGACGGAATTGAGAAAACATGTTTTTCCTGTTTACGAGGGAAGTAAAAAATAAAGAAAAGTTGAAACATTTCTTTTTACAGAAATTGAAGTGCATGATACCTTTTGTCCAAAGAGTAGATCTAATTGTTTTGGTCATCTAAATCTAATTCTTGGACCATTATTTCCAGATCTTTTTTCAATTTTCGTAATAAATCGGTTATTGAAAAATGTATAGAGGATATCTCTCAAAAGTAGTAGATTCTGGCGGGTTTGCTTTAAAAAATACGAACTTTTCCATCACAACAAAAATTGCACGTTTACTGTCACTATGATCAATAAATATAATGATATTAAATAGGCAACAAGGAATGATTGATCACTGGCCGACAAAAAAAAATTTTTTTGTTATAACACAAATCAGAATAGCATAATCTAATAGAATGGACCTATCCAAATACGAAAATGACAAATAGAAAGTTGTAGCACGTAGGGTTTTCTTCTTAGAGTTGTAGAACCATATCGAATGTTACGATACTTAATATCTATAGAAAAAATGATTTCAGAAAATTCTTAACCCTGTTTATTGACTATGTTTACAGTTTTCGCCTATTAAACATACCATACATCTAAGAGAAAAGGAAACGAGAAAAATATTAACTTAAAACACTAATTAAACTTTATTTTTTCCGTTTATGAGGTGTCCTATCTTCTCTCTTCAAAAACCAACAGTAGTCACCCATCATGGCTGGATCTCATCGTCCTTGGTACCGAATTTCCATTGTTCTGATATCTTGGTGAAACCTTTCACCCTGCTCGTCACTAACAGCTCCCAAATTAATTTTTTGGAGAAAATGACAGATGGGAATGGAGGAAGTGAATTTTTAATGACATTCTGGCACCAAGCGCTTTATAGGCATCTAAGAGTTCATTAACTAATTGTTCATAATTTTCATCCATATTGTTTCCTAAAAATCCTCTTAGTACATTAACAAATGAATTCCATGATCTGAGTTCCTGCCTGGTAAGGTTTTCCATAAAATTGACATCGTCCAGCAATTTTCTGATTTGTGGCCCAATAAAAATGTCTTCTTTTAATTTGGCATCACTTAATTGGGGAAAGACTTGTCTTAGGTATTTAAATCCGTCACCATCTTTATTCAAAGCCTTCACAAAGCTTTTCATCAGCGCAAGTTTAATGTGAAGAGGAGGCAAAAGGACATTTTTGGGATCAACAAGAGGTATAAATTTAACATTTTGAGATCCCGGTTGAAATTCGCTTCTTTCTGGCCAAATTTTTGTCACATAATGCTGATTTATTGCATGACTGTCCCATAAACAAAGAAAACAGCAATATTTTGTAAATCCCCCCTGAAGTTTCACTAAAATCGCTATAACTTTTAAGTCCCCACATATCTGCCATTTATACCTATTGTAGTTTATATTTTCATAATTTTCTTTCACTGCAACTGAATGGGCAACTGGTATAGAGGGTTTTAAATTTCCATTATGCAATAACACAGCTTTTAAGCTATATTTAGATGAGTCTACGAATAAGCACCACTCACGGGGAGAATGTTCAATATCAAGTTGCTGCATTAACCTGTCAATATCAGTACACGCCCACAACGAATTTTCCTTACTGTAGAATTCAGAAAACATAGCATTTATTTTTCTGAAATTCGTAATTTTTGTTTCTTTGGCCAATAGGTTCCATTCCTTAAGACGGGAACCCAGAAGTTCTGACTGTTGCTTAGATAACCCCAAATCACGTACTAAATCATTTAATTCACGTTGAACAATCAAATGTGGCTCGCCGGAACTGGGACCTGTGGTAAAAGTGGGATCGGTGCACTGTTCTTCTGAGTTGCCTGATAATGCGTTATCTCCATTATCTCCCAAATCAATAGCTTGTCAATTTAGAAGCACAATCGGCACTGACAAATTTGCATTATGAGGAACAGGTCGTATGGCAGATTGCAAATTTGGATATTCTATATTGTGCTTTCCCTTTTTTGGAATAATCTTTGTCAGGCAAAAAATAACAATCGTCAGAATGATTGGTGGGTTCTCGCCATACCATTGGAACTGCAAAAGGCATACTTTTTCTCTTTCCCTTCATCCACTGCACCAATGATACACTACAACTAACACAACATACATGGAGAGCCCACCGCTTATCTTGATCCCCAATTAATAGACCAACATATTTAAAGTAGGCTTTTTTTACATTTTCGGAAAATGGCCTGGCTTGTGATTTCACCAGAAATTCTCCACAAATATAATAAGATTTGTCAGGCGAAATTTTGCAACTTCGGCGCGTTTGATTCTACATTCTCGTCTTCACATACACTTATTAATCGATACACAGAGAACTACTCAATTCGAAAACTCAACAGAAGATTGATGTTTAACGTTTATTTTATGTCTAATGTTGTAAACAACCCAGTTAGGTAATTTTTCCGTTGTAAAATGGACCCATTTTAGCCGCCCTACAATAAAATTGTTTACTTGCCAATATAAAAGGTTCTAATTAGGCTATTAAAAAATGGTACGTATTAAGGCTTTCGAATATTTTTTTTATTATTAGGAGGTTATTTCCATTGTTAAAATAATGAGCTGGCCTGTCTTAGAAAAATCTTGTCGGCCAGTGATTATTTAGAGTAGATATGCACCGGGTACCGAGTATTACCTTTATTTTGTTACCCAGTCGGGTACCTGGTACCAGTAAAAACCAAAGTTAAACAGTTTTTCGAATTATAATTATTATTATTTAAAGATAACTTAGTTTATGACTGGTTTAGGCTATTTACACCCAAGGAATCAACAATGTTACCACAAGTACTTGCATGTAGCTGGCAAACTTGTTGACCTATTCTCAGAGCTACGAAAATTCCGAAAAATACCTAATGGAGATGGAAAAGCATAATCAATTATCAAGGTTATTTTGATTTAATTGAGTATAGAGTGATAATTACTTATTACAAAAGAAGAAGCAGCTGAAATATGACATATTCCTAGATCACCAAATTCATTAGGAAGATGGAAAAGTTTTTAAATAAAGTAGCAAGATTTTTCACTAAATTGGCAAGTGGATATTTTTTGTGCAGAATATTGTGTCAAAAATCATATTCGTTTCATAATTCTGCACTTTCCCAACAGGTTGAATATCTTAGTAAATAAAATCATACTAGGTATAGCCAAGGAATTTTTCTGCAAAATCTAATTTACTAACCGATTTTTATTTTTAATTTTTCTCTCAGGAACTCATTAGACTTACATATTTTCACACTCTTGGAAGAACTACCATTCATATTTCAACTGCTACCATCATCCAATAATTAGTACTGCACAGAATTTGACTATTACCACCATGCATTAATTAAAGGTAAAAGGACACCAAGCCGGAAGTGACGAGTGTGCGCGGAGGACACGCAAATAAAGATAACATTCGCGGTTCTCCAAATAAACGTGGATAGGGGTAGAGAAGCCGACGACCTCCTTTCTGCAACTGCCAACGAAGCGGGAGCTGACATTCTAATCATAGCCGAACCCAATAAAGCTATAGTTGACAATTCAGCATGGTATACAGACCAAAGAAAAGATATCTGAGGCAAGGGATATAAAATTATAAAATCATTGATCAATTGAGAAGCAACAGCAAAACGCTGACGTTCTTTTCCCCATCAACTGGATGTCGCAGACCGAAACCCAGTGTTATTCACAATTCACGAACTTGTAGATGCTGCGTCAAAACTGAAGGCCAAACGATCACCAGGCCCGGACTGCATTCCTCCCGCCATAGTTAAACTTTCAATAGAAGAAATCCGGCTGCTTCCCCGATAATTGTAAAGTAGGCGACCTAATCCTGCTGCCCAAAAAGGACAAACCTGTCGACTCGCTTTCGACATACCGACCCATATGCCTGCTGGACGCAGCAGGTAAAATACTGGAATATATGATTCAAAATCGTCTTCTACGGGAACTAAAGGATAAACAAGCCATTTTTGCAAGACAGTTTGGATTCCGTCAAGGGAAATCTACCGTGCATGCTGTGGAAGCTGTAACAGATATAGCCAAACGGTCTAATAGGACAGTCAACAGGCAGAGACAAATATGTGTTTAATAACTCTCGACATCAAAAACGCTCTCAACTTAGCCCCTCGTCAAAGAATCGTAGATATACTCGCTTGCCTTTCGATCAGCCCGGATATTGTCCAGCTTATCGTAAACTACCTGCAAAACTGTAAATTAAGACTTAAGTGTAGTAATCAAGACCTTGTTGTCAGTTCGTTATACAGTGGCGTTTCCCAAGGTTCTATACTAGGACCAATACTGTGGAATGTGCTATACAAGGGCATGCTTGAGATAGACTTGAGACAGAACGTCACCACAGTAGCATACGCAGACGATCTCGAAGTAACCGTTGTAGCCAGAGACGAAGAAGAACTAGTTAATAGAGGGAACTGGGCTATTGAAGAAAATGTCTTCTGGAGGAATGGTCGCTGCCTTATCCAGGCTCATGCCAAACGTTGATAGATAATCCAAAAGGCGTGTATTAAGTGCAGTAGCACACAGTACTCTCCTGTATGCCGCTCCGGTTTGGATAGAGGCTCTGGATATTAAGAAAAACCTTCGGAAGCTTGTAGCCGCCAGTTATAAGATGGCAATAAGGGTATGCAGTGCATATCGTACTAAATCAGCGGAGGCGGCCTCGGTACTTGCAGGAATTCCGCCCATCAAACTTAGTGCCAAGGAAAGGACCGATAGACATGCCGGCGTGACAGGAACTGTGGCTAGAGAAAATCTATATTCCATCTGGCAGGAAGGATGGGACTCAACTAACAAGGGACTGTGGACTAGACGTCAAGATATGGACCGAAAAAGGTCACGGAGAAACGGACTTCTACACTACACAAGCCCTATCTGGTCACGGGTGCTTTAGGGAATACCTAAATAAATTTGGCCTGGCAGATAACGCAAACTGCACCTATTGTGGACAAATAGAAGACGCCTATCACACCATCTTTGTTTGCCCTAGATGGATTAAAGCCCGGCGGATATGCCAAACCCAAATTGAACACCCAACTAACGCCTGAAAACCTGATTTGTTCAATGCTGGCGTCAAGCTCTAACTGAACAGCAGTCTGTCTTATGTTCAGAAATATTTTGGAGACTAAAGAAGAAGCAAACCAAAACTTACCTGTATAAACGACAACCCACTCCTTTCGAAGTAATTCGAAAGCGGTTCCAAAAGGCCTTGGGGTACATACTTAGCTCCCGGAGAGGAATTTTTTTGGTCGGTAGGCGTCCTTTCACTCGAGTAGAATTCGACATACCCCTGGTCACATAAGATCTTTTCCGACCAGACAAACTTTTGAAGTTTTTTACCCCCCGTAAAAAAAATAAAAACTACCACTTTTTGTTGATTACTGCCATATGTATTTCAACTACTACTACCTTTTATTGATTGCTTCCACATGTATTGGAACTACTACCACCGTTCATTAATTACTACCATTCATATTTCAACTACTGCCAGCTTCCATTGATTACTACCACACATATTTTAACTACTACCAGCTTAACAACTTGACTAGCTTGACTACTACCGTAAATATTTTATTTATTACCTCCATATATTAATAATTACTACCACATGTATTTCAAATTTTCTTTACTTTCCAACACGATGAATGTGTCAGCGATTTTTCTTAATTCTTAAATAAGTACAGTACATATCTACCAAAGATATCATATTTAATATGTTAAGTGGTAAAAATGGAAATTGGTAGTAGTTAAAACACATGTAGTAGTAATTAATGAGCTAGTCGTTGAATTTTGTCCATCCATTAATTGCTACAATTAATGGAAGATGGCAATAAATGAAATAAATGTGGTAGTAATGGAAGCTGGTAGTAGTTAAAATACGTGTGGTAGCAATTGATGGATGGTGGTAGTAAATGAAATATCTGTGGTAGTAATTAAAATAAGTTGGTAGTAGTTGAAATACGATTGGTATAGTTAATGGAAGGTGGTAGTAGTTGAAATATAAATGGCAGTAGTCCGAAGAGTGTGAAAATATGTAAGTTCATGAAGGATTTTAAAAAAAATAAAAATCGGTCAGTAAATTAGGCAGGCACGAATTCTTTAAAAGAAGAAATACGATATTCAAGACTATTCCCTAAAGATTACTGGAAAATCTTTTTAAGGTAGATGTTTTTTTAAAGGTGCGTCTATATTGAGTATAGAAAAAGGAGACTGCTAATATAGTAACTTTATCTTGATCTACGAATTTAAATCGGAAGAAATATCTTAAAATTTTCTATAAACATGCCATTATATTTGGAAATGAAGGAAAGTTCACACTTTTTAGTCTTTATAGTTAGACCAACTTGAGAAGAAGTAGTTGTTAAATGTTTAAAATTTGTTAAAACAATATCTGTGTTATCAGATAATTTACCACTGTTAATTTACAAGCTGTATAGCTAAGAAATAACCTGTTCACAAAGGTTAATTTACGAGATTATAAACTGGTGGTAGATTTCTTGAAACTTTATTCAAAATCGGTGAGCTTGGAATCGTATAAAGCGGGATTTTTAGTAACAACTTGATACGATTTTCGTATTAGAAAGCATAGAAGAAAATAGTAAAAGTAGTAAAATACTAACTAAATATATAGTAGCTGCTTATTAAAGTCTGCCTTTAGGTAATCGTGAAAAAAATCGCCCTCCGAGATTACTTTAGATCTTCACGTTTCAGGGTTTCTAGATGGCGAAAAACATGTTTTCTCGATTCTGTCGGTCTGTCTGTCTGTCAGTTTGTCTGTTCGTGGCATAGCTAAAAAACTACTTACCCGATTGACTTCAAATTTTGGTCAAAAATTAAAGGTCATATGGGGATGACCTGGTAATATTTTGGTAAAAGTCCAAAACGAAAAAACAAAATGGCGGCCTAGTGAAGTTTTAAAAAAATTATTTCTAAGAAAATTCGTATTCAATTTATCTCAAATTTTGCAAAAAAATAAGTTATTATGTAGGAATCAACTGGTAAAATTTGTACGAATCCAAGATAATTGTAGTATAGAGATGAACTAGTAAAACCGTGGTACTAATTGAAGATGGCGGAACAAAATGGCGGCTAAATAAAATATTTGTAATCGTGAAAAAATCACCCTCTCAGGTTTTACATATCTTCGCGTTTTAGCGTCCCTAGATGCCAAAAAAAATGTCAATCAATTCCGTCGGTTTGTCTGTCTGTCAGTTCGCAGCATAGCTTGAAAACTATTCTTCAGATTGACTTCAAATGTTAGACAAAAATTAAAGCTCATATGGAGATGACCTGGTAATATTTTGGTAAAATCCAGTATGGCAAAACAAAATGGCGGCCTAGTAAAACGCTAAAAAATTATTACTAAAAAAAACTAATTATCCAATTTGCACAAAAATCAAGTATTATGTAGGAATCAACTGCTAAAAAACTACTTAATGACCTGAGTTCAAATTGTGTGATATAACTAATTGTAGTCTAGAGATGAACTAATAAAATTGCGGACTAATTCAAGATAGCCGGGCAAAATGGCGGCCAAATAAATTTTTTGAAATTTGAAAAAATCACCCCTCAGATTTTATATATCTTCGAGATTTAGCGTCTCTAAATGCCAAAAAATATGTTTTATCAATTCGGTCTGTCCACCTGTCGGTTTGTCTGTCTGTCTGTCTATCAGTTCGCGTCAAAGCTTAAAAACAATAAAAACTACTCATCAGATTGACTTTAAATTTTAGACAAAAATTAAGGCCCATATGGAGATGACCTGATAATATTTTGATAAAAATCCAATATGCCGGAACAAGATGGAGGCCTAGTGAAACGTTAAAAAAAACAATTGTCCAATTTATCTCAAATTTTATACAAATATCAAATGTTACATAAGAATGAACTTTTTAACATTTTGTTATGAATATAAATAGCAAATCAAAATTGGGTCCTCATAAAATATTTAAAATCAGTGGCGGCTCTTCCATAGGGTCATTTGGTCAATGACACCCCAAAAATATTTCAGAAAATAAATTATTCGTTTAACCTTGGAAAAAGTTAAATACGCTACACTATTAGCCGCGCGCGGCGGTTCGAATGGTCTCGTTGCGTTCCTTAGGCATAATAAAATACATTATATTAAGCTAGGCTGGGAAGTCCGAATTGCCCTAATTACCTTAAAGCTTGACGAAAGTACCCGAAGATTTCACAGCTACCGAGCGGCCGCCGAACGTGATAGCAAATGGAATATGAAATCGCGATTTGGGTCATCAGCCGGTCTCTTCTCATAATTCGATCGATCGGTCGTGGCATCACGTCGGCATGCGGAAGTTGACTTGTTCAGAGGTCGCGCGGTTGATATTCTAACTCGATATTGTTTCGGACGTTTTTAACCGATGAAAATTGATTTATATACAGTTTTTTGCAATATATATTTTTTTATTTTTATGATCCATGTGTGAGTTGGAAATATACAGGAACTAAAATGTTGGTAGTGACTAGTGCAAAAATAAACAACTAAAAAGTGCTTGCGAACTTAATTTTGCAAAAATAATCAATTTCAAGGTGGTCTATGTTTGAGTTGTGAATGTAGATGAAATAAAATGTCGGTAGTGCAAAAAATTAAACAACTAAAGAGTGCTAACGAACTTAATGTTGAGAAAATAACCGAATTCAAGGCAAGTGGTCGTAATTTGCCAGAACTTAGTATACGACAAACTAGTAAAGACAAAAATAAAGAGGTTCATCGAAACTTTCGCAAAAGTATGTACGATTTAGTTAACCGGATATGTGGTGTGAAGTCTCTAACTCATTTTACTGTTATGTTTGTTTGTTGTTTTCTAAGGACTCGTCGGACTCATTATGATTATTAAGAAAAGACTTAAAATGAAATTGATATGTTCGGTGAACTATGCTACCGTCGGAAGTGTTGATATTCGCACTCAGCTAGACACAGCTTCTAGAAAATCCCTTAGAGATTTTAATGAAAATGTATCCAAAAAATATTTTAAACAAAACTAGATTGTGTAAAATTTTGTGGGGCATTTGAGCTGGCACTACGTGGCCAAGATGAAATGACTTTCCAGGAGTTTTTCGAGGGCTTATAAATTTTGTTGAGGAGTTGGGCCAAGACAGACTATCCGCTTCTCAATGTTAAGTATCGAGAAATCGTTTATAAAAGGAATGTGCGTGCAATTTTAACGAACGTGTCATTCAGCATTTTTCCAATTCTAAAGAACGAAGAGTAGACCTGAACTTCAAAAGAATTTAAAGCTCAATTTAAAGATGAGATATTTATTTTTATTTTAAGTATGCCTATTTTTAAATTTCTTATTGACGTCACAATATAATTCACCACGAGCCGCCACTGTTTAAAATCAGTCTGGAAAAACTACTTATTAGATTATTTTCAAATTTTATGCAAGCATTAGGTATGATCTAGAGATAAACTGGTAAAGTTGCGTCATGAATTCAAAATAATGGCGGCCAAATAAAATGTTTAAAAAATTAATGTAAAAATTTTCTTAATCCATTGACTGCAAATGTTGGAAAAAAATGAAATATGATATAATAAGAAATTTACCGATTTTTTAATTTTTAAGAGTGTTAAAAATCTTTACTTTGAAACGTGTGATTGGTATTTCTACTTGCAAAAACAAAGGCTTTCAACCTTTTTGTAATAATTGAAGTAAATCATATTAGCAATTTACTATAAACAACCAAGTCTACTGGAGGAACTTAAATAAACTGAATAAATTTAAATTTCGTTAAAAAATATTTCATACTAATAGTAATCCTAGGTATGAGTTAAAAATAAGAATTAGTCTTATAAATGTATTTATGTTGTTAAATAAAATAAAAGGCAATTAAAATAATTTGGCTATCTTCGGTGTATTCACAACAGCCTGTCAAATAAAAAGTGCTACATGCAATTTGGTTCAGATAAGTTCCGTGTATCATTTGACATTGTTGGTTATATGTGTAATACCATTGTTTTAAAATTCTTTCGATTCTAACTGTGCAATGTTTTATATTATCAGTGACTAATACGCGTGTGACACATAATTACATTTCTTCTTATCATTCACATGGATCGGCGAAATGAAACTTCTGTTAAATAAATGTTACATCATTATAACTATTGTAAATAAGTACGCCAAAAAGAAAAAAAAATGCTTGAAAATATATATTAGTCTTCTTTTCATATATCCTGCAGTTTTTAATTCCGTTATTTGATCACACAACTTGTTTGTTCTAGCGTTTTCTTGTTTTTTTCATTTAATTTTAGTTGGTTCCTTTTAGTACCTTGCTTGTCAAGGGATAGCAACCCTGAGGGTGGTACCCTGCCGTAAATCCTTAAAGAGCTGGTACAATTCAGCAAGTTTACCTTTAATCCTGCCATTATTTTATGGTTTTTAACCGACCTCAAAAAAAAGAAGGAGATTCTCTAAACGGCTTGGCTGATTTTGATGAGTCAAACGTCAAATTATAGAGGACATTTCTCTGGTGGTTTGAAATTTTCCGTTCACCCGTTTTTTTTGTAATAATAACATATTAAAAAAACACAGATATAAGAGCGATAAACGTAGCGAGTTCTGTAATTAAATTTACATTGTTTTACCCTTTTCAAACTAATGCATTGAGGTGCGTAATAGTCATAAAACCCCATTTCCTAAAATGTATCTCTTTTGCGATCCCGTTATGTAATTTTATTAATCTGAAAATCTTTAATTTAAATTTTCACATTAGTAAATCAGTATTCGGTGAGTACGAGCTAAATTAGGTTTAGTATATTCCAATTTCTTTGGCACTTTGTTTAGTATAGTATCATATATTTGTATAGCAACAGTATCCCGCGATGTTTATTTAAAAATAAAAATAAATTCTACATTACTTATCAATACACTATCCAGCCTTGAAAAGACTACTGCTATGGACCAAAGTAGATGAACAAGTATTTTCAGATTCTAATGACACTGCCTTTAGTACCCATCAGTTTTCCTTTTGAGCTGTGGTTGATAAAAATTGTGATTTCGACAATTTGTCATAATGCCGTGTGGAATTAATTTATCTGAAGACTTAAAATCTCGTATTGTAGCTGCTTACCAGGCGGGAGATCGCCAATCAGATATTGCTAGGCAGTTTAAAATGGGAAAGTGTGTTGTATGCATGATTATTAAAATATATCGAGAACTCGGGGATGTATCAATAAATAATACTGGACAGTTGCAGAATGGAAGCGGGTGCGCTTTAGTGACGAATCGAAATTTAATTTGTTTCCTTCCGACGGTATTCGATATGTACGACGCCTTCCAAACACTAGAACTAAATTGTAGCAAAAGTATACTCGTCCTACTGTGAAGCATGGTGAAAGATTTGTCAAGGTCTGGGGATGCTTTTCAGGATAAGGTATGGGTCCATTATTTAGAATAAAAGTGGACAGGTTTAATTACAATGATATTTTAAACGCTTCCGTATGTGGAAGAGAAAATGCCACTTTTATTTCAATTTCAACATGATAACGACCCAAAACATGTCTCTAGGTGGTCAAAAATTTTGTGACGTGAAGAAATGGTCCCTGTCATGAAGTGGTCGTCCCAATCATCAGACCTAAATCCCATCGAAAACCTTTTGGAGATATTAGAACAGACAGTCCGAAGCAAAATCTTTACAAATCGGAACCAGTTCTTCAAAGCTTTGGTGGAAACATGGATGAATATGGATTTGTCAATAACTGATAGGCTTCTAGAGTCAATGCCACGAAGATGTACAGACGTCATCAAAAACAAAGGATACTACACCAAATTCTAGGTCTTAATTTTCAATAAAAAATATTTAGTATTTCGTTGTGGACTTGTAAATTCTCTTTTGTACCAATTTTTTGTTCATCCACCTCTCTCCAGATAGAAAATTTAATTTTTGCACTTAAGACAAGTCTTTCCCCAGTTTAGTGATGCCAAATTAAAAGAAGGCTTTTTTATTGGGCCACAAATCAGAAAATTGCTGGACGATGTCAATTTTACGGAAAAGCTTACCAGGCAGGAACTCAGAGCATGGAATTCATTTGTTAATGTAGAGAATTTTTAGGCAACAATAATATAATAATATAAAGCGATGGTAAAATTATTAAAAACAATTATCTGTCATAAAAATTTGGGAGCTGTTAGTGACGAGCAGGGTTAAAGGTTTCATCAAGATATTAGAACAATGAAATTCGGTATCAAGGATCCAGCCATGATGGGTGTTGGTTTTTGAAGAGAGACGATAGGACGCCTCAAAAAAATAAAGTTAAATTAGTGTTTTAAGTTAATACTTTTCTCGTTTGCTTTTCTCTTAGATGTATGGTATATTTAGGCGAAAACCTAAAAATCAATTAACAGGGTTAAGCTGTTAGTGACGAGCAGATATGGTTAAAGGTTTCAATCATTTGTCATTTTCGTATTAGAACATTCTATGAAGATTATGTATCTGATTTGTGTTACTTATTTGTTAACAACACGTAACATGCCAGCTACATAGCATGAGGTTGTATATTTATTTATTTATTTAGAGAGACTGTCTTACAGGATGATCCCAATTACAAGACAAAAAATAAAGTTAAATTAAAAAATGTTTTACACATAAAAAGAAGTTAATACAGTAATTATTTTTCAAATTCGTTTGCTTTTCTTATATGATTGATGTATGAAAAAAGTATATTTAATAGGCGTAAAAAACTGTAAACATAGTCAATTAACAGGGTTAAGAATTTTCTGAAATAATTTTTCTATAGATATTAAGTATCGTAACATTCGATATGGTTCTACATACTTTCTAACAAGAAAACCCTACGTGCTACAACTTTCTATTTGTCATTTTCGTATTTGGATAGGTCCATTCTATTGGATTATGCTATTCTGATTTGTGTTACAACAAAAATTTTTTTTTGTCGGCAAGTGAATTATTGGTCATCTTAAATTAAAAGTTAAACAACCGATTTAACCATCCACCAATTTGTCTTGACCGAGCGGGTGTCAATAAACCAAAGTTTTTAATTCATTTTTAAAGCGATTCCAATAAATAAACGTAATTTCGCAAAATGCAAGACTAAAAACCGAGCGAAAATTGCAAATTGCAATTCGAAGTCACAGACCGATAATTTGGCGTGAACAAACTGCATAAAGTGCCACGTTCCGGCCGGCGTTATGTGATCGGCCGCGAATAATAAAAATAAATATTGGTCAATCGAAGCAATCCAGTTTTTACTGTTTTAACCGTAATAGTTGCGCCATTCAATTGTTTTAGACGACCATTAAACCGGTTATTCGCGCGAATGTCAATGTATTGAGAACTTGGAATTTGCATGTTTTAATTAGGTTTAATTAGAAGCAGCATTTCTTTTGGTTTTGTTGCAATATCGGTGAAATTTGAGAGGATTTCCAAGTAAATTTAATTTCTTAATATTGGTGCCGCATGATGCATGCAATAATAACAAGTCGATGTAGGTTTAACTTAGAAAATGCGCCGTGCTTTGGTAAAAAAAATGAAAAAAAGATAGATGTTTTCTTTGCTCTACGTGGGAATCAAGCGTAGTTTTATTTTTATATGATAATTTAATAATGTATGTCTCGTAGATTCTTTTCCTATATTAATACAATGGTTTTAATCAATCGAGTTTTTCATTTTTTTAAATAATTTATATTAGATATTTTCGGAAGTTCTTCAATTTTTTTTTACATACAGGGTGTTAAGGGTTTGGCTACAAATATTTTAACACGTGACAGTCTGGACCATTTTGATTAAAAAATGCTGAAATAACCTTACCATTTTTGGGAAAAACGGCCTTAAAGTTGTATTTTGTTTTATTAATTTTTAAGCATTTTATGTAAAACAATTAATTATATGATTTTCTACAAAATGGCTACAAATTTTTTTTTGGTAAAATATCTGAACGACCTAAATTTAAAAAATAAAAAACGAATAAATTGTTTTATTTTACCATAGAATGCTTATTTGAAAACGGCAACACTGCCTAACGTAGTGAAACGAGCAGGTTTCAAGGAACATAACAGTTTACAAACATATCAGTTGTCTTGTTTTTTAGTTTAGTTAGAATGCTCATTTGGCGTCCCAAACATATCGGGAAACATATCCTAACAGGAGGTGTCCTAATGACAGAACATTTGTGGTCGTTTTACAAAGAGTTCGCGATACGGGAAATGTAAACGTCCGTCAAACTAATCGGGGGTCTGAAAGGCAAATAACCTTAGAGTAAGAATTATAGTAGAGATCACAACTCATTCATAAATCACGTCAGGGGTATGCGCCAACATGGCTACCCTATTTTTCACATTCTATCGACCAATGTTTACGATAAAACAAGAAGTATGGATGGATGCCTAAGCCGTGGCCATTTGTTGACGAATGCCAGTGACGGCGTGAGTTTTCACTTCCCGCATAAGGAAATATCATTAATCGTGAAAAAATTATCGTTCCGGGTTTTTACAGATCATCATGTTTTTCCATTATTGTCGGTCGGTCGGTCTGTTCCGGTATAGCTAAAAAATCCACTTACTCGATTAACTTTAATTTTATTTAATTTTCCACAAAAATTACGTCTGATATAAAAAAAACTGGTAAAATATTGGTATGAATTCAAATCAAAATGACGACTTGTTAAAATATTTGATGTACGAAATGAAGAAATGGGCCATGCTTCATTATCGTTGACAAAAAGAAGGATTCTTACCTATTCCTTAATGAGGTAAATAGGTATTTTTACAAACTTCAAAGAAATAATCTTTCTCTACTTCACTATCTAAAATCAAACCATTAAGTTAAGTTATGTTTGCTTTATGTCACTATCATTTTGTAATTGTGACATTTAGAAAACTTATTTGTTCAGTTGTTGAAAATGTCATCTTAAACCTGTAACTGTCAAGTTAGACCTTGTCTAAAGTTAAACCTCTTTAGTGAATACGGGTGTTAAAGTTTTAAACTAAAATCAATGCTTTTAACGCACTTTTATTGGCTTCCTATTCGTCTGATTCTATGTTTGTATGTCTGGTTCAAATCTTGTAATGGATTTTTCAGCACTTCCATTACCGATTATTTTCAAATTTGACATGCATACATGCAACGTTTAGAAATCCAAAATGGCGGCGCCAATACGGCCGACGAATTTTGCTACTTGTGTGGCCAAAACTGAAAATCAATGCTTGGGAAAATTTAAAAGTGTCAGCATTTAAAAATTCAAAATAGCGGTGTCAAAATGACAATGTCAACAGGTCGGACGGATGATTTTAACATTTGTGGGGATTATTTAAGAATACACAACAAAAATCAAAATGGTGGCGCCAATATAGCGAACGAATATTGTCATTTGTACAGATTCGGCTGAAATATCAGAAGTATTTAAGAATAAAAGTTATGAAATTTTAGTCAATATTTGAGAATTAAAAATGGCGGCACCACCATAGCAGACTAATTTTTAAATTTTTGCAGATTTGATTAAAATTCGACATTTAGGGCTATCTAAGACTGTACATTTTTACAATTTTTGTAAATATTTTAAAAATTCAAGATTGTTATGCCAACATGGCAGCGGACATTTGTGTAGATTTGCCTGAAAGAAAGTAGGAATCTGGGGGTATTTGAAAATACATATCATACATTTTTAGTAAAGACTTGATTAAAAATCGATATTAGGAGTGAACAATTCATGCATTTTTAGTAATTCATATTTAAAATGGGGATTTCATCAATCAATCAATCAATCCGCTAAGTACTTTTCTCTGATATTTTTAAACATTTAATTAGGCCACCGTTTTGTTCCCCCATTTTGAATTTGTCTCAACATTTTTACCAGTTCATCCCTATATAATATTTGATTTTTGAGCAAAATTTGAACATAATCGATGTATTAGTTTTCTGCATTGACACACAATATTTTATTAGGCCGCCATTTTGGATTTGTAGTAAAACTTATCAGTTGATGGTCATGTCAAACCTAATTTTTCTGCAAAATTTGGATAAAATGGATAAGCAGTTTCTTAGTAATATTTTTTTAACATTTTAATAAACTGCCATTTTGTTCAGCCATATTGGATTTTTACCAAAATGTTACCACGTCATCATCATATGACCTTTAATTTTTAACCAAAACTTGAAGTAAATAGGACAAGCATTTCTTGAGCTTTGTCGCGGACAGACATACGAACTCTTGCGAGGAAAGTAAAAAAAAGCGAGTGCTATTAGATACGAATAGAATAGCTAATTGTCATATTGTTGTTCCATGTTAATAGCTAAAATTTTAAAAATTAAAGATTTTTTTAAATTTTGCAGTATTCTAAATCTTAAATTCTAATGAGTTCAGAACACGTTTACGAACATATTTTTACTTTTAATTACCCAAAGAATCACAATTTAAATTCCTTTACCTGACAACACTTATATAAAAGATTGGCTCAACTCAAGTGGAAATTAAAAAAAGGCGCAAAATCATCCAAAACTTTATTATGTAGCAGGGTTATCGAGGGGTTATTTATTATATTTAAAATTATTTATTTATTTTATTTATTTATTTGAAGCTTAGAGGACAACCCTGTTACAATACTGAAATTAACTAATATATGATAAGTAAAATCAAAGGTACTCTGCAGGCTTCTTCGTGAATTATAATTTATAGTATTACGAAATAAATTTGTTAGTACAAATTGAATTCGACATTTTATCTCACCAATTCTGCGGCCATATAAACTCGAACAACAGCAAACTGCAACAACGATGGTATCTTCTTCTTGAATGTACGAGTATATTTATTTAACTATCAGGTGGTTTATTTAAATAAAATATTTGGTTTTTAAAAACAACTTAAAAATCTATTAACAAAAGTAAAGTAAGTAATATGCTATACAAAAATAATACTTAAACCTAATAACAAAAAAAGTATTTAAATCTAGAAAATAAGGGAATTATCTTTAAATCCCAACTTTAGGACAAAAGAAAAGAAATCAAAAAAATTATTAAATAAAACGTAAATTTAACTCTTGAAAACCCAGTTACTCCCCAGATAAAATATAGAATAAAAAATAAAATATCTTTGAAAATCCCTTAACTTTAATAACCCACTGTATACGTAAAGCCACATAAACCACCATAAAAGAAGAATTTAAAATCAACTATAAGAATCAAAACTCTGACACAGACTGACTTTTAGACTTCCCGTAAAATACAAAGTTAGCTCAGCTATTACTAGATCCACCCCTTAGACCAATCCCCTCTTTGATGTTATTAGTCAGGACGAAACGAATAAAGCTGTGAATGGTCAAGCTTAAGTCCCTACTCTATACTTTAAGTTCTGAACTTCGTCTTAGAAATACGAGGTGTCACCCATGATAATAAAAATTGAATAAATAGATTAAAATGATATTCCCTTCAATTCTTAGTCCTAAGATTATGTATATAATTTAATACATAAGCCTATACTAACTTATCCACATTATGGGTCCGAAAAGTCAGGCACGAAAAACCCTTTCAGTTTATCTTTTCTGAAGGGAAAATTATGCCCCAAAAACATGGCTTTTCGGTAATGTTCCTATTACAAAGTACTCTATTGTATTTTTAACATAGTAAATTGACCATTTACTATCATTGCATCGAACCAAATAAAATGTTTCAATTAATATTTGCAACAAGTTAAATTAAACAGACCAAAGAAAGATTACCATGAAACAGGGAACATATGGGATCATAAACCCTCGAAAAGGAAGGCATAAATTGTAACCTTTTAAGAAACTTATCCATAAATCTGTCTATACTCTAAAATATAGCATTTGAGATATATAATACTCTATTTAGGGTTTAAAATTCTCGAAACTAATATTAAACAAATTTACTTATAATTCTTGTGAAATAATCAAGCCTGTTTAAGCGTGAACATGAGAACCAACAGTTTTAGTAAAATATTGCTTGAATTATATTTAGAATATATAAAAATATATACTCTATACCGTTGTTATAGTCTATTCTGTTACAATTATTTCCCCAGATTTCATCCAAAATCTAGTGATTTTCGAAATCGCAGTACGTTTTTTTGAGCGTGAGACGCCCTTCGAGTATTTTAATATAGTATAGGTATATTCTATAATTATTTTAATTCTCTGATAGGAAAACTATTATAATTGACAAAAAAATCACCTCAGAGTCTTTTTTGTATCATTTTGCTTCTGAAGATTCTCACATGACCCTCGACGAAATAAACGTTCTATTATACTGAACCGGATTGGTCAATACGCCATGTGACCCAAAATAAGTAAATAAGGTATCTTCCATTAGGCAATTAAATTAAAAAGAAATTAAAAGAAAATGCCAAACTTAAACGGCCATTTTTTTTACAAACCCACATTGCCGCACCATAGTTAGGTCAACTAAAGCTCCTAGTTTCGCAATATCGAAGATAAAGTAAATAAAACTTATTTATTAAATATATAAAAAATTAATGTTCTTCTAATGTCACCGTACCTTTAGAACGCTGCTTCTTGAAGTAAGGCAACATATAATTAGAAGATTTGAGCCATATCAACAAATACACAATAATACAATAACAGACATGCCGTAGTGACGTTACGAAAAGTTTGGAATCTAATAAAACATTTTTTAGCAAATTAATTTCTTTAATGTTAAAATTTATTGTAGTTCCACGACCCACTATTGGTTTTTAAGCCTCGCCGTTCACGTGACCCTGTAACAATCTTTACTGTAGACTATTATACTTTTTCACTATAAGGGTCCCTTGTCAATGAAAGTGGGAGGGTCTAACAGGATAGTGGAATGGTCTAATATGTAGAGTTGTCGATCGGGTTTGCCATAGCTAACTAAAACTCTTGTTACTGGTGAAATCTGATCGGAGACTTTGGGTATTTTAGATTGTATTTTACTATTTTGCAATAAAAGTAATTTCTTTATACTGCTTAGAAACTAATACTGGAAATACATTACAATTCTTTGTATGAAAATTTTATTGCATCATGTTTAAACATATTCAGCGTAATATAAATTGGTATAAACATTGGTGTTCCTGGCTAGGCTTGGCATCGTCGTACGATCGACCTTATACTGTGAGGTAATCTTGGCAGTGCCTAAATATGTAAATAATGAACTCTATTTGGTGGTTTCTTAGAAAAAACCAAAAACACGAAAATTTTACTTTAAACATACTGAAAACCAATGAATGTTGTTTAACGCATAACGTAACACTCATACCTGGGCTCAAGAAAATCCACACATGATTCAACAAGGCCGCTTTCAGTACCAGTTTTCAAAAAATATATGGGCTCGAATAATCTACAATCGGTTAATCGGACCTTTTGAGCTACCAAGGCGTTTAACAGGAAATGCATTTTTAACTAATGACTTGCCCACTCTTTTAGATGATAAAGCTCCTGCCTACATTCATAGGAATGTGTTACAACATCTGGATAATACGTTTGATAATAGGTGGATAGGTCGAAATGCCCTAGAACCTAGAAAATGGTCCCTGAGGTCACCAAACCTAAACCCCCTTGATGTTTATTTTTGAGGCCACATGAAAATATTAGTGTATAATAAGGTTGAACTTAAAAATGAAGATGACCTTAGAAACCGTACTTTTGCTGCAGCGGGACAAATTAGACAAATACTTAACGTTCTTGAATCTGTTCAAGAATATTGGCTTTGCCTTATTCGTGCGTGTTTAAATAATGTCGATAGTCATTTTCAGCATTTACTTTAATTTTTTTAAATACTTTTTTTAGTGTGTGAATAACCTACCTAGTGGTGTAAATTAATATGCTAGGTAAGTTCATATTCTTTATTCTCTATTAATTTTTGGAAACTAATAAACTTAATTATGTTTGCGCAGTTAAAAACTATACAAATAAATAATCTAAAAAGTTTTAATAACATATTTTTACTATTTTTTATACACGTCGATATTGTGCTAACAAACCACAATTTATTAAAATGTTAGTTCATATGCTCCAAAAAAATTATCAAAATAAAATGACTGAATTGTTTTTAAACCTACAAGTTTTTTATACTTCTTTATCGACAAAATACAGGTGATGAGTTTGTGATGCCTTGTGATGCATTGTTGTCTCGGAATTAGTGTGTGATTTCCTCGTATTGTCTAATTTTATCGGATCGTTATCGAATTCAGCAAATATAAAATTCCTGTCTACCCAACTTCTTATAATCTCTCTCTCCCTACGTACCTCTCTCTCCTCCTACATACCCTCTCTCTCCTGCTATGTACCTCTCTCTCCTCATCCGCCTCTCTCTTTCCTCATCCGCCCCCTCTCTCCTCATCCACCTTTCTCCATCCCTCTCCGTCCCTCTCACTCCTCCGTTTATCTCCTTCATCATCCTCCATCTCCCTCCTCATCCGCCCCTATCCCTCCCCTCCGTCCCTATCCCTCCTAATCCGTCATTCTCCCTCCTCCTCCGTCACTCTCTCTCCTCCTCCGTCCCTATCTCTCCTTATCCGTCCCTATCTCTCCTTATCCGTCCCTCTCTCTGCTAATCCGCCCCTCTCTCCTCCTCGAACACACAAATACTCACAACAGAGGCGGAACGACCCCTTATACGTACGTAATGAAACTAATCAATTACAAAAAAATTGGCTTAAAAATTGGGCCCTCCTTGCTGTCACAGTTATTTAATATTTGCCGTTTTGGCAAACTTCAGAGTCAAAATATGAAAAAATAATAAAAATAGCAGTTACAAACAACGTGCTGTTTGATTTGTTACATTATCCATATTGATATTTACGATCTTTTAAATGTTAAATTCAGAAAAGTGCAATTAACAAAGTCAAATACGTACACGAGCTCACGGGTCTTATGACAACCTTCGAGCTTCGACTAAAAACGAAAATTTCAAGCCAGTCGGTAACGCTTGGTCGTGATCGATCGAGCATGATTAATGCTGTGACCGTTGGTTAGAATTAGCCACGCAAGGCAAAGTTGACAGTCGGTTACAGATGATCGAAGACACTATTGATCTATTTGACTGTAGCCTAAAATTTTATAATTTATACTTTTAAATACACCCAGACCGATTTTTAATTTAATCGGATTACAATTACCAATACTTGTCCACCATAACGGAGCCGCCAATTTTTTTTGAGCGAAAATGTCGCATGTTAAATTTTAAGTTAATGGACTAAGCAAAAGTGGAAAAAATCAAGTACAAATCTGAACCAGGCAAACATACAATTTGCATGCAGACATACACAGATTCCAACAGAGGAGTGAAGCAAATAAAACGCGTGCTAAAAAGAGCTAAAACAAGTAATGTTTATTGAAAAGGTTCTTCGGATATTTGTTGCTGTATTCTATCATTTTACACACATTTAATAGATTATGCAGAAAATTATTTATGAACAGGTATAAAGTTTGCATAAGAAATATGTAATTTGCATATTTCGTATGAAGCGACTCTTTTGCTCTGTTTTGAGCTGCTATACAGAGTGTTACAAATTCGATGGCCTAGCATTAATGTTTTAAAAACCGTAAAAGGTACGAGGTTGGTTAAATTATAGCAAAGTTGTGCAATTTAATGCTGAATAACAAGTCGTTGATAAAGTCAGAAAATTCCGACTACTTCCAAAGATATCTGTGAGAAACGGAAAATCCTCACTTTCCCTTATATTTTTTCAGGCTGCTTTTGAAAAGATATTACAACATATATTTTACATCTCTATAATCACCTTTCCACCCCTATATTCCAGACCTATATTTTTTATTTATTCAATTTTTGACATGCTCTTGAAGTTTCAAAACCAATAATGTAAAGCACTTATACATTTAGAGTATTTCAAATGAGTCTTTGTGAATTTGACAAGATTCCGTTTTTTCATAACTCATTGTCTCTTATGGGAAAATCTACAATTCTATTAGGTAACTTGGGGGCAGCCAATAAGGAATGTTTATCTTATTCCGGTTTTGGAAGTCTGTATATAATCTTTATATGCACCCGTTATGGACACACATATGTAACTTTAGTTTTTCAAACAGTAAAATATTCAACTTTTTTAAGTGGCGACACTGACCTTACTTAGTAAGTTCTCCAAATTCTCCCTACTATTGGGAAACGTATTTGCCTCTCGTATTGTTTTGATTTAGCAAAATACTTTTCCTTACAACTGAAATTTCAGACAACAATCTTTAAATATAAATACAATCTAAAAATTCCTGACATTCCACTTTTTGCGCTCCAATTTGCCGAATCATTTTCTTAAATAGCTTCCAAATGATGATCAATATCCAAAACGTGCACGAGACAAAAAAAATATTCATGTATTTGTATTTCACGTTACACAAACATCACAACAAAGATATCATGATCCTTCTCTGGAGCCAGAGAAATATAAAAGAATATAAAAATAAGTATGCTTTCAAACAGAACAATCAAGTATAAAAAAGTTTTAAAAGAGAAATACTTTTTCATTGCCAGGTCTACATATCAAATCAGAATCAAATCCATATGTAGAAAGCATTCTTTCCAAGTCGGAAGAAGATGCACAAGTACATATAATAGGAACAATTATGTCTAGTAACTTGATTTCTGAAATGGCGTCTTGAGATCTCCACCTCTGTAATGGGGTTACATTTTCTAATACTTCGCTAGAAAACATGGTTTTCGAAAAGGAATCTGATCTGGCTTTTAACTTGATTATTGATGGAAATAATCTTGTGTTTGGGAAATGTTTACCATATCTAAAGCAGTCTTTTTTCTTCCCTTGATAGAGCGTATTCATTTTTACTTCTGATAGGATTCAGTAAGTATGCCAAAAAGTGGAAAGGTGTTAAAGTTGTTTTGAAGAGCTGATACTGATAAAAATGTGTGCTCTCGTTTTCGACATTATCAAAAACAGCCATAAGTTTTTTCGATGGCTCAACTGCATTAGACAAAGAGACACCTTTTTGCTGAACTATATCCAATGACACAGAAATATGTTAATACTTTTTGAAAAATCACTGAGTCAATGTCATCTTGTGTTCTACACAAATTTGAAACAGTTTTGGCCACTCACTGAAATAAATTTCCAAGAAGTCAAAAACTGTATTACAACGAACATTTTATGGTAATATTAGCTTTTTTCCTCCTTTTTGTTTGTACCAAATATCCGCCGGCGTTATAGTCATCGCATTTTTGTTTTTTTACCGACTAGGAACTCTAGGGAGTTGTTTCTACGTCACCTAACACACTTCACTAATTCTTACACACTTCCCGATGATTTTTTAGTCAACTGACTAGACCTTGCATTTCTTTATTACATTTTGCTAGACATCCAAGTTTGCCCGTAACTTTTAATTTGACAAAATGTTGTCAATAAGTGTATTCTTTTCTGCCTCGACTAGCCATAATAGTTAACTTAACGACGCGACAGAGCAGAATGGTAAATGTGAAGCAGGTTTCTGTTTACTTGCTAATACTAACGGTAACAAATAAAATTTAAAAATTGTAAAAAAAATCAAAAAAATTAAGATTTTTAAATTCAAACAGCGATTTCTTATTAAAAAAAATCATGATTTTCCCATGTCTGTAAATACCCTGTATATTTGTCAGGCTGCTTATTCCCAGATAGAGATACCCCTTTGGGAAGTGACGGGAGACAGAACCGTTAGTTATAAATATGATTAAATGATTAAGTGCTGTGATAAAACTAGAGCAAACGTATAATCAGCCTCTTCCGTTATCAGAGGAAATTTGATATTTATTCTGCCGGTATTTGAACATAATGACACCTTGTAATAAATCATTATGATGCCATTATGATGCATTAATTAGATAGATACTTGGTAAAGAAGCTTAAAGGATATATCATTTCTGACTGTGTTCCTGCATTTCTCTGTTACTGGTGTTGGTGTGAAAATAATACATTACAACATTTCAAACCCCGCTTTTGATAAAGAGAAATAAAATTAGAGCTTAGATATATTAATTTAGGTCAATAAATTTTGGGCCCCATATACAGTGTGTGTTACTTGAAACTCTAAACGCCGTTGAACCAAAAATCATGAGCCTAAAATTTGGTTAAAAGGGGAAAATTGTAATTATTTCCAGCTAAAATAGAATGAAGTCACCACCATCGCGACGCAAATAAAAAAAAAACAATTGAAAAAACTTAAAAAAAAACAGTTTTCAAATATTCGTCTAATTCTAAGCCTTTTTTGTTATATGCATCGACATCTTAGAGTAAGAATAAAAATAGAATTCATTATTTACATATTTAACCACTGCCAAGATTATTTCACAGTATAAGGTCGATCGGACGACGATGCCAAGCCTAGCCAGGAACACCAATGTTTATACCAATTTATACTACGGTGAATATGCTTAAACATGATGCAATAAAATTTTCATACAAAGAATAGTAATGTTTCCAGTATTAGTTTCTGAGCAGTATAAAGAAATTACTTTTATTGCAAAATAATAAAATACAAACTAAAATACCCAAAGCCTCAGATCAGATTACACCAGTAACAAGAGTTTTTGTTAGATATGACAACCCTGATCAACAACTCCACGTATTAGACCATTCCACTTTCATTGATAAGGGATCCTTATAGTAAAAAAGTATAATAGTCTACAGTAAAGATTGTTACCGGGTCAAGTGACCGGCGTGGCTTAAAAACCAATAGCGGGTCGTGGAACTACAATGAATTTTAACATTAACGAAATTAATTTGCTAAAAAATATTTTATTAGATACCAAGTTTTTCTTAGCGTCACTACTGCGTGTGTTTTAATGTATAATTTGATACGGTTCAAATCTTCTAATTATATGTTGCCTTACTTCAAGAAGCAGCGTTCTAAAAGTGCGGTGACATTAGAAGAACATTGAGTTTTTAAATATTTAATAAATAAGTTTTATTTACTTTATCTTGGACATTGCGAAACTAGGAGCTTTAGTTGACCTAACTATGGTGCGGCAATGTGAGTTTGTAAAAAAATGGAAGTTTAAGTTTGGAATTTTCTTTTTCTTTTATTTTTTTTTTTTTTAATCACTAAGTAAACAGCAAGATTTCCTTTTCCAGGACACATGTCTAATGAAACATATATTATTCATTTATTTTGGGTCACATGACGTATTGACCAATCCGGTTCAGTATAATAGAACGTTTATTTCGTCGGGGGTCAGGTGAGAATCCTCAGAAGCAAAATGATACAAGAAAGAGGTGATTTTTTTGACGATTACAATAGTTTTTCCTATCAGAGAATTAAAATAATTATAGAATATATCTATACTATATTAAAATAGTCAAAGGGCGTCTCACGCTGAAAAAAACGTACTGCGATTTCGAAAATCACCAGATTTTGGATGAAATCTGGAGAAATAATAAAGTTTTTGATGATTTCGTGCCTTTTTTTAATTTTCACTTGAATTGGGCTAATTTTTTATATAAGTGTTGTCAGGTAAAGGAATTTAAATGGTGATTCTTTGGGTACTTAAAGTAAAAATGTGTTCGTAAACATGTTCTAAACTGGTTAGAATTTAAGATTTAGGATATTGAAAATTAAAAAAAAATCTTTTATTTTTATATTTTAGCTATTAACATGGAAAAGCAATATGACAATTGGCTATTCTATTATTATCTCATAGCGCTCACTTTTTTTTATTTTCCTCGCAAAAGGAAAGTATTCTAGTGGCAAAAAAACATTTTTTCTCAGTTCCGTCGGTTAGTCTGTATGTCTGTCTTCGACAAAGCTCAAGAATGGCTTGTGCTATTTACTTTAAAAATTAAAGGTCATATGATGATAACGTGGTAACATTTTGGTAAAAATCCAATTTGGCTGAACAAAATGGCGGTCTGTTGAAATGTTAAAAAAATATTACTAAAAAACTGCTAAAATTTTATTACAAATCCAAAATGGCGGCCGAATAAAATGCTATAAAAGTCAATTCAGAAAACTACCGCATCGGTTATGTTCAAATTTTGCTCAAAAATCAAATATTATATAGGGATGAACTGGTAACAATGTTGAGACAAATTCAAAATGGGACAACAAAACGGTAAAATAATTAAATGTTTAAAAATATCTGAAAAAACTACTTTCGGATTGATTGATCGACGACATCCCCATTTAGAATATTTATTACTAAAAATGTATAAATTGCACACTTAATATCGATTTTTAATCAAATCTGTATAAATGTTAAAATTCGCTCGCAATCTAAGCATTCCTACTCTCATTTTTTAAATATTTACTAAAAATGTATGATATGTTTTCTCAAACCTGTACAAATGTTAAAATGCCATGTTGGCATTACAATCTTGAATTTTTAAAACGTTGACAAAAATTCATGATTTGCAGCCTTAAATACCCCTACTTTTAATCAAATCTGCAAACATTTTGAAATTAGTCTGCTATGTTGGTGTCGCCATTTTTAATTCTCAAATATTGACTAAAATTTCATAACTTTCATTCTTAAATACTTCTAGACACTGATATTTCAGCCGAATCTGTACAAATGACAATATTCGTTCGCTATATTGGCGTCACCAATTTGATTTTTGTTGTGCATTCTTAAATAATCCCCACAAATGTTAAAATCATCCGTCCGAACTGTTGACATTGTCATTTTGGCACCGCTATTTTGAATTTTTAAATGCCGACACTCTTAAATTTTCCTAGGCACTAATTTTCAGTTTAATCTATTCAGTTGACTACGTTGACTAATCAACAACGTTTATAAAAAAAGAAATCAATCATTTATATCCGAAAGTGTATGCATGTCAAATTTTAAAATAATCGGTAATGGAAGTGATGAAAAATCCATTACAATATTTGAAAACCGTGTTGACGCATACCCCTAACGTGATTTATAAATGATTTGTGATCTCTACTTTAATTCTTACTCTAAAATCGACATATACAGGCTACTGAGATATAAAGAATTTTCAAATTCCAAACGTCGATATCACGCAAACTAACGTGGAAATTTGGTAAACACGACTTTTTAATCAGGTAAATTGACATTATTAAATTCCAAAATAAAGTCGATACCATCATCTCCATGCCAAGAAAAAAAACAAAACAGCCATGGAAATTTTAATAGCTTAAATTTCAAAAAAGTAATTTGTCCATAATATCTCTAAAAGACCTGGTTGCAAAAAAGAAAAACAATGTCTCGGTCTCAGTCAAGTGGTTGAATACAGCGAAAAAAAATGCTATGATTACACGTGTTTCGCCAAACAAACAGGCATCATCAGATTTAAAATTCATTAAGAACCAATAGTAATGTATTTAATAAATCAAGCATTAAAATGCCTACATTGAAACAACAAAAACATGTAAAATATATGAAACTGGTACATACAACTACATAATTAGACAAACACTAAAGCGAGGTTATGTCTTCCAACAACAAATACATAAAAATATTATAAAACTAATTAAAAAACTTTGTCCATGTTAAGAATGGAACTCTAAACATCGGTTCCCAGATAATTTAAGTTACAGAACCATAGACCACTCGGATACCGTCCTGCTTAAATAATGATGCGAGGTACTGGGTATTTCTTTAGTAACTAATTTAAATTATTAAAAATCAAATTCGACTCGAAATTGAAAACGTCATTAACGCACAAGAAAACTGGGATCTTTTTAGCTCTAGTTATCTCCATCTCTTCTAGTAGGTCTAATTTTCGACCCTTTGGACATTCATATAAAAGGGAGACATTTTCAGGTACAGTAAAATATGGTTTGTTGAAAGTAACTAAGTGACTCGTAAAAGCTGATCTGGTGTCAGTCACATCTGAGTTGTTATATTTATTAAAAAAGCTCAAGTGTTCCTGCCCAAGTAGCACATATAATCATATATGAGTTAAAATGCTGTGATATTGGCTAATACCCCTGGTTAATTAGCTAAAAAAGCTTGCCAAAATAACAGTTCTATTACAGAATAAAGACGGAAATATGGCTAAAGTGGGGAATAATAATTTGGTCTTAATGGGGTAAAATTGGCCAATTGGCAATTATACGACCCTCTGTTTTGATTTTATGGTTGGGTTTATTAGCTACTTTTTGACTTTAAAATCGAGGTTTTTTAGCTGAATTCTCACTTGTTTTTTAGCCGAAATTTGAGAAACATTTTTTTTCCGAAATTTACCTAAATAATTTCTCCTTTTTTGCCTTTTCTTCATTTATATAATAAACTATCAATTGTTTCAAATTATGTAGAATTAGTATTGACAGAGCCAATCAGTGTAAGAATTTATGAGTCAAGAGAAAATGCAAAGATAATAAATCGTGGTTTGACGGTTGGTAGGGACAAAAAACATTTGCGAAGGAACTTTTACTGTTAAAAGAATCTAAGATAGGCATGTAAACACGCGCCCCTTCTTGAAACTAAAAATTTCGATTTCTACAAATATTTTTTTTATTATTTTTTTTGTTTAGTTTCGAAATGTATTTTACTAAGGAAATTGATTAAAGGGTTCATGAGGGAAAAAAAACATGCTGAAAATACGTATTTACAGGTAGAAGGAATATGTTTGTTTAAAGTGGTCAAGTAATGGCTGCTAGGAAATCAGATTAATTTTAATTTCAATCATGGCGGATCATAAAAAGCTTTGGGCTGTTTTTTAAGCAAATATTCCTTGAAATTGACCACTTTGTAAGCAAATGGCAAATGGCAATAATTTTCAAATGTAACAACATTTACTAAAAATAAAAATGCCTACTTGGTTTGCCTTTAGTACTCACTAAAAAATGGCTAATTTAAGAGCCAGGAGCCAGCGTAACAAAATTAAACGACGATTACCCCAAGACGCCGTTTTTCTATGATATGTGGTGTAATATTTAATCTTTTTATTAGACATTTTGCATGGTAAATAATTTATATTTCGTTTTTCTAAGTATATCTTCAGTTTGGTTAAGTATAGTTTTATAGGTTATGAACTTAAATTTAAAAATGTGGCATATTTTGGCAATATTATAGCAAAAATAGGCGAAATAAAACTACCCAATTTTAGTTTAACTTTGAAACAAAAATATGATAATAAAAGCCATATTTTTTCCTCTCAATGTTTCTTGTCTTAAAATGTCATAATCTGGCATTCTTATATAGCTATTATTACTATAATTAAACTTAAATACTTGCTAAAATATATTGATTAAAAATGCCATATTGTGGCATTTAAACAGCTATCCTTACTATAATTTAACTTCAATACTTACTAGAATTTATCCGGTTATGTTGTGGCAATAAACTTGACAGATATTTCTACTTTTTGGTCATCCAATACTATAAAAAAAAAGTTGGACGTTTAATTACCCCATAAAAGATATTTTTTGGCCAAGTAATTATTCTACAATGAGGGCATAAAGTCTGGACACCTTGAGAAATGTCAAAAACTATACAAGTTGGGTAAAAAAGTTTCATATAAAAGTTGTATAGTTCCTTACGATTAATGATTCAAAAATGCCTTGAAATATACAGGGTGTTTTAAAAACAAGTTACACGCCAAAACTTCAGAATCTCTAATAGAACACCCTGTATATTATTTTATTTTAAGAATCTACATGAAATTCTGATCATATTTTATTAAGCATACCCTATCCCTAAAATCAACTGTTTTTGAGATAAAAAAATGAGAAAATGGAAATTTAGCTTTAAACAAAATTAGCTCATTTCCCTATGCATAGTGAAACCTGGTGGATTATTTTAGAACTCCCATAGAAACTGTCATGTACTGACAATAAACTGTGTCAATTTTTAACATATTGTTGGAGAGTTACTTTTTTCCTGAAAAAAATACTTTCAGAAACAGAAAGAATAGAGATTCTTATGATGTTTGGATGGGGAGATCGCCAAAGAAATCTTGACGAAGTATGTGAACTTTTTAATAATACGCATCCCGAGCGAGGACAAGCAATTGCAAAATCCACAGTTAGCAAAATTATCAAAAAATTTCGTGATCATGGTTGTGTTAAAAAAAATCTTCCCAGGACAGGTAGGGCAAAACTAGATGATGATATGAAATTGAATGTTTTACTCAGTTATAACGAAAATCCACATTTATCTACAAGTCAAGTAGCATTAGATTTAAACCTTGGTCAATCATCGGTAAAAAATATTCTGCATACGGCAAAGTATCATCCCTACAAAATAAGATTAATCCATTAATTAAATGAAGACGACTTTGACCGCCGACTTGAGTTTTGCGAATGTATGCAAGAGCGGTGCAACCTGGATCCATTCTTTTGTACAAATATTTTATTTTCCGATGAAGCCACCTTTTTTCTTAATGATACTGTCAACCGACAAAACTGTAGATATTGGTCTACAGAGAATCCCCATTGGGCTCAAGTGGCTCATACGCAATATCCCGAGAAAATCAATGTTTGGGCTGGAATATTTCAAGATAGAATTATAGGTCCCTACTTTTTCGACGTAAATTTAACCGGCGAAATTTATCTTGATTTTTTACAACTCGAGTTGATTCCTGCCTTAGCTCAATTGTATCCAGGTAATGAGCCCGATATGCCTCTGCAGCAATGTGGTTCTAACAAGATGGAGCACCACCTCACTACGCGCTACCTGTTCGGCAGTATCTCATTGAAATATTTCCTAACAGGTGGATAGGACGTCGTGCTCCCTACGAATGGCCGGCCAGGTCCCCAGACTTAACTCCCCTAGATTATTTTCTGTGGGGATATTTAAAGAGCAAAGTTTATTTGAACAGACCTCCTAATATAGATGCGCTGAAAAATCGTATAAGAGATAAAATCCGACAAATCCCACCTACTTTCATTCGAATTCTACAACAAGAGTTCATCAATCGATTAGGATATTGTCAGGAAGTGAACGAACAACAGTTCCAGCATTTATTACGTTAAAACGCATCATTTAGAATTTTAGACTATCGTTGTTAATCGTTATTAAAAAAAATTTGTAAAACAGTTTTCTCATTTTTTTTATCTCAAAAACAGTTGACTTTAGGGATAGGGTATGCTTAATAAAATATGATCAGAATTTCATGTAGATTCTTAAAATGAAATAATATACAGGGTGTTCCATTAGAGATTCTGAAGTTTTTGCGTGTAACTTGATTTTAAAACACCCTGTATATTTCAAGACATTTTTGAATCATAAATCGTAAGGAACTATACAACTTTTATATGAAACTTTTTTACCCAACTTGTATAGTTTTGACATATCTCAAGGTTTCCACACATGCCCTCATTGTATAGCCTATCTACATTAAAAACTGCTACTTTTGGAGCCAAAAAAATCTAATCTGAAGCGAGTTTTCATGACTAGAAAACAAACCAAGACTCATTTGCCAAAATTTGACAAACCTCTGGTTTTTATGTGTCTTTTATGGCTAACTGCTAGACAAAAAAGCTCATCGGCTAATTTGTGTTACTTGGGTGGACATAGATAGCAGAGCAATCGCCACAACTCAACGGGTATACTCCGAGTTTTGAAAGTTTTTCAGTGCTATCTTTAGGTTTAATTAAGTGGTGTTTTATAGTATTAGTAGTTTTAAAAACTATAGAAAGAATAAGATTTTTTTAAAAATTTGGCTAGCTCTAGACATATGTTGCCGAAGTAAGTTAGGTAACGATGTTTGCTGGTAGACCCGTTTGATTTGGGGTGCAGTACATGAAAAGAGAGTTTGTATTTATTAAAAAAAATATAAAACAGTTTATTAATAATAGTCCGGGCAACTATTGTTAAAAGCTATTTGTTTTATTATTCCTTATTAAAAGCACCTGTAGACAAAGGAAGTTTAAAGAGTCTATAGAAAAATTAATTAAAGGCAGCTAGTTTGTGTGTATGTAAAGAGTTAGAAGAAAATTGAATAACGTTATCGGTTGATGACGGCTTTCTATATACCTCAAAATGAATTGGTTATTTTCACTGGTAAGCAAAAGATCTCCATTTTTCCATTCCACACAAAGCAAACATCGTCGACGTATCTTTTATATGCCAACAAAAACTGAGAGAAGCGACTTTCCATGATTTGCTTCTCAACATTGTTCATAAAGTCCTCGCTGAGGAACGGTGATAGACAAGAACCCATCGCCAAGCCTGCCCTCTATCTAAAAAATCGGCCATTAAAAAAACTTTTGATCTAAAACAATGAACAGAAGCGAAAAGAGGTTATCTGCCACGATCCCCGGGAGAGATTAATAATAATTAATAAACCACTAACTAATTCAATATACTCTTTAGGGGGAAGGCTTGGGAGTAAGTTCTTAACATCGAGCGAAATCAACGTGGCACTGTACGGAATTTCAACGCCCTTTAAGTAATTTGCAAACTCTATGGAGTTCCTTGTAGATAAATCATTGTGGAAGCTCGTTACTTTCCTGAAAACTCCATTCCACCAAGATAACAATTTATAACGTAGTGACTCCACGAATACACGACTGGCCTTATAGGAATCCCCTCTTTGTGCACCTTGGGTAGACCATAAAGGAAAGGTGTTCTAGCATTCATAGGGTATAGTTTATAATTTGAAGTATGAAAAAACTCCATAATAGTTAACGTTTGGTCAGGAACACCCTTAACCTTGGTAAAAAATGTTTAATATATATATATATATATATATATATATATATATATATATATATATATCTATATTCTAAGACGTTTTGGTTATTTGCACTAAACTGATTGCTATATTGGATTCTGTTAAGTAATTGTTTTGAGGCATATTTTTTTAAATAATTTAAAAAAATTAGGCACTTATGATTTATATTAAGATAGACAATAGAGTCTCTATTCGGACGCCAGAAGAAAGGCTTCGAAAATGCCAAATGTGATTTTGGCGAAACGTCAGCGAAACTGTTCTTTTCAGAACGACAATAGTGAACGGATGTACACCCGGAATGAAAACACATTATACATACATATATACATATATATTTATATATATGTATATATGTATATATGTATATATATATATATATATATATATATATATAATGTGTTTTTTATTTACATCCGTTCACTACTTCGTTCTGAAAAGAACAGTTATGCTGACGTTTCGCCAAAATCACATTTGGCATTTTCGCTATTTTTGTCCGTTATTTTGAAGTGTTGGTGACTGCGACGCTTTTTTTATACCCCCACTCGAGGCCGAAGGTTATATCTGCGCAGGCGTTGGTCGTTATTTATGTTTTCCGGATGGTGCTGTTGTTGTTGCGCTAATTGCGCTTGAGTTTTTGCGATTTTAGATTTGTCGATTATTGTCTTCCATACTGTTGGTAGTTTTAATGATTCGTTCCTTTTATTTAAATCACCTTGCTTTTCAATTTCTATGGCTTCTCGGATTATTCTGGTCTTATAATGTTCTATATTGGCAATCTCCCTACACCCATCGAAATTTATTTTATGGCCGGTTTCCTGATGATGTAGGAATAAAGCTGACGTTGTTTGTTTATTTCTAATGCTGAGTTTATGCTCTTCCACTCTTGCTGATATTCGCCTGTTAGTTTGCCCTACGTACAACTTTTCACAGTCATGGCACGGAATACTGTACACTCCGTGGTTTTCCAGTTTGATTTTGTCTTTTGTGTTTCCGAGTAGTTTACCTATAGTTGTTTGTGGCTTGTGTATTGTTTGTATGTTGTGTTTCCTCAGAATTCTTCCGATTCTGTCTGTTGTGCCTTTTACATATGGTAAGACTACTCGTTGCTTTCCCGGTTCATATTTTTTGTTGTTCGTTGTTCGGGAAACCTGTGCATTAATAGCTTTCTCTATGGTGCGATTTGTGTAGCCATTTTTCTTTAAAGCACTAAATATTACCTTAAGTTCGTTTTGTCTCGTCTGTGTTTCAGTTAGTCGCACGGATCTAGATATTAGAGTATTTGCCACAGCTTGAATTTGTGCTGGGTGATGATGTGATTTTGCATTTAAATATCTGTCTGTATGTGTTGGTTTTCTATACACGGTGTATTCGAAATGTCCGTTATGTAGTTTTGTGACCAAAACATCTAAAAATGGTAGTTTGTTATTTTCCTCTAACTCTAGAGTAAATTGTATTCTGGGGTGGATTGAATTTACGTGAGTCAGAAATTTTTCGAGTTCTGCATGACCATGTTGCCATATAATAAATATGTCATCCGCATAACGAATCCATAATCGTTATGTGGATATCCGGAAAACATAAATAACGACCAACGCCTGCGCAGATATAACCTTCGGCCTCGAGTGGGGGTATAAAAGGAAGCGTCGCAGTCACCAACACTTCAGTCTCTATTCGGACGCGAGAAAGAAAGCTTCGAAAATGCCAAATGTGATTTTGGCGAAACGTCAGCATAACTGTTCTTTTCAGAAAAACAGTAGTGAACGGATGTACACCCGGAATGAAAACACATTGTATTTTTCCATCCGTGAAGGAGTAAAAATATATATATATATATATATATATATATATATATATAGTGTGTCCCAGATTCGCTTGTCTATATAGGGATCTCGGCTCCTATTAAACCTACAGCAAAGGTTAAATAGGGAAAATTTTAGAGAAAACTTATTGCATTCGATATCTGTCTTCAGATTTACGATCGATCAATAAGTTTGGAAAATATCGGCGAAAAACCGAAAATGGTGGATTTCGTTTTTTGCTAGTATATCCAGAACGGTAAATTTGACAGCTGTTAAAATGTGACATTATTCGGATACATTTTTAAGACAAATAAGATGGCATATACGACACGTCTTGATTGTTTTTTGTTAACCCGCAACCCGCCTCAACTTTCATTTTTCTTACGACCGCGACCGCCGTATTGGATTTATCGATTTTTGGAAAGAGCCTAAAATTTCCAGTCTAGTGATATCTCACAACTGCATTAAAGATTTTAGTGTCATCAAAATATCACACTTTGTAAATTAGGTTTCAATGTTTTTAAAGGAGGCCATGATTTATTTGTCACAAGATTACATTAATAAGTAAGTAATGTATTGAAGGCATTGAATTTTCAATGCAACATGAACGTAAATAACAACTTAAAAAATCTAAATGAGCTTTAACTAGTTTGTAAGTGGGTAACATTAATTTACAAATCTGCAAAATGACGTCCATATGCATCGAGACATTTTTGACAATTGGTGACTGTTTTTCGTACAACCCTGGTAAGTGTATTTCGGTTAATATTTTTAAATGTGTCCAGAACTCTTTGTCTCAGGACTTCTATGGTCACGGGAGGATCAAATTCATAGATTTCATTCTTCGTGTGACCCCAGAGGTAGAAATCTAAGAGCGACAGGTCAGGGGATCTAGGAGGCCAAGATATTGGACCATTTAAAGAAATTATTATTTCGTCAAACTGCTCTCTTAAGAAGTTGCTGAGTTAAATGGTATTGTGAGCTGGACATCCGTCTTGTTGAAACCAAGTTCTTCTTAATTCATCTTCCGTTAGAATAGCTCGTAAGGCTGGTACAACCTGGTTTCGGAAAAGCTCTAGGTACCTCTGCCCGTTTAGGTTGTAGTCAAACAAAAATGGTCCGATAAGTCGATTTCCTGAAATGATTAATAATTTATAAATAGATGCCCAACTGTAAAGGGCGGCAGGGTCGGCCGGGTGGTACTAGAAACTATAAATTATAAAGAGAAACTTACCTTTATTAAAAAGTAGATATTTTCTTTCCAAAAATAATTATCGAAACATCCCGTAATGAATGAGCTTGTATACAGTTGAAACCTATTCAGCTTTATTATGAAAAAGAAAAACATATTTGGTTAGAGGGAAGTAATAGCCGTAATAAATTATTTTGTTGGTATTGCATATTAATTTCGGAAATACTAAATCAATTTATTTCAGTATTTTTTAAAGAAGTACACCGTGCCTTAATAACATTAAAACATAAAATATCAAAAGAACAAACCCCTTGCGCTTTAAAATTTAAATTATTCGGAATACAGTTAAACGCCTTTCTATAAATCATAATCAAAATCGAAAAATAATTCGACATTTGATTAATATGGTATTTTTTTCATAACGCAAGAACTAGACTTCCCGGGTCATAATAAATCATTAAATTCAGACAATCAAAATAATTTTAGAGAATTAGCTAAATCTGCAGAAAATTTAGATAAAGTGTTAATAAATTTATAGAACCCAATTCTATTTTTATAGGTTCTTCGAAACTACAATACAAAATGATTGAATAAAAATATAATACAATGTCAAAAAAGTAAGTTGACTGACTAGAGTAGAACGTTTTACTTTTTTTTTATTAGATTATACTCTTTTAGTATCATTAAAGAACTAAACGAAAAAAAAAAGATTATTATTTCAGCATCATTTGGTACCTATTTAAAAAAGATTGGTTAGATTAACTTACCAATGATCCCACACCAAACGTTACTTCCAAATCTGATCTGTAGACGTCTCTCTGCCACTTCGTGAGGATTTTGCACAGCCCAATGATGACGGTTGTGCCTATTAAAGACTCCACAATTCGTGAACCTGCTCTCATCGGACCACAAGACCTACACCACACTCCTAGTGTACCACTCACAGAACTGTAGTCGTCTTGGAAAATCAGTTTCCTTAAGTCCTTGTACTATTATGGGTTTGTATGGTTTGTATGGATGATACTTATTCTTTTTTAAAACTCACTGTACTGTTGATTTTGGCACATTAGATTCCTGTTCTACGGTTCTTACCGATGCACTAGGGTTTTCGTTGATAACTTGTAAAATGTTTCTGTCTCGATTTTCATTGTTATTATTGTATCCGCTTCTAGGTTGTTCGAACCCACCATGGTTAATTAAATTAACTACGATTTTCCTGAATTGGGTTTTCTGAGGCTTCCGTCGTTCGGGGTACATCTCCAAATACCTTGCTGAGGTAACGTCGGCGTTTCTGTATGATTGAAAGTACAGAGCTAACATGTCAACCTTTTCTTCATTTGAAAACGGAATGCCGTTCATTTTCTACAGGTTTTTTATGTGTCAGATTTATGATTTTATTGGGATAAAAGCGTACCTACTACTTATTAAAACACAGCTTTGATACTTTCAACTATTTAACTTAACGTCAAAGTCAAAATAAATCATGGCCTCCTTAGAAAAAACTGAAACCCAACATTACGAAGTGTAATATTTCGATGATACTAAAATCTTTAATGCATTTGTGAGATATCACTAGACTGGAAATTTTAGGCTCTTTCCAAAAATCGAAAAATCCAATATGGCGGCCATAAGAAAAATGAAAGTTGAGGCGGGTTGCGGGTTAACAAAAAACAATGAAGACGTGTCGTATACGCCATTTTATTTGTCTTAAAAATGTGTAATGTCACATTTTGGTAGCTGTCAAATTTACCGTTCTGGATATATTGGCCAAAAACGAAATCCGCCATTTTCGGTTTTTCTCCGATATTTCCAAAAACAATTGATCGATCGTAAATCTGGCGCTGGATATCGAATGCAATAAGTTTCCTCTAAAACTTTCCCCATTTAACCTTTGCTGTAGGTATAATAGGAGCCTGTATAGAGAAGCGAATCTGGGACACTATATATATATATATATATATATATATATATATATATATATATATATATATATATATATATATATATATATATATATATATCTAACATAATCCAAAGAAAAAAAAATAATGTAAGTACATAGAAAAACTGTAAGAAAAAATTTGGTGTTGTTGAGAGTTTAACAGTGCGTCCACATCTTTTCTAGTTTCTTTATGTTACCATTATTAAACACCTAATCAATCACTGAATAATGGAACTTACAAATAAGTAAAAATAATAATAACACTATTATGATAGTCTAAATAATTTCAGGTATGCTGTTATTCCCTTAAAATCCCTTTGTCTAACAACAAATGTTTCAACGTAAGTGTAAATATTTGCAGTAATTTTTTTGGTATATCCTCAACATAAATCTATCAAAACTGTAAACCCCCTCACATCATAAAACTTATCATTGTCTATTTAAAAGATAAAATCGACATTAGCAACGTTCGTGTTAATCTACAATCAATATTTATTTTACAAAACATCCTTGAGTTTCAAATAGCAAAGTAAAAAATCTTTTGTTCAGCACCGATTTAACATTTCTTCACACCGATTTCCTAACCAACTTTTTCAATCCAATAAATAATGATGTCAATATTACAGTGCAACGTGAAGAGCAAAAACTCATTTTAACGCAGAGAATTGTAATAGTTTATTCCATTTTTTCTATTAGAGATTTTTAAAACTAAAAAAAATTTTTTTTGTTCCTATGCAGACTACAAAGGCTTAAAACATCAGTATTGTCTTAAGTATGGAGAGCGAGGTGGAGAGGGAAAGTTTACTATCGAAAACCTATGCTGGTATCAGATTCCATACTTCGGACACTTTAGATATATAAAAACCGATTAAAGTGAGAAGACCTTGGTTTTTGTAGTTAGACGGTGAAGAGATGCATGTCGATCGTTACTCATGTCTCCATGGTAGAAGTGACTAAGGAGTTAGCCAAAACAAAATCCGTAGTAGCATCTGTAAAACTGAGACAGACCGCCTACAATTCGACGATGTTCTAACGAGTCAGGCTTCATTTATCATGTCTGGACCATCAATCAGGCGGATAGCTCTTTTTTGGACAAAGTTAATAATGTTAAGGTTTGAAGGAGAAGCTGCTCCCCATATACAGGGTGTTTCTTAATTGAGTGTCAATATTTAAGGAGGTGATTTTTGGGTCCATTTTAAGAAGAAAACTTCATATAAACATATGTCCTAAACGGTGTAAATTTTGAGATACAGGGTGTTAAACTTTCAATAATTTCATAATTTTTCGATAATATCTCGAATACCACTCTAGATATTGTAATGAAATTTGGTATAGAGGTACTATGCATCTAGTGGATTTTTTGAAGTAAAACTTTTTTTTTTATTTCCACCAGTGGCGTCCGTACGGAATCCGACCTGCATATTTTCCCAGACATTGATGGTACGCCACTGATTTTTTTTTTAAATAAAAATTATTTTTGAAATTCCCATTCATTTTTGAGTAAGTTTGATCTCTTGGTAATTTTGAGTTGAACGCACGGTTTTCGTTTTAAAAAATAAAAACCGTTTCTCTGCAGAGTTTTAACAATATCGCTAATATGACAACACCAATCGCCATGGCATGCAAGGAATTTTTTTTTGACTGAAATTCAAGAAATCAAATTTGCTTATGAATAACTAATACCCAAAGATTTCAAAATTATTATTTGAGCTTATAATTTTTTAACACGAAACTATAAAATACTATTAGTTCATCAATAAAGAAAGATTACTAATAATAATTATTATTGTAGTAGGCTTTGGCTGTCAGAATTAATACTTCTCTTGTAACTTAATTTGACAGTTCAGCTTTCAGATTCAGTCGGGTTTAATTAATTTTGTGTTCTAAATATCTGATATATCTGAGAAAAGAAATGGTTGAGTTTACCAATGGAGAGTTGGCAGACATGCATTACATGTATGGTTTGGCTGATGGCAGTTCACCGGAAGCTAGGTGATTATATCAAGAGCGCTTTCCTGGTAGAGTCATACCAGATAGGCGAATATTTGCAAATGTGCATAGAAGGTTGACTGAAACAGGTACATTCAAGCCAAATCATCAATTAAAATGGGCCCATCGGACTGTAAGAACTCCAGAAATTGAAGAGGCAGTATTAAATTCCATAGATTAAAATCCTGAACTGAGTACTAGGAAAATTGGAATTAACCTAAATATTTCGCACATCCTAGTTGGGAGAATTCTACATGATTACCCATATCACATTCAACGAGTACAAGCCTTACTTCCCCGAGTTCTTCCTTTCCGAGTTAATTTTTGTGAATGGTTTTTGGAAAAAATTGCGCGTAATCCCTTATTTGATCGCGAAATAATGATCACAGATGAAGCGAACGCTATCAGAAACTTCCACAATAATCATATCTGGGCCGACGAGAACCCCCATGCCATTGTAGAACATCATCATCAAGAGCAATTCTCTGTAAATGTTTGGGCTGGCATTATCGAAAATCACCTAATTGGACCTTTTTTCCTCCCAGAAAGACCAAATGGCCATAATTATCGCCGGTTTCTTGAGAACGATTTGCCGATATTGTTAGAAGATATACCAATTCTGATTAGAAACACAATGTGGTTCATGCACGATGGCGTGCCCGCTCACTTTAGTATTGAAGCCAGAGAATATTTGAACCGCTCATTTAACAACAGATGGGTAGGTCGTGGCGGACCCCAACTATGGCTCCCTAGGTCCCCAGACCTAAATAGTTTGAATTTTTTTCGATGGGGACATCTTAAATCTTTAGTTTACCGCACCCCAGTAAACACTGGAGAGGAGCTGAAGGATCGTATAAGAGATTCTTGCGATATTATCAGAAACACCGAGGGTATCCTTCAAAGAGTTCGCGACAACATGAGGAAAAGGGCTGAAGCGTGTATTCTCTAAGGTGGGGGCATTTTCTACAACTTGTCTAATTTTTTTCTTCTATTTTGTTTCACAAAGTGTGCTGTCAATTTGTTAAAACCTAATTATTTTTGTTGAAATTATTAATTATGTACCTAGTTGCATTAGTATAGTTTTGTAAATAACTTGTTATTGTTGAAGAATGTCATATTATTTTAATAAAATTTATAAAAAGTATTTATGAAGGAACAGACTTCTGAAAAACATTAACATGGTGGTCCTAGATTGGTGGCTGAAGACTACATACTATTATCTACAAATATCTCTCACTAAGATAAAGTGATTTCTGATTTTAATAAGAATGGACATAGTAATTACTTTCACGCCACTGATTTTTCTAAAATAAGGCATTTTTATTGATTCATTTGTTTGTTTTTGAAAACTTTTAGTATTTATTCTCGAGTTTAATACAATAATATTCCTCTGCATGCATGGTGATATCCGTCTTATGACCAGGATTGTTTGGACCATGCAGAGAAACGGTTTTTGATTTTTAAAACGAAAACCGTGCGTCCAACACAAAATTAACAAGGGATCAAACTTGCTCAAAAATAAATGGGAAAATATGCATGTCGGATTCCGTACGGACGCCACTGGTGGATTTTAAAAAAATGTTCTACATCAAAAAATTCCACTAGATGCATAGTACCTCTATACCAAATTTTATTACAATATCTAGAGTGGTATTCGAGATATTATCAAAAAATTATGAAATTGAAAGTTTAACACCCTGTATCTCAAAATTTACACCCTTTAAGACATATGTTTATATGAAGTTTTCTTCTTAAAATGGACCCAAAAATCACCTCCTTAAATATTAACACTCAATGAAGAAACACCCTGTATGTGAGTAATACTCAAGGTTAAATATCAAATTCAAAATATATTTTATTGTACGAAGATTTTCATCTTATTGACAAAGTTTGTTGAAATAATATATAAGTACAAGTACATAAAAAAACACTCAATACAATAATTTAAAATGAAAACAAAAACGTAAGAAATGAGCACTTAGACTAACAAAATAAAGGATTCAAACAGAAACAGCTATGAAAATAATCACAGAATCATATTTAGTTGTCCTATTTTAGGGATAAAATTCGTTAAGCCTAAAAAATTTTAAAATGTAGATTCGTCATAAATAAATAATAATATCACAACAAATAATAAAATAATAAAACTAACACTTAAGGACAGTTAAAACAGTATATGTGTACGATAAAGCCCAGCAGTACAACAAAACATAACAAAACAATATAGAAAGACATCAGGGAGGTTAAAATCAAATCGAAATACACACTCACAATACTCTTCTAGGGCATAAATGGCCTTAAATAATAAAAGTTCTTTCACTTTATTTTTAAACACGGTAAGATTTTGGCTATTTTTAACTATCTGAGGCAAGTGATTATATATTTTTCTGCTTTTATATATTATTGACTGTTTCGTCCGTGTCATTCTAGGGATTGGTAAAGTTACATTTGTAGATACATTTTCTTAGACAAATAGATTCTAAGATGAACAGGTACACTAAAGGTAAGGTTTTGATGTATAAAGGGTCGATGCAGTGTTCTCCCGTTGCTACTCCACACACACACACACACACAAACACACACACTTACACATACTTTTCAAATCCCAGTATCATTTGCAGGAATCACAACACATTGTTCATTTATGCTGATGTTATTTAAATAAGTGAGAGGAACAGCCTGTGAAACAATATTATTTGTTAATTTAGTAGCTAATGAGCAGTAGAAATCATTAATCCAAATGGGATTCGAATTGTGTTATGTCTGCCCTATGCCCCTAAGTTCATGAATGATTTTCCAGTTTTCTTTTGACTTATTTCCAGAAATATTTATTCGGTCAGTGTAGTATAGCGATTTAAAATACTTAATCGATGTGTTGTTCTATACTTAGTCAAATAATATAAAAAATAAGCATAATTTTTAATCGCATGTAATGATTTCGTATTCACGCAAAATTTGTAATCAGTTTATTAAGTAGTTTTTTCAACCTGAATTTTTAAATATTTTATTAAGCCGCCATCTTGTTCCGCCATCTTGGATTCCTTCCAAAATTTTACCAGTTGATTCCTACATAATACTTGATTTTTGTGCAAAATTTAAGATAAACTGGATAAGCACTTTATTGCTAACAATTTCACTCACTTTGTTTTGCCACATTGGATTTTTACCAAAATGTTACCAAGTCATCTCCATATAACCCTTAATTTTGACCAAAATTTGAAGTCAGATCTGAAACAATCTCGGAGGGTGATTTTTTACTTCCCTTTTATGAGAGATTAGTTTTTACATTGATTTTTTTTTAAATCATTTGAATAAGAACATTTTTTTGCGTTGATTTTTTTAATATTTTATTTGTTCGCCATTTGTTCGGCCATCTTGGATTCATACCGAAATGTTACTAGATCATTTCTAGTAACACTTGATTCTTGTGCCAGTTTTGAGATGATTTGTTAGATTTGCAGTGATGATTTTTTTAATTTTTTTACCAAAAGTTGAAGTCAATCGGGTACTTTAGTAGTTTTTTAGCTAAGCCCCAAATTGACAGAGAGACAGACCGACGTAATTGATGAAACATATTTTTTGGTGTCTAGGGACGGTACAATTTGAAGCTATGTAAAACCTTGAAGAGGATATTTTTCTCGATTACAAACAATTTATTTGGTCGCCGTTTTGAACCGCCATCTTGAATTCACACGACAATTTTACCACTGCATCTCTTTGTCACATTTAATTCACGCACAAAATTTGAAAAAATATCTTATATGTAGTTTTTTTAAGCTGATTTTTTAAATATTTTATTAAACCGCCATCTTGGATTAGCACCAAAATTTTACCAGACAATTTCTACGTAATACTTGATTTTTATGCAATTTCAGGTAAATCGGATAAGCAGTCTTTTAGTAGGGGAGAAGGGGGCACAGAGGACCGCTGGGGCACAAAGGTCCGCTCGATTTATTCTGTTATACGTGGCGCCATCTTTTAAATGTTGTTAAAAATAGCAAGCTAGCGGTGTATTTTTATATTTCTGATAGTTACAGCAATGTTCGTGCAGTGTGCAGGTCGCAGCAAACAAAACATTGGTTTTTAAGGTAAGCCATGCTAAATTTTATAGTTTTGTCAAGTGTGATTATTGCGTTATTATGCGTGTATTGTTATTTCTTATTATAACCCACTAAAACACAACTTTTTTACTTAAAAACAAGTTGGTTAACTCAGGTGTAAACAAACATTCAGTGGAGTGGCGGGAAATGTAAATTTATTTTCTGCAACTGGAGCACAAAGGACCGCTTATGGTCCTCTGTGCCCCAAAGCAGTATGTTGTGGCTTAAATATGAATTTAACTGTCTTAGAATTAATTCAATTACGTGATGTGTGTATATTATCATAAAAAATATTGTTTTTAGATGGTACGTAACTACGTAAAGAAAAAACCCGAGCCTTCGTGGGCAGAAGAAGACATGACCAGGGCACTGGAAATGATCAACCGAAACAAAATTTCAGTTCGACAAGCAGCTCAACGTTTTAAGATACCTAAGATCTATATTTTGCGCCGAAAAAATAATGAAATGATGCCAAAGACACCAAGAAATGATCATTTTAAACAAGTGTTTACTGACCAACAAAAAACTGAACTACTGGAGCATATTCTAGACCTAGAAAAGCGATTTTATGGAATAACCCCTCTCGATGCTCGTCGATTTGCATTTGAGCTGGCAGAAAATATGGGCTTGAAACATCCATTTAATAAGAATGCCAAATTAGCTGGTAGTGACTGGTTGGCGGGGTTTAAAAAACGAAATCCTCAACTTTCTATTAGAGCTCCCGAAGCCACAAGCATAGCACGAGCTGCAGGATTTAATAAGCCCCAGGTTCAAAAGTTTTTTGATGTTGTACGATCAGTTTTAGAGAAGAGCAATATTCAACCAGGCCAAATATATAATATTGATGAGACTGGGATTAATTCAGTGCCTGTGCCCAGAAAAATTCTAGCTCAAAAAGGAAAAAAGCAGGTTGGGCGGATAGTGAGCACTGAACGTGGGTTTAATGTAACTGCAGTTTGTGGGATTTCAGCTGCAGGATCTTACGTCCTTCCGTTTTTTCTTTTTCCTCGACAGCTAATTGACCCATTATTTATGAAAGGATGTTCGCCGAGTGCAGATGGCTATGCAAATGGTTCTGGATGGATGGATTCCGATCATTTCGTCAAGTATTTAGATCACTTTATTAACCATGTGGAACCCGGTCCCGATAAGTAAATATTATTAATTCTTGACAAGCACAATAGTCATAGAACGCTTGCCGCAATAAATAAAGCAAGAGAAAATAATATTATAATGGTCTCTCTCCCGCCCCACTCCATTCATCGCCGGCAACCCCTTGACTGCACTGTGTTTGGGTCCTTAAAACATCAGTATGCAAAGGAGTGTGACTTATGGCACACTAATAACCCTGGATATCGTATGTCATTATATGATATCGTAGAAATATTTTCAAAGGCATTTCTTCATGCTGCCACCTTGGAAAAAGCCATAAAGGATTTTAAACGACAGGAATTTATCCATTCAATAATGAAATCCTGACGAATGTTTTCTGTCCGCTGAAGTTACAGACGTCCCGGTACAGCAAGAAACCGAGAGGCCTATCGCTGCCGAAAATGTTTCAGATGAGGATGATCACCAACCTGAACCTTAAAGCTTATTCAAAGAACCACAACCGAGCTGCAGTTACACTTCCTTCAAAGATGCTATCCTAAAAATTTCTCCAAAGCCAAAGTCAGATGCCCGTAAAAACAAAACTCAAAACCCACAGAAGGTAAGCAGAGCTCAGCATGCTGAAGAATTAACCTAACTAAGTTCCCCATTTAAGAACCAGCTTATGGCCAAAGAAGCAAAAAAAAACAAAATACCAAAAGTGTAAAAAGAAAACTTACTAAAAATGTAGAAGAAAAGTCCAATATTAAAAAAAAGAAAACCGCGCAAAAAAAAAGTGGTGGAAGTTTCAAGTAGCGATAGTGAAGAAGAAGACACTAACACCATATGCATTTATTATCCGAGTAGGTACGGCGAACCAAGGGAAGGAGAGGGATGGATTCAATGTCAGAATTGCAAAGGTTGGGCACATGACGCTTGCGCAGGAGTGTCACAAGACGATGCAGAATTTATTTGTCTGAAATGTTCTTAAATATATTATTAAAAATAATATTTTTTGTTAGCTGTTAAGCTGCTATAAACGATTTTTGCAACCCATCAGTCTTTTTGTAAAAATCCTATTCAAATATTGTTTATTCAATGCATGATCCCAACACCCCGTACTAGGACCTCTGTGCCCCAGCACTAGGTCCTCTGTGCCCCATTGCTAGGGGCACAGAGGACCAGCGCAGGGTATTAAAAAAACAATTGTAACTCATATATCATTTTGTTTAAAATATTTTTTTGGTCTTAAATGAATAAAGTAACCACTAAACTTGACACAACAAATAGGTTTACTTATTTTTAATATATTTTTTTAATGGATTTGTACACTAAAAATCCTTAAGCGGTCCTCTGTGCAATTGGGTTTCAGCGTCTTGGATTTGTATCAAAATTTTACCAGATGATTTCTGCATAATATGTAATTTACGTACACATTTTCCGGTAAATTAAAAGAATTTTGTTCCGCCACATTGGATTTTTATCAAAATGTAACCATTTCATCCCCTTATAACCCTTGATTTTTGGCCAAAATTTGAAGGCAATCGGATAAGTAGTACCGAAGATCTGTAAAAACTGGGAGGGTGATTTTTTCACGATTAAAATACTTTCCTTTTATGTGGGAGGTAAAAAAAACAAAGCTTTTGAGGAATTTTTTAATTTGAAGTAAAGGAAAGCAACATAGCGCATTCAGTTTAAAAAATAAAACTTATTTGCTAAATCCGATGAAAAGTTTTTATTTATTGTTGCTGTCACCAAGACTAATACCTGCAAAGGATGTCAAACTATGGTGACTAACACTGTAAGACAATTGTAACGCTTGATTAATCTTCACTGAAAACTGTAATGATTTAAATTATGGCAAAGTTTGCTGTTGTCTTACTTACCTACTGTCCATTCCAACCAAGATGATTACAGACGGCGGCGATTTTAGCGCTTCATTGATTGCAATGACCAAACCATTCGCCATAAATCATCTCTAGAAACCGTCCAGAAGTAACTTGAACACGAAGTCAACTTAATAAAAGTCTATTAAGTCGTCTGTAATTCCTAGGAAAGCATTTAATACGATCCGTTGGTATCAGAGTCGTGCGAAATACACATTCCAATCATTGTTCGCAGAAATCCGTTAAATTTAAAATAAATAGATTTTAATTACCATAAAACCAGTAATTTATACATAAGATTGTTGAAATTTGCATAAACAATGTAATTTAAATTTTAACGGAATATATTGCTTTAATCGCATGTTAAACTTTTTAATCTCGGTTTTAAGTTTCTCGTTTGTGCATGTCAAAAGGTCTTGCGTTGATATGCATAAAGTCCCAGCCAATAATCATTAGAGTCTTAGATTTTATCGGTAAAAAGTTTTTGTTCATTAGCCAGTTACACATATAATTTACGTTTTTAGACTAATGAACGCTACACAGTAAAAGCCGGGGTAAAAACCTTTGAAACCATTATCGTTCAGTAACTTTTTCCTTAAAACTTCAGGGTGTTTCTTAATTGCATTGCAATAATCGACTATTTCATTTTTCCGTTAGAGAAAAAGATACTGCTTGTCTATAATAATTTCATGGTTAATGTTTTTTTTTTTTGAAAAGTCGCCTATGGAAATAAATTCATATTGCTTCAAAAAACTACAAAGAATGAAAATTTGTTAAACAAGACGTTAACACCCGTATTCACTAAAGAGGTTAAAATTTAAGTTTAACTTAACAGTTATAGGTTTAAAATGGAATTTTTAACAATTGAACAAATAATTTTTCTAAATGTCACAAATGACAGTGACATAAGAGAAACAAAACTGGCGACCTAATGGTTTTAAGTATCATGGCCAGTGTTGCCAGGTTAATACAATTGTAACAGATCTGTTATCCTTTGGAGACATTTATTACTTTTTTACCTTCTGATGAAATCTATTACCTTTTTACTCGAGGCTCGAAATAAAAAAAAAAATAAAAAAAAAACCTTAATGAGGAAAAAAACTTGTTTATTTAGGAGAATGGCTAGATGATCTAGGGAATAAACATTTTTTTATGCTTTTTAAAGCGCAGTGTTTTACTAAAATAATCTTCAATAAGAATTTGTTATCTTTCTTCAAAATCTATTACCTTTTCGAACGCCTATCTATTACCGTTTATCAAACTGTTCTGGCAACACTGACCATGGCAACTAGACCTGGTCTCACTCTTAAACTTTCTTAGTGAATACGGGTGTAAAAGTCATGGAAAAAGGTGTAAAAAGCACCAACCATTAAACATTAATATTAAAGTGAAAAAGTATTATTAAAAATGACTACTGCCAATGTTGGAAGTGTCTTCCTCCGACTTCAATACATCTATTTACGTTAGTAGTAAGCTTGTTAAAACTATGGACTAACAATTCTTCGGGAATATTTTCTATTACGTTGCGAACTTAGACTATAAAACAGAGGAAATTTTAAGAAAGGGAAGCAATTTTTAGAAACTCATCTATTTGTAATATAATTCGATTCTTCGATCATTTTCTGCAAATTTGTCAATGACGTCATCATAAAAACGTCGATGCTCCGACATATTTTGGAGAAGTTTATTTTCAATGGACAACAGCGATGTATGCGGAAGTCTCTCCTGCCTCGTTGAATTTCTCACGAAATTTTTTATACGTTTAAGTGTTGAAAAATTGCGTTCTACTGATGAACTTGTCGCAGGTATTGTCAATACTAATTCACACAATTTCGGCACTTCGGTGTAGGCATCTTCCAGCTCCTTGTCTTTTGAAAATTGTATTTTTTCCTTAGCGTTATTTTTTGCGCTAATGTCATCAGTTTTGTAAATCACTTTTAGTTCAGATCGCAATAACACTCGGTCGAAGAACTGGCCATAATGAAGAAGAAGAGATTTAAACACATCTTCTGGAAAAGTTTTTCCTTTAAATGCATCAAAATTGCAGAGCTCGAGGAATTTAAAATCACTTAAACCGATAAATCTATAGTTTATTTGTTGCTGAATTTGATCAATGATTTCATAAAAGAGGCGTCTGTATCATGTTTGAACATTTCCCACCTTGTCTGTTCGAAGAAGCTTGGCTTGCGGCTCTACATTTAACGTCATCGTTTTCTCCCAAAATAGGTCAAAGTCTTTTTTGGCTTAACATGGACTTAAAATCATCCACTTTTTTTAGGCAAAAAGCAATATCAATTGTTTTAGTTTGTAATATATTAAAAACATTGTCCGAGAATGGAAATATTTCTGAAAATATGTTCAAAAAATAATTAAATTAAAATCTCGTTTCAAACAGTCCAAAACCCCCTCGAACTATTTATTACTTCTGAGTCCCACGTTTCATTAATTTCTATTATATTCTCAAATAGTTCCATCAGTCATTCACGATTTTCAGATACTGTTAACACAAGTCTTCCATTATAGTTCCACCTAGTAGGAGCTACTTTGGGCAATCGTTTGTGGACAATGGAGTCCAAAGCTTGTGTACGTTTTGTTGACTTGGAAAAAAAACATCCATTCTACTTAAAGTAACGAAAAATACTTTACACTCTTTAATGTGATTGATGGACTTAATTTAATTTATGAGCAAAACAATGGACAAACACAGCACTTGGGAAAGTTTCTCGAACTTCAGCTTGCAGACCCCCTAATTATCCTGCCATCACTGCAGCTCCATCATAGCTTTGGTCAACTAATTTTTTCTCTCCATTAATTTCTTTAGTAACGTTATAAACTACGGTATATAATGCATCTGCTGTGCGATTTTCGGACACATTCTTAAAACCTCAAAATCACTCTTGAAGACTTCCGTCTGTTTTAACATAGCGTATTACTATAGATAATCGGCTAAAATTAGTGATATCAGTTGTTTCTTCCAGAACAATAACAATGAACCGCGCCTCGCCAATTCCCTGCTTAATTCTTTTTAGAATAATGGTTGCAACAGCGGAAATTAAATCATTCTGGATTCGATTCGACGTTCCGCGAAAAACGCTAGACTGCTCTAAATGATTTTTAAGCAATCATCATATTTAGCCATTAAACTAAGTAAGTCTTGAAATTTTCCTCTATTTGAAGAAACCCTTGTTTCGTCATGACCTCTAAATCCCAATTCATGCTGTCCGAGAAAACAAACAACATCGATAAGTCTTTTTAATATTTGCCTATTTTTATCGACTAGTTCATTGTGTTGGCGGTGACTAATTTCCAACTGTTTATTAAGGGGGTGTTCAATTCTGGTTTTGCCGAAAACTTTTTTTTTTATGACGGCCTGTAAATGCGCTTTGGACATAATGTGTCTTTTTACAGCTTTATGGAAACTGTTTAAATCGGAAAAACCAGTTGTATTCCAGAGACCTTTTTCATTTTCAAAAAGTAAACATGGCCAACAAAATAAGTTACTTTTATTTTCACACCCTGTTAGCTATTTAAGTTGTTCGTATTGTTTTTCCGGATAAAAATGTCTAATACAGTTTTTCATTTTTGTGGTTAAATTTTTCATAGGCGGTTTTGCCCTTCCTTTGAATATTATTTGAAGCTTATCAGCGATTTTGTTGATGTTGAAAATCCCTTTATTATTAAGACACACACCACACATTCACACACACTCTTCTTACTAAATTATCCAACATTTTCAACGTTATTACGGACAGCCAAAGTTGACGGTATTTGCAAATCCACGTCCGTATTATTGTCTTCCATATCGCACCATGCACGACGCGACGTACGTATCACACAACACACGGATAGCCCTTCAAACAAAGAACCTACTCCAACGATAGCTTCCGCAACCACTTAAAGCACGCGACTGAAATGCAAAAATTGCAAGCAGCCGGTGGAAAGTTCAATAACCTCTGGCTCGATTAACAGGAAATCAAGCATACAGGACTTGGCTGCAGAGAAGCTAGCGGCCCGCCTAGGTTCTATTCGATATTCTATTGTGGCTGGGTCGGAGTCAAGGCCGCATTTATTATGGGCTTGATAATTAAGATAATATTTTAGCATGTTCAATATAAACTAAATTAATGGTTTCCTATTTCAAAAATTACATTTCAGAAGATGTTTTGTAATTTTTTTTGGGGAAGCACTGCTTTCCTTGCTTCCATGGACTGCACGCCCCTGTAATTACGTCAAGACTTACTTGTGATATGATACTTCCGGACTTAAATAATCTGTATTTCCGCGAACAACATACTTCCCCAACATAGTTTTTCATTTAGTTAAGTACTACAACAGATAGAACTTAAAAAATCATTAAAAAACTAAATAATATATACGTTATAAACAACAACGGTCGGTCGAACGCGGTAACATAAATGACAACAATGCATCGTCTGTTCTGTAATTAAACTATAAAACAAGAGTGCTATGATGATTGCTATGAATGAATATTTGTAAAACTACTCGTAAGGGACGCAAATTTGGCGTAGCGTCGTTGCCAGTTCTGTTTGGTAATATTTTTGATATTACATTTTTGTAATTTTTTAAAAACCTTAGTTAATTACTTAGACAATAAAACAATGTTTTATAGTCTAAGGTTAATTATTGTATGTAGCTTTTTGATATACATAGAAACTGTGTTATGAAAATATTTAAACATATTGAAGTAATTCGATAAAACTTGGCTTAGAATATGTGACAATTTTTAAAACGTGACAACAACCTAGACCTATCGATATAGTGGAGAGGGAAACAATTCAATCTATGATCCCGTGTTAAATGTAAATAGTAATGTAACTGTTGTTTTCATAGTCTAAGGTTGCGAATATTTATCTTTAATTGCTCTGAAGTTTGTGGTAGCGGATTATAGCATCGTTCTTTAACGTACCCCCATAAAATCTGGAACAGTTAGGTCCGGTGAACGAGGAGACCATGGAATAGGGCCTCCCTCTTCCATTCCACCTGTTTTCAAAGATGTTATTTAGTGACTCCTGGTAATTAACGCGTAGTGCGGTGTAACTCCATCTTTTTGAAAGTATACTGAATTCAAAATATTTTCCTGACGTAAATGCGGTTAAAAAAAAAATACCAGCATATCGACATATCAACCTACGATTTTTCTTGTTGATAAGCTTGAGTTACCACCATAACTCGTAATGTCTTGTTTAGTAAATTTTCATTATTTACTGTTCTTTTCTTACGTATTTCAAAATGTTCTATACCAAGTTAAAATTTTATCAGTGTAATTTTATTAAACATATTTTATATATATATATATATATATATATATATATATATATATATATATATATATATATATATATATATATATATATATATATATATATATGATATGATATTTATATAAATATTTTTGATATATAATATTTTCGAACCCTGAGTTGTAATGAATAAAAAAAAACAACTGTACTATATGCGAAATTACGCAACATATCATTTTAATGGTTTTAATAGTTTAAACACGAACAAAAATAGTTTATTTGTTATTTTCACGTAAGTTATGTACATTTATGGAGCAGTCAGGAGACAGGACATGCAGTGGTATGAGGTATGGAGGTCGCGCATCTAAAAGGTCATGCTTTGTGCAGCAGTATCTTCATAAAAAATCATTTCTCGGAAGAGTGAAATGAGACAAACGTTATTCCTTTAAACCTGAGGGATATTTGTGTAGTTAAAATATTTTTTCCAAAAATCGTTCAGAAATGTTGATATTTTTGAGAACATTTTTGAAAAAAAAGTCAATATTTCCTTGTAACTAGTCATTGCCGGCAACGGAAAATAACTTTTAGGAAATATTTATTCTTGTACTGTAAGGAAATATTATTGCTTTACAGTTATTTGTATATTAAAAAAATGTCAAGTTTCACAATTCAACATAGTTTTGTTTTCATAGTTACAAAACAAATATTTCATGGTATCCTTTATTTATGAATAAAATTAATAGTGCTTATTTCTAAATTTTGTTGTTTGTAATAATTTCTTTTCATTCAACATTTTTCGATTTTCGAAAAAATAGTATGTACCTATACTTCGTATGAATAGCTATAATCCCATTTTTAGCTTTTCCTACTAGGTCTACAATGTACTGTTAAAACACATTTTCAATGGAAAATTAATAACAAATTAAACACGGACTTATTTATTATTAATTTTATCTTTCCGAGAAAAGGAGCAATCAATTCAATTTTTTATGTTTTATTTGTTCTAATCGTTTAGACAATTTGATAACTAAGGTAAATGACATGGGGATTTTTAGTGATATGCCACATTTTACCCACCTACATAATAAGCTTTACTTTGATACAGTATGCACTGCGTAGTTCTTCAACAATAAAAAACAAAATGATTATTAGTAAACTTTCTGCAAAAAAATAGTATCGAGACTTCCGCTGGTAACAAACTTCTATTTTGTAACTATTTTACACATCTTGTAAGGCCAATTTCAAAAAAAAAATAACTATTCGACACGACTTAACAAAAATCTCATAAAAATCATCATATCATGAAAGTAATTATTCCAAGCATCAAAAGAACGTATTTTTAAACATCTTAAGTACTACCTAAGTTTATTCTAAAAATTTTTTTGGGGTTGAAAATTATTTTTTGGTAATAAAGTAAATAATAAAATATTGCATTTTTTTCAGGTACATTATCAGGAACTGACTTGCCAGCTGCCAAGAAAAGAAAACTATTCCAGCTCCTGCTAGTCTTAAAATTGTTAAAGATTGCAATTTCATAGCAACTGATAACCTCGAAGTTAAAAGTATATGCAACATATTAAGACGGAGTTTTAAAGCTTATTCAAGTAGAAAATTAGCAGATAAGTTATTGGAACAAGTTTACAAGAATGTTATAAAAGGACGCCAAACAGATTAGAAAATGCAACATGATCTGTTTCTTTAGACGGTTGGTCCTGTACAGGGTGGGGAAATAAGCGAGGTAAGCGGTTGTATCTCAGAGTACCACTCATATATATATATATATATATATATATATATATATATATATATATATATATATATACATCTTTAAAAAAAATTAGTTACAAATATCTATGACTTGAAAACGGCTTAGCGAATTACAATCATTTGGTAGCGCTGAAAAAAGCAAGCCTTGGGGATACCACGTTACCTAGTTTTTGAGTTTGTGATTTGGTAACTTACCACTATAGGGCGTTTTTATAACAGAAATTGCAAGTTTTTGGTTAAATTTTCATTGGCCGAAATTTTGGGTTAAGAACAACATATCGAGACGAGGTATGCGCATGCTTAATTAGGCTTCATTTTTCTATTTTTTCGTGTAAAAAAACCATATCGAAACATTTAATTTTTTTATGGGAAATTTGTAATTTCTGTTATATTATCAAAAAACGCCCTCTAGTGGCAAGATAACCAAGGAAAGCTTTTTTCAGCGATACCAAGTTTATTACAATCCGTTGAGTCGTTATAGACATTTAAACACCCCCGACCACTTTATTTTCAGAGATAGAAGAAAAAGCTTGCAACGAAAAGACTTGGTTTTTATCTCACAAAACTGCATACATTTTTGTATTATCTTAATAGGGCGAAATTTCGAGTAACGCTGCTTTTTTTAATTAAGGATAGTATTTACACCCCCTAGCGGTCATCTTAGAACCTTAAAAATTATTTCCAGAATTTTCTCGTGGCTACTTTGGCTATACAAGTTTTTACCGCAATTTTCTACAATTAGTGGTTTCCGAGATACAGCCCCTTACCTCGCTTATTTGCCGACCTTGTAAACAACGAACCCATCGCATGTTGTTCCATCACCACCTAATATGAAGAATCTTTTTTGTGGGTATTTGTGCTGATTTTTTAATCAGAAATATGAATTATATTTTTAAAAGTCTGTTTTGTTTTTTATATCAATAAATCTAGGGTTTGTATTCTTTGTTTTATTTATTCAAAATATTCAGATACTTTTACACTTACACCCCTACTAAACCAATATTTTAAACAAAAACAAAAATATCCACCATACAGGATGATTCACGGTGGATGGATCTTTTTTAAATTTCACTTACACCCATAAATGACCTTCGTCTATCCTTTTAAAATATAGAGTTACAGTGTTGCCGCTTCTACCCAAAACAGGTGGCAACATCGCTATTTTAAAAGAAATGCCCTTTAGTTTTTCACTTTTTCTAAGAATATACATGCTTCTGAGTAACTTTTCTGAATACTTCCCTATAACTATCTGTAGCCGTTCGCCAGGAATTAATTATTTAAAATGTTTTTAACGAAAACAAGACTTCAACTAAATTTGAATTTCTTCCAAGTCTAAAGCAATTTTAATCTGAAATTCAGACTACGGTTAAATAATACCTTTGGGTATTTAAGTTTTTTGTCGTATATTAGTTGAAACATACAGAGTGCTCCAGAAATAAATGTATGTTGGTAACTTAAAAATTAAAGAAAATCAATTTGTTTAAATGGGACATCCTGTATATCAATACTGATTTAAGAAGCTGTTAAAAGTAGCTTTTAAAACGTGACAACAACCTACACCTATCGATATAGTGGAGAGGGAAACAATTCAATCTATGATCCCGTGTTAAATGTAAATAGTAATGTAACTGTTGTTTTCATAGTCTAAGGTTGCGAATATTTATCTTTAATTGCTCTGAAGTTTTGTGGTAGCGGATTATAGCATCGTTCTTTAACGTACCCCCATAAAATCTGGAACAGTTAGGTCCGGTGAACGAGGAGACCATGGAATAGGGCCTCCCTCTTCCATTCCACCTGTTTTCAAAGATGTTATTTAGTGACTCCTGGTAATTAACGCGTAGTGCGGTGTAACTCCATCTTTTTGAAAGTATACTGAATTCAAAATATTTTCCTGACGTAATTGCGGTAAAAAAAAAACCAGCATATCGACATATCAACCTACGATTTTTCTTGTTGATAAGCTTGAGTTACCACCATAACTCGTAATGTCTTGTTTAGTAAATTTTTTACTGTTCTTTTCTTACGTATTTCAAAATGTTCTATACCAAGTTAAAATTTTATCAGTGTAATTTTATTAAACATATTTTATATATATATATATATATATATATATATATATATATATATATATATATATATGATATGATATTTATATAAATATTTTTGATATATAATATTTTCGAACCCTGAGTTGTAATGAATAAAAAAAAACAACTGTACTATATGCGAAATTACGCAACATATCATTTTAATGGTTTTAATAGTTTAAACACGAACAAAAATAGTTTATTTGTTATTTTCACGTAAGTTATGTACATTTATGGAGCAGTCAGGAGACAGGACATGCAGTGGTATGAGGTATGGAGGTCGCGCATCTAAAAGGTCATGCTTTGTGTAGCAGTATCTTCATAAAAAATCATTTCTCGGAAGAGTGAAATGAGACAAACGTTATTCCTTTAAACCTGAGGGATATTTGTGTAGTTAAAATATTTTTTCCAAAAATCGTTCAGAAATGTTGATATTTTTGAGAACATTTTTGAAAAAAAAGTCAATATTTCCTTGTAACTAGTCATTGCCGGCAACGGAAAATAACTTTTAGGAAATATTTATTCTTGTACTGTAAGGAAATATTATTGCTTTACAGTTATTTGTATATTAAAAAAATGTCAAGTTTCACAATTCAACATAGCTTTGTTTTCATAGTTACAAAACAAATATTTCATGGTATCCTTTATTTATGAATAAAATTAATAGTGCTTATTTCTAAATTTTGTTGTTTGTAATAATTTATTTTCATTCAACATTTTTCGATTTTCGAAAAAATAGTATGTACCTATACTTCGTATGAATAGCTACAATCCCATTTTTAGCTTTTCCTACTAGGTCTACAATGTACTGTTAAAACACATTTTCAATGGAAAATTAATAACAAATTAAACACGGACTTATTTATTATTAATTTTATCTTTCCGAGAAAAGGAGCAATCAATTCAATTTTTTATGTTTTATTTGTTCTAATCGTTTAGACAATTTGATAACTAAGGTAAACGACATGGGGATTTTTAGTGATATGCCACATTTTACCCACCTAAATAATAAGCTTTACTTTGATACAGTATGCACTGCGTAGTTCTTCAACAATAAAAAACAAAATGATTATTAGTAAACTTTCTGCAAAAAAATAGTATCGAGACTTCCGCTGGTAACAAACTTCTATTTTGTAACTATTTTACACATCTTGTAAGGCCAATTTCAAAAAAAAATAACTATTCGACACGACTTAACAAAAATCTCATAAAAATCATCATATCATGAAAGTAATTATTCCAAGCATCAAAAGAACGTATTTTTAAACATCTTAAGTACTACCTAAGTTTATTCTAAAAATTTTTTTGGGGTTGAAAATTATTTTTTGGTAATAAAGTAAATAATAAAATATTGCATTTTTTTCAGGTACATTATCAGGAACTGACTTGCCAGCTGCCAAGAAAAGAAAACTATTCCAGCTCCTGCTAGTCTTAAAATTGTTAAAGATTGCAATTTCATAGCAACTGATAACCTCGAAGTTAAAAGTATATGCAACATATTAAGACGGAGTTTTAAAGCTTATTCAAGTAGAAAATTAGCAGATAAGTTATTGGAACAAGTTTACAAGAATGTTATAAAAGGACGCCAAACAGATTAGAAAATGCAAAATTATCTGTTTCTTTAGACGGTTGGTCCTGTACAGGGTGGGGAAATAAGCGAGGTAAGCGGTTGTATCTCAGAGTACCACTCATATACATATATATATATATATATATATATATATATATATATATATATATATATATACATTTTTAAAAAAAATTAGTTACAAATATCTATGACTTGAAAACGGCTTAGCGAATTACAATCATTTGGTAGCGCTGAAAAAAGCAAACCTTGGGGATACCACGTTACCTAGTTTTTGAGTTTGTGATTTGGTAACTTACCACTATAGGGCGTTTTTATAACAGAAATTGCACGTTTTTGGTTAAATTTTCATTGGCCGAAATTTTGGGTTAAGAACAACATATCGAGACGCGGTATGCGCATGCTTAATTAGGCTTCATTTTTCTATTTTTTCGTGTAAAAAAACCATATCGAAACATTTAATTTTTTTATGGGAAATTTGTAATTTCTGTTATATTATCAAAAAACGGCCTCTAGTGGCAAGATAACCAAGGAAAGCTTTTTTCAGCGATACCAAGTTTATTACAATCCGTTGAGTCGTTATAGACATTTAAACACCCCCGACCACTTTATTTTCAGAGATAGAAGAAAAAGCTTGAACGAAAAGACTTGGTTTTTATCTCACAAAACTGCATACATTTTTATATTATCTTAATAGGTCGAAATTTCGAGTAACGCTGCTTTTTTTAATTAAGGATAGTATTTACACCCCCTAGCGGTCATCTTAGAACCTTAAAAATTATTTCCAGAATTTTCTCGTGGCTACTTTGGCTATACAAGTTTTTACCGCAATTTTCTACAATTAGTGGTTTCCGAGATACAGCCGCTTACCTCGCTTATTTGCCGACCTTGTAAACAACGAACCCATCGCATGTTGTTCCGTCACTACCTAACATGGAGAATCTTTTTTGTGGGTATTTGTGCTGATTTTTTAATCAGAAATATGAATTATATTTTTAAAAGTCTGTTTTGTTTTTTATATCAATAAATCTAGGGTTTGTATTCTTTGTTTTATTTATTCAAAATATTCAGATACTTTTACACTTACACCCCTACTAAACCAATATTTTAAACAAAAACAAAAATATCCAGCATACAGGATGATTCACGGTGGATGGATCTTTTTTAAATTTCACTTACACCCATAAATGACCTTCGTATATCCTTTTAAAATATAGAGTTACAGTGTTGCCGCTTCTACCCAAAACAGGTGGCAACATCGCTATTTTAAAAGAAATGCCCTTTAGTTTTTCACTTTTTCTAAGAATATACATGCTTCTGAGTAACTTTTCTGAATACTTCCCTATACCTATCTGTAGCCGTTCGCCAGGAATTAATTATTTAAAATGTTTTTAACGAAAACAAGACTTCAAATAAATTTGAATTTCTTCCAAGTCTAAAGCAATTTTAATCTGAAATTCAGACTACCGTTAAATAATACCTTTGGGTATTTAATTTTTTTGTCGTATATTAGTTGAAACATACAGAGTGCTCCAGAAATAAATGTATGTTGGTAACTTATAAAAGGGCGAGAAAATCAATTTGTTTAAATGGGACATCCTGTATATCAATACTGATTTAAGAAGCTGTTAAAAGTAGCTTTCTAATACTTTGACTATACCTAACTCTTCACATTTTTTATTTATAAGCATTTGTTTATGAAATATCATCATAACGTGTCATTTTCTGTGATTCTAGTAGTAGTGTGCCATGAAAACAATTGTTTCGAGACACCATGATAGTTTGTTTGACAGAAGTTTCATTCATGAGCTTTTGATTTTAAGTCAAAGTTAAAATCGGAGTAACTAAGTAAATAATACGAATACAGTTATGATTTTTTTTTCAGATTTAAAACCACCAAGGAATTTAAAATGATAAATAATAAATTAAATAGAAATTTTAAAAATTGTCACTACACTGATTTTTTGACCAAACGTTGAAAATGTAGGCCATTAACTTCTAAACACTTCAATAAACGATTATTGACACCATCCATTGTAACTATTCTTATTTCATTGGGATCAATATCCTGAAATGCTTGATGATATTTACGATTCATATGGTAAGTGACATATAAAGGTATTAGTTATGAATTTTTCTGTATGGATATGTAATATAAAAAAACTTGTAACAAATAAAGCAATAAAATATTCGCGTTACTGACAACTTGTTGTACTATAATGACTTGCAATGAAGAGAACCTATAATAGATCTTCACATGCCTGCTAATAATGCTACACCTCATTATATCCAAGTGAGTTTAAATTGCTTGAATTTATGTAAAACGGATGTTATTCGAAAACCACTTAGAGCAGATACGTTAGGTATATAGTAAGTAGTTGTTAATGGCATATATTTACTTTCCCTTAATAAATGCAACACTCGATTAAAAAGATATTAATTGCGAAATCCAACGATAAGGAAAAGAGATAACGGGAACTTACAGAAGAAAGTCGATCACCATTAGAATATAATACACTTATTTAAGTTAACTGCACGTTTTTAATTTAAATGCTAAAAAAAATTGCTTTCGCGCCGGTTAACAGTTAATTACCAAAAGGAAGAGCTTTATCCTCCTTCATTATTTTAACTAGGCTGATAGTTAAATAGTTATCAATTAGTAAGACATTAAAGCTGAATTTTTTATTTGAAAAAAATGGAGAACTTGCTCATATATTATCGTTCCAAATTTCGTTGCAATATACCGAGCGATTCAAAAGTTAGAAGGGTGGCGACAACTGCATGTCTTCACTATGTCTGGTTTAAAAAAGCGGAAAGGGGACACAGAATGTCGTCAGTTCCAAGACAAATGGACTGATGAATACTTTTAGTATCGAAAATATTAGTATTGAAAATACTATTGGACTCACTTATGCAAACTTAACACTGCCTGTCGTAACCTCGACACCGAAACTGCGATAACGTGTTCAGTAAAATAATACGTATAGATTATGAGTGCGGACGCACTAAATGAATAAATAAGATAACAATACAATATGAGGTCATCAGATTACCCATGCATAGATGAAGAAATATTATATAGACATAAAATAGTCTATTGTTTTTTGTATGTATGTGTGTAACAAAATTCTGAGTCTTATAATAAAATAAGGTAATGCATAGATCAACAAATTTTAGTAAAAACAAAATAATCCGTGGTTTTGTGTATGTGTACAATAAAATTTGGAGTCTTATTAGAATAAGGCAGCCATCATTAAATACGTACGCAAATGCACGAAATTATGATTGCAATCGATTTCAAAACAAATTTTTTTTTGTATGTAGTGCTAGCACGACCCTCAGGCAGACTAAGATGGCATAAGTGTTATAGTATCTCAATCCCCGAAAGAGAGGACTGGGAGAGAAAAGGCTGGAGTTCTCCAGAGAGGCACTTGTTTGCTATACGGATGGTTCACGTATGACACAGTTGCAATCCTCTGGTGCTGGAGTTTATATTGACGCTACACAAACCGGGTCTAGCTTCCCTTTGGGGAAGTTTTCAACGGTGTTTCAGGCTGAGGAATATGCCATTCTAATGGCAATAACGATGAAGGAAGTGATAGAGGGGGCAGAGGAAGAGATTGTCAGACAGATGCTCAGACAGTCAAGCAGCACTTAAGGCGCTCGACTCACTCATGGCGGGATCAGTTTTGGTTCAGGAATGCGGTGACAGGCTAGAGCAGTTGGCGCGACGTAAAAGAGTGAAGTTGGTTTGGGTGCCAGGACCCTGTGGGATTGGGGGCGCCCCCAGCCCGTATGTAGGACCAGAACCAGCTTTAGGCAGCACTAGCCAGCAGATAAAGACAGCACTCGACGAATGGGCACAACATGAACTTCAACGTGAATGGGGCCAGTCCGGGGTCGGGAGGCAAGCTAAAGATTTCATTGTGAAGCCCGATAAGGGCCGAACACAGTGGTTACTAGCCCGAGACAAAGCTCTAAATTCTATCGTAGGAATAGTAACGGGGCACTGTCGATATATTAGGCATTGAGGAAGATTCTATCTGCACGGAGTGTCAGGAAGAGGAGGAAACTCCGCTTTACTTCCTGTGCAGATGTGAAGCGCGAGCGAGACTGCAACGAGATATTTTCGGCACTACGGTCTTGCATAGGGACAAAGTTAAGGATCTTGCATGGAAGGATATGCAGACTTACATAGTAAGGACAGGCAGATTCAAGGATGTACACCTGGTGGCGGGTGGTGGTTGAGGGAGGAGCTGGGGTAGACTGAAAGGGCCTTATAGGCCTACCAGTCAGGTCTCTAGACCTCCCCCTAACTACTACTACTACTTGTATGTATGTTATATTTGAACCGATTTTAACCACAAATTATTTATTTAACTTTAACTTACCAAAACACCCTAGCTTTTCGATTCATATCTGATTATGTAACTAATCAATGCTAAAGAAATTATTAATAGGTTTGGATTTATGTCACAGCGCGACAGTGAAGAATTCACAAGTAATAATAAATAAATCTAAATATTAAGTTTTAAGGCCATAGGCAAAGGAATTGCTCACACGTATGTATATTAATCAAACATCTAAATGTAAATAGAATCAGAATTTAATCAAATCCAATGTTTTCTGAAAACATTGAGACAGGGAGAAGGTTGACAAATTAAGAAGAAATATAGGGAGGTCTATCATTTTTGAAATAGTTATAATAGTCACATTTAACCCATCTTTACTAATAATATTAAAATGCTATAAATGTCACAAACTCTAATGGAACAAAATTTTAAAAAATTGGGAATAGAACGGTTTTTATCTTTTAATATATCGGGTGTTTTATGCGGCCATACCATTTAATTTCAGGCCTTCTCTCCTGAAATTTCTTCCATTTTCCATTCAAATATGAGATATAAAAAAAGATGCCGTTTGTATCGAAAATTTAAATGGAAGAAATGGGACATGCGATGTATACCTATAGATGAAAAATTTTAATGAAAACAAATATTTGAGCGAGGGTGAACCAGGAAAGTTAGATATATTAGATTTAGGCCAATTTTTACAATAAAAACTACGTTTGTAAAATTTTTACAAATTTTACAGAATCTTTTTAGCAGTAAAATAGGCTATTATATCCCGTCTTTTAAAATTAAGGGAGAACTGCACGCAAAAAGTGAAGGTCTAGTCAAGTTCAAAGTAAGATGAAAAGGTCCCTACGTATTAGAAAAAACTTCCTGCACGTCCGACCTCAAAAAAAATTGTTATGAATAGGCAATTTAAATTACATTTCCTTTAAAAACGGATTCAATAGGGTTTACGTGCTGCAGAAATACAAAGACATGAGTACGATTTATCATTTCAAATTTTGCAGTTACGTAGAGAAAGGATCAGTGCAAGGCGGTAAAGAGCCATTTTGTGGAAAAAAATTATATGCGACGGCATTTGTGTTAAAAAGTGGTCGAAAATGGACAATCTACTTCTATTTTATAATTCTAGATTTGATTTTTTCATAAAAAATCACATTTAGCACCCAACTATACATATTTCCCTATTGAAATCACATTGAAGCAAATACATATCTCTTATAGTTTTAACATAATATTGCAACGGCGGAAGGCTTGCAAATGATCCATAATACTGCGTGCAGTTCCCCCTTAATAAAAAAAGTGTCGTTTTGGGTATAATAAACTAAAATTGTCAAGAGCTTTCGGTCAAACTAGACCATTATCAGGACAGACACTGTAAGTGACAAAATAAAAAATAATAAGTAAAAATCATTAAAAAATGTAAAAACTCGTATGCAGACTAATATAAGATCTTGCTGCCAACACTTGAATGCAGGAGAGCCCTAGAGAGGCTTTGTGAGTCCAAAAGGGTTAGCCTCATTTGGGTGCCTGGCCATCAGGGCATTGGGGGTAATGAAGGGGCGGATCAGCTGGCTCGGGAAGGTAGCAACACTGCTTTCACTGGGCCGGAACCTGCTCTTGGAATTGCTCCTTCAGCTGTCAAGGCTAAGATTAAGAATCGCACTGTCGAGGAATTCCGTGCTGAATGGCACGAGCTAGCAGGACTCAGACAGTCTAAGGTCTTCATATCAGGCCCTTATAGCCGTTCTGAGTCTAATAGACTTCTAAATCTAAACAGAGGTCACACTTAGAACCATTACCGGGGTCCTAACTGGACACTGGCTAGTGAAATATTACTTGCATAAAATTGGACTCGACAACGATCCATACTGCAGGTTTTGTGCTGAGGTAGATGAAACTACCGAGCATCTAGTCTGTCGATGTGACGCTTTAGTCAACGCCAGACTGCTTAGCTTGGGTGACACCTATGTGGAACCCGAGCTTGTGGGATGTGCGCGACCTGAAAGGGTCCTTTCCTTTCTAAAAAGGAGTGGGCTCTTGGCCTGACACGCCTACTTGGGGGATAGTATAATGGGCCCCAATGAGTCTAAGTGCTGCCCTTGTCGGCCTCCCCATCTATGTCTATGTCTATAATATAAGACCTTTCACAAAAGTACGTATTTCTGTGAAAATATAGAAATATTATTTTATTATTTAAGTTTTGTGGTAAATGTGTAGTTTTTTTTATGGTGGTTATAGGCCTATTAGGTAGATAATTAGGCCGTTGCGTTGAACCGAAAATATTAACTATTAAGTTGAAGCGCTGGCGTTTTTTTCAACAAATGAAAAAAATAGGTTTAACATAAAGAATTAACCTGTGTATTAATAACTGCATTAGGGCTCTTCTGAGAATTTCTATTTATTTCTGAATCCTCATAAGGGTTAAGTTTTAAACCCCTTGAGCTGATGTTGTGTAAAATTTTGCTGTTTTTTGAAGCAGAAAACTGGTGTTTATTAAACTTAATATGAAAACCAACGGCAGAAATGGATGGTCTATTGAGGTGTTTTTTAATTCTGACCTCTAGGTCTACAAGTCATGCCGACATATATGAGGCATCACAATAATTAAAACTAAGTTTATAAACTCCACTTTTTTTTGGTGGTCTTCGTTATTACTGTTTTCAGAACTTGTTGTACAAACGACAGAGCTCCAAACAACATTTTTCAAAAAATTCGTGATCTCAAAAAAATGTTCTATAATAATTTCACCACTAAAGAGATTACCTCAGTTTTAACGTTTAATAATCGCACTATTAACAAAGAGATGATTTAAATTATGAATATAATCGTAATCAGCTTATTCAAAGTGAAATAATAATTAGGCAATGGCTCGGGCAATGGTATATAAAATGATATAATAAGACTAATACTTAATATCAGCAATTAGTCACCGATGTTCCATTGATTTCCTAGAAATATTAATATTCTCTAAATGTTATTTACAACGTAACTTCTGCACCATCACTAGTACTTACGTGATGAGTAATGGATTAAGTACGAATAACATTAAGACCACATTAGTCACCCATTATGGCATCCATATTATTCCATATATTTTACACAAATAACGATTGTAATTAAAATCAAATACTATTTGACAATTAATTTACAGGTTTTGTGAAGAGGCTGCTGAAAATACTCAACGTAAGAAATAAAAATTTTTATAAAAAAATGAAACAGACTTCAAAAAATGAAAAATAATATTTTATTTCACCTTGAAAATTTTACTGCGTGCAGTCGGCGTCAAACTAATAAAGACAGTAAGTCGGTTCCATTTTTTTATAAATTTTTTTATTTCATCCTTTTCAGTTTTATCTATACGTGTTTTATTGTAAAGATCAGGTTTAACAAATGGTCTCTGCATAATATTTTTCCTGATATATGGTGAACGCGAAAATCGGGACGCGAGAATAAAATATTAAAAACCTTCTTGCAATATATCTTGGCTCAAAAAACAAAATGGCGCCATTCCGCCATTATTAACATTTTTTTACATATTCTTGCTATGGAGTCACTCCAGCAATATCCTGAATGTCCCCTGAAAATTTCATCCAAATTGGTCAAACCACAGCGGTGGAATCGATGTAAAAACATAAAAAACACAACAAAATGGCCGCCATTCCTCCATTTTTAATTTTAATTTTAATATGCTTGCCATGGGACCACTTCGGCAATACCCTGAATATCCCCTGAAAAATTCATTTAAATTGGTCAAACCATCGCGCAGTAATCAATGTTCAAACCACCATTAACCACCTCCTTTTTTTCGATTAAAAATTATAATGAGGTTAATCGGGTAATAACGTTTTATTTAAACAAAATATTATTTACAGATGAAGCAACGTTTACACGTAGAGGCGTTTTCAACTTTAGAAATAAACATGCATATATGATTCAGAAAATCTGCATTTAAGTCTGTTGTGGCATTATTAATAATCATGTATTGGGCCCTTTCGAATTACCTCCTAATTTAAACAGCGAAATATACCATAATTTTCTGCAAACACAATTACCCGAATATGTTGATGAGTTTTCTTGAGAACTAATACAAAGCATGCTGTTCATGCAGGATGCATGGAGCCCCAGCACACTTGTCAGAGATTATCTTCTCATCGCTCTCATCACTCTCATCACCCGATTTCCATCCGCTTGATTTTTGTGTATGGGGATATGTGAAGTTGCTTGTTTATAAAGAAGCAATGAACACTCGAAAAGAATCATGGAATAAAATTGTGAATGCTGTGGAACGGTTTCCAAATGATCGGTTATTTTTGAAGTAAATAGAAATGACTTTGAACATTTATTTATTGTCCAAAGATATCATCTTTTTTCATTAAATGTTCTTGTTTTTGTGTCGTTGTTTTCCCGTTGTTATTATTGCTGTAGACATGTATTTCAATGGAAAAGGTGACTAAATAATTGGTACGCAAACATCAGGAAAACGGCCACTCGGAACGACATTTACCTAGAATAACTTTTTGCGTATAAGATGTGGAAAATACATAATATTTAACATTTAGGCTAATGCATCGTGACACAAAAAAGTTATGTCATTTTAAAGAGATTTAATGGTCCGTAAGTGGAGCCATCTACGAGTGGCATCCGAACTAAGAACAGATTTGAATTTCTCGCCTTAAAAAACTCTACTACTAAACTAATTCTTAATTTCGTGCCGTTCTGTTATCTTGTTGATAAATTGTTAAGAAAAAACGAAATGAAAATTACAAATTTGACACCCTGTATCTCGGTTATTATTAATTTTTGAACTGAGGTAAGCTTGGTTAAATCGCAATATTTTCACACAAAGAATCTGCAGTTTTGCTGCGTACCATTAATTAGCTGAATAATTAAACGGATTATAATTAATTTCGATTATAAATAAAAATAAATAAAACCAAATTAGTTCTTTTCTTTGTAATGTAGTAAACAAATTGTATATACAATATTTTTCTCAGTTGCTAATTGTTGCGGAGAAAAAAATTAGATATCTATTTTATGTTAGTTTTTGTTTAGTATTGATTTATATTTATTTATTTATTTCAATTCTACGACTAAAAAGCCATTCTTACGTTTCATACTATCACTTAACTTACTTTTAAATGAATTAAAACTTACATTAAATATATCTATATCATTTTGTTCAAAAATGTTGTTCCCCGTAGTAGAGAATCGTGTAATGGACGATTAATGGAAAGGGACATGGAATAATGTATTTATTTGCTCGCGTTTTTCGTTGGGGAATGTGAAAGGAGATCATTTCCAGTAAGTCCGGGCAGTTGAGGTAGGGATTTCTCTAGTGTGTCAATGTTTAGTATTTTTAAAATGTCATTATAATTGATTTGCTCACTTGGAATTTTTAATTTAAAAGCAATTAATCGTAAAAGCTTTCTATGCTCTCGTTCCAACTGGACAACCGGACTCTGTAATACGGAGACACAATGGACAAGCATACTCAACAATAGATCGTATATAAGAACAATATAATATCTTAAAACAGTTAATATCATTAAACTCTGTAAGTATACGTTGCATAAAACCCATGAGCTTTAATGTTTTATTTACAATAATTTCAACGTGGTTATTAAAACTTAATTCCCTATCAAATGTTACACCTAGATCCTTTATAATTTGTACTTTCTCTAAACTACAATTATCAATCCTATAGTCATAATCAATAAGACTTTTCTTACGTAAAAATTGCATCACCTTGCATTTGCTCACATTAAAAGACAATCCATTTAAGCGGCACCATAGCGACAGGCGATCAATATCCTCCTGTATTAACACACTGAACTCTAGAAAACACCTTTAGATCATCAGCAAATAATAAGAAATTAAAATTTTGTATGTGTTTACTAATGCCGTCCATGTATAGGTTGAATAGTAAGGGTGACAGATGTGCGCCCTGAAGGACACCAGATGTTATCCTGGTTGGGTCACATAGAAAATTATTTATTTTTACTATCTGAGTCCATCAAAAATGCCAATTGCTTTCAACTTATTCACTAGGATACAATGATTTACTCTATCAAATGCCTTGGAGACATCCATATAGATACTGTCCACCTGGTACTTTTCCTCCAAAGCATTCTTTAGGTATTCCTCATAAACCAATAGATTTGTAGTTGTGGATCTTCCATGCATAAACCCATGCTGTTTAGTGCATACTATATTTTTTAGTATTGGTGTTATCTTAGCAGTCACTAGAGATTCAAATACTTTGGCAATGAGAGAGATATTTCTAACTGCTCTATAATTGTTTACCGATGAATTATCTCCGTTCTTAAAAATTGGTGTTATGTATGATACTTTTCACCCATTTGCGTAAACCCCCTGTGATAAAGACATATGAAAGAATTTTAAAAATATAAGAGACATATAAACTTACAATTTTTTAAAAATAGTATAGGAATACCATCAGGTCCCTCAGATAGACGACTACTCAAATTATCAATACATTCATAAATTTCAGGTAAAGTTATATCAAAGGCATTTATATCAACGCTCCCATTAGTAACACAGTCAGGAAACACATTGCTAGACTCATTACCACAATAGAAAGTTGAAAAAAACTGGCAAAAAATTGAGTAGTATCAGAAAGATTATCTGCTGTAGTATCATTATATGACATTGACTTGTGCAATTCAAACTTTCTACTTTTTTTACCAACGTACTTCCAAAACAGTGTACAATCGGCATTTATAGAATTCTCCATGTTATTTATATAGTTGGCATAACAGACTTCACTTACTATTTTACACTGACTTCTAAGATAAGAAAAGTATTGTAATCTTGAGGAGAATTATTATGATTGTATTTTTTATGTGCTGCTTTTTTTTTTTTAAATTAAATTTTTTAGCTCATTTGAATACCATCTTGGATTGGATTCGTGGATTCACCAATTCAAAGCGATTTGTGAAGGAACGGTGTGGTTCCGAGAAAATTTTGGGAAGTATGATTTTGAAAGGCTAAGCTATGCTGCAGCCCTATTTAGATGTGATATTTGTTGAAACTGAAGTCAGAATCTCAATGTAATAATAATTTTAGCAAATCCACGTCCTATTTCTGGCTAGGAAACTTGTGGACCGTTAGATAAACTTTCTTATCATTAATATGCATACACTGCCGGCATTATCTCATAAATTAGTTCAGCATGTAAAACACATGTATCTAATTAATACGACATAATAATTTAACAACAATATGATTTACGGTCGCTTTGTTTATGTAATAATCGCTCGCACCTACTTGTCGTAGAATGGTTTTATGTGTAAATTATATATACTTATGTGGCATTAAATGGAAACTGTTGAGTTACTGCTTCATATACAGTGACCGTCTAAAGTCCGTTCCCCCCCTACTAATTTTTGAGCCAAGTCGTATGTCGCAACGAAATTTGGAAGGCTTAAATAGGAGATGAAAAGCTATTTTTTTATGAAAAAATGATAGCTAAAAGTTATAAAATGGCGGCTACGCGCCATCTTGAATTAATATTTTAAATACAACACCCAGCATATTATTCCATTTTCAAAATCTGCTCATTATTCTTAACATTTTTCTCTAATACACTTTATTCCTAAATGTAATTGTTTTAGAAATAATGACGTTTGAAAATTGAAAATCCGGTTTAAAATGAAGTAATGGTTTTAGTCACTTTCGATAAAAAATTCTGCTAACTAAATTTTTTAATTAATTTGTAGTTAAATCTTTTAATGAATTCGACTAATAAGAGGCGTAAAGACAGTATTTTAAGGATAAACAGTACCACTTACCGGAAAATCTTGAAAGTTACGAATTTGTTCTGTAAATTCACAAGGAAAACAAATTAGTTGGTAAAAAAATATTTTATTTATTTTTGAATAACACTTATTTAACCCCAACAATAATTATTTTATCAAGTGTTCGATGTGGCCCCCTCCTAAATCTTGACCATAAAGTGCCCTATTATGAATAGCTTCTCTCACGTTGGTGAAAGTCTGTTCATCTATTTCTTCACATGCTTCTCTTATTCTGCGTTCCAACTCTTCTATTGTTTGACATTTAATGGCGTAGATTTTTAAATTCAGATATCCCCAAAGGAAAAAATCTGGAGGGGTAAAATCCGGAGATCTTGGTGGCCATTCTGTACTTCCCCTGCGACCTATCCATCGCCCAGGAAAGTTTGTATCGAGAAACTCTCTAGCCATGCGATAGAAATGGGGAGATGCTCCGTCCTGCTGAAATATGATTTCACGATTTTCAAACTCTTCCTGATTGTTTAATACAATTTGTCTTATTCGAGGTTCAATTTCAGTTTCTAAAAGATTTCTGTAAAGATCTCCTGTAAGATTGCCTCTGATGAAAATCGGTCCAACAACGTGGTTGCCCAAAATCCCCGCCCAAACATTAACTTTTTCAGGAAACTGGGTATGCCCTTCTCTAAAAATATGCGGATTAGTATCGCTCCAGTATCGTACGTTCTGTTTGTTGACTTTTCCATTAAGGAAAAACGTGCATTCATCTGAGAAACATACACGTTTTAGGAAGGATCGTTCTCCTTCAATTTTTCTTGTTAACCACTCACAAAATTCAACCCTCCGGTCTGGATCATCCTCCGTGAGAGCATGCAGGATTTTCATTTTATAGGGATGAAATTTTTCATTTTTTAGGACTCTTTGGACACTTTTCGAACTTACTTCGGCAGGATTCAGCAACTGCAGACGTCGACTGAGTAGGATTAATTACCATTTCAGCAACAATTTCAATTTTTTTTTCTTCTGAAAGAGGTGGTCTTCTTGATCTTGGAGCATCTTTCATCGTACCAGTTGCTTGGAGCTTATTTAAAAGTTTGCGCAAATATGACCGCGAAATAGGGTTTTCGGGAAATCTATCGTTAAACATACGGACTGCTAGATGAAAATTTCTTCCAGCTTCTCCAAAAATCAAAACTGCTTCAAATTTATCGTGTAAACTGCGAGCCATGGTCACACTTTTCATAAAATAATTAAGATGCTCAACGGACTATTTGACAGTTAGTTATCAAGATGTTACCGCGACAACGATTTTGTTTCCAACGCAAACTTGATCGTATTTTTGATTGAATTTGAAATGACCAAAATGTCAATTTTCAAACGTCATTATTTCGAAAGCAATTACATTCAGGAATAAAGTGTATTGGAGAAAAATGTTAAGAATAATGAGCAGATTTTGAAAATGGAATAATATGTGGGGTGTTGTATTTAAAATATTAATTCAAGATGGCGCGTAGCCGCCATTTTATAACTTTTAGCTATCATTTTTTCATAAAAAAATAGCTTTTCATCTCCTATTTAAGCCCTCCAAATTTCGTTGCGATATACGAGTTGGTTCAAAAATTAGTAGGGGGGGAACGGACTTTAGACGGTCACTGTATATTATGTTACCTGCAAAGACCACTGCTTCAAAATATTTAGTTTTGCATAGGCAAAGCTCATTCCCTGAAAGTTTTAGGCAAAGTCTATGTATATACATGTGTATGTATGCACGGAAAGAAAAAACTCCAAAATACAAATAATTTTTAGTTCTATATAGGACTATTTTAAAAGGGCTTGAAAAAAAAATAGTAAACTTGACTCACAATGCTTCGATTAAAAATAAAAAAACACATTGTTAAATCTGAAACAAATTTTATAATTTTTCCCAAATAATATTGTGTAACGTATTAAAAATTATTTTTAAGTCCTTTTCTACAGTTTTGTAATTGTTTACTAATAAACTATTAATGGATAAAACCATGTTTAGAAACCTTTAACATTAATTTGGACTTGCCTCAAAAAATTATATATAGACAACCTTACTATCCTATATACTGTGCTGTTAAAATACAGTTTCTGTGTTTCTAATATATTTCTTTGCTTTTTAGGGGAGACCGGGTCACTTTGGTCACTTTTTCATAAAAACTATGATAACAAAAAAAATTCGACCTACAGATTTAATTTTAAAGTAACAATACAACTGTATGGTTGTGCCATGGAGTTTTAACAGAAAAAAACTAAGAAAATAATTTTGTTGTTGTGTTCAGATTATTTGTTACGTTTAGATTGACAAACAAACATCTTTTTTGGGTTTTTCGCAACTGAATAAAAATATTTAACTTTAAATTAATTGAAGCAAATATTTAATATAATTACATACCTCAACATGTAGACTAGTCTGTCTACGAAATGTTTCGATACATAATATAAACAATATTATTTAAGCAAGCATAAGAAATTATATCATTTACTAAGTATATGAGCCCCGATAGGATGAAAGTATTTGTACAACTACTATGTGTCTATAAAAACTTAAGGTAAATGATATAATTTCTTATGCTTGCTTAAATAATATTGTTTATATTATGTATCGAAACATTCCGTAGACAGACTAGTCTACATGTTGAGGTATGTAATTATATTAAATATTTGCTTCAATTAATTTAAAGTTAAATATTTTTATTCAGTAGCGAAAAAGCAAAAGATTTTTGTTTGTCAATCTAAACGCAACAAATAATCTGAACACATTTAAAAATAACATTACAGATGGCAGCAAACTATCATTTTTTTCATATCTAGTTTACATGTCAAACAAATTGACAAATTTTAAAATTTTGAAATCAATTCTTTTCTATAATTTAATTTAATGCTTTTCTTTTGCGATCGGCGCACTGATGAGTCCCGATAGGATGAAAGTATTTGTACAACCACTATGTGTCTACAAAAACTTAAGGTAAATGATATAATTTCTTATGCTTACTTAAATAATATTGTTTATATTATGTATCGAAACATTCCGTAGACAGACTAGTCTACATGTTGAGGTATGTAATTATATTAAATATCTGTGTGTATGGCAAAGATTTTGATGAAGTAGTGGCTAACATGAACTACAAACTGAAAATTTTGTATAATTGGTTATGTGTAAATAGGCTCAAGTTAAATGTTAAAAAAACAAAATACATGGTTTTTGGTAGTAGACTTAATTGTAACAGATTTTCAGAAAATAATTATATTATTAAAATTGATAATAATTCTATAGAAAATACAACAGAAATGAAATATTTAGGTGTGATTTTTAGATAGCCAACTTAATTTTTCGGCACATGTAAATTACATCTGTAAAAAGATAGGGAAAAAGGTGGGATTTTTGAGAAGGATAGCTAAAAATATTAACCACTGGAGTCGCCTTCTTATATTTAATACAATTATTTATCCACACTTTAGTTATTGCAATTCCCTTTTAATTTCATGTAGGAAGGCTGATGTTCAAAGACTCCAGTTGCTACAAAATAAGGCAATGAGAACTATACTTTTTGGTACGCGTCTTACACCAATCAACTTAATGTTAAACTATCTTGGTTGGCTTTCAGTACAGCAAAGTATTGGAGCTGCTAATGTCTTGATAATTTTTAAAATAAAAAATAGGTTACTGCCTGAATATTTGCAAGAATATGTTATTCCAAGATCAGAGAAATACTTTTACAATATAAGATCACAGAATAATTTTGATATAGCATTGTCAAGAACAACACATATACAGAAAAGTCTTTTTAGTGATGGCTTAAGATATTTTAATGCCTTACCGTTAGATATAAGAACCGTACCCACAGTAAAATTGTTTATACAAAAGATTATATTTTGTTTTTTAAACTCTTTTAAATATTTTTGCCTTTATTTGTTACTATGTCGTTAATATAATTTTCTTTGGTTTTATCTTTTACTACAATAAGATTTGTATGTAGGTTAAGGTTTATTCACTAACTGCTTTTTAGTGAGACTTGTTATTATTGTAGGAAGTAGCTTAAGGCTAATAATAATAAAGATTTCATTTCATATTATAATGGTGAGCAATTTGAACAATATTTGTAAATTATATTTATTTAGCTTTTGTTAGAGTTTATCTGTTATGTATTTATTATTATTCCATTAAATAAGTTTGTTACTCCCGTATTAGTAATTTTACTTTTATGATGAAAAATACGCATTTGATTTTTGCGATACGATGGTCCATGGCCGCCTACGTAAAAAATTGAAAAATGCATTTTGCGGCGTTATTCATGGAAATAAATATAGACTATGATATATATTTTTAAAGCGTTTAGTTAGCCTGATATCATAAGCGAAAAATATATAGGATGTCCCATTTAAAAGACGGCAAGTTATGTCATTATCTCAAAAAGTATGACCTTTGAAAAAAAATGAATACGCTACTGAATTCTACGCAAAACATTTACAATAACTTTTAAAATAAACGATACGGGGGTGCCTGAAAACGACAAATTTTCAAAATCACCCTGTAGCACAGAATCTATGACGGTTAGCTAAGATCTGTTTGTGGCATCTTTAGTTTAAAAAAAAAATAAAATAGTGTCACGAAAATCGCATCTCTCTATCTCTACTCATAAGAAAGAAACATACATAAAAAATACCCAGGGTCGAATTGATAACCTCTTCCTTTTTTGAAGTCGGTTAAAAACTGTTATTGAATAACACAAAACACAAACAAAAATTTTAGAACAAAGAGAAATATTTAAATGACGTTATTTAAAGAGCGGGACTCGAAAGAAAACCGGGCGGTCCTTAAAATAAAAGTTCATAGTCTTAAGCAAGCGGAAAAGTAAAATTTGTGTACGCAAATAAATTTTATGTTATTTTATTTGTTGTAATAGTTTGCCGCTTCACCTATAAAGTGCGCCAGCTAAGCGGTGCGGAAAATGAGTCGAGGGTTTAGTAAATTTCGCACTGGTCCAATTGTAATTGCGATGTGCCTAGAGTCTCCATGCACTTGCCGCTAGAAGGTTCTAGCTATTTCCAGTGGCGTCTATACATTTCGAGCATTTGTTTTCATTTCTATATAAACGCGTTGCCTTGAATTTGAATTAATATTTCGAAGTAAAGATGGCGAGAAAAAGAGGAAAAACAATTCGAAGCGGTGCACGTGAAGTTATTGCGAGCGTTATAGAGGCCTGAACTAGAAAAGCAGAAAATAATAGTTTGACTATTCCAATTCAAAATCGAACACAACGTGCTGCATTTTACACCGATGTTTCGGAAAGTAGTATAAGAAAAATTCAAAGAGAACATAATGATCGCTGACGTTCTACTTCACCTTTAAAATTTCCTGGTAAAAAAGACCCCGATTATCATACAAAGATAAAATTGCCGATGATGATTTTCAAGTAATTCGACGAACAGTAGAGGATTTTTATATAAACTTGAAGAAGGTTCCCACCTGCAAACCCCTACTTCGTGCTTTAAAAAACAAAATAGATTTTCCGTACAGGTATAAAACCTTAAATCGGCTTTTACGATCAAATGGTTTTGTTTGGCGTAAGTGCCAAAATAAACGAAAATTGCTTATTGAGAGACCAAATATTTTTCACTGGCGGGTGAAATATCTATCAACTGTAAGGCAATATGGGCAAGAAGGACGCAATATTGTGTATCTAGACGAAAGCTGGGTAGATAATGATGACAGTGAACAAATGCTGGTAAAGTGAAAGTGTTACAGGTGTTGCTTAGGGAATCCGCTCTAGTAGTCACTTTATTATAGTTCATGCTGGTTCAGAAGCCGGATTTGTTACAGGTGCTGCTTTAGTTTTTCGCTCGGGACTAACAACTGGAGACTATCATGGACAGATGAATAGAGATAATTTTGAAAAGTGGTTGCTCGAGAAGCTTCTACCTAACATTCCTCCCAAATCAGTCGTGGTAATGGATAATGCGTCTTATCATTCTCACGAAGAAGTTAAAGTGCCAACTAGATACTCTACAAAAGTTCATATGATATCGTGGCTTAAATCGAACAATCTTTTATGTGATCCAACATGGAGAAAATATCAATTATATGAAGTAATATCAGCCAACAAGCCTAGAGAAAAAAAGTATAAAATCGACAGTCTTTTACGTAACCTCGGTCATACACCTTTAAGGTTGCCTCCATACATGTGCGACCTCAACCCTATTGAAGTTGCATGGGCAGGAGTAAAAAAATATATTCGGGAGCGCAACACCGGTGAACTTTCAATTAAAGATTTAAATAAAATAACATTAGAAGCGATTGACTCAATATCGGCTGAAAATTGGAAATCGTATGTTAAACATGTTCGTTCTATTGAAGATAAATACTGGGAAATAGATGGCAAAATTGAAACGGTTATTTAGTTATCACACTGGGATCTTCAAGTAGTGACGACAAAACCGATTTAGACGGAATCGAACCATTAGAATCACAGTCGTCAACCTCAAAAATGGCTTAGTTTTTTTTTCATATATTTTGTAAAATTGTTCATAAAGTAGCTGTTAATAAACTGCTTCAAAATAATTAATTTTCTGTTCAATACCAGGTGTCAAAAAATATCTAATGTTGCAATTAATATTTGAAAAACTACAGAAGTCATATTTCTCCAAAATTAACACATCAATGTAGTTATAGTAGGGGAGCCAGTACTGATTCCAGTTACCAAGATTTATCAAAATTTGAACTTATACACTTCGACTTTGGGCTATTCGAGTATACCAAAAGTGACCGTTTATCTCCGTCTGTCATACTACTTTGTAGAGGGGGCGTCATTATGAAGTACTACACAAGGCGTTTCCTAATTGCGTGCTAATATTAAAGGGGGGTGATTCTTTTTAAGAAAAAAGTTTAATATGAATCAAAAAGTCTTAACTTTGGAGATACAGGGTTTTAAAAAAACATTTTTTTTTAAATCCTAATTCTGATGCTATTATAGATAAATAACTGTGTGAAATTTGATACACGTCTTTTATGCACAAAAGGGCATTTTTTATTAACAATCCATTTTTGAAATTTCTACCAGTGGCGTGCATATGTAATTAACATGGGTAAATCCATATGCTCCTTAATGCATAGAAGACGTCTACCAAATTTCATGCAGTTATCTACAATAGCATCAGAATTGGGATGAAAAAAATGTTTTCTTTTTAGACTTTACCATCCTGTATCTCAAAAGTTAAGACTTTTAGGACATAAAAACACCCCCTTTAACATCAGCACGCAATTAGGAAATGACCTGTATAGTACTTCACAATAACGGCCCCTGTATAAAGTAATATGACAAACGGAGACAGACGGCCACTTTTGGCATACCCGAGTAGCCCAAAGTCGAACTGTATAAATTAAAATTTTGATAAATCACGTTCACTGGATCTGATACTGGCTGCCCTTGTAAAATCTGGACTTGTAAATCATGTATCACTATACTGGGTGGTCCAATAATAAAGGACGTAGGCAGAAGCACTCAAGAAAAAATATATTTTTAGGTAAATCGATCAAGAAAAATCAAAATTAAATCATTTTAAAATTCGAAAGTTCGCCGTTTTTGCAACACAAAAGAGATATAGAAGTGCGGTATACGAAAGAGAACAGACAAATATCGATAAAGGTTCATTAAGCATAGTTACATTTTTTAATTATCTGAAGTCCGTATAGTCAAAAAGGAGTGCCATATTATTTAAAGAACGACGGGACACCACTGGTTTAAAACGATATCTTGGCTGACCTTCCTAAACCGATTGACTCCGCTCGGTTTTCTTTCGTGTCCCGTACTTTATATTCCTCGGTGTTGATATTCAAATTTACCACCGATTTACGCCCATTATTGTATTTTCACTTTCGTTGCTTAACCGCTGTGAAATGCACGTAGACATCCGATAAGAACGCTTTAGCGTGTAAAATGTAAATGCCAAAACGGGTAATTGCCTAAGCAGATTGTGCAGCAGTTCTTTTACAGGGCGTTGATATTTCACCGGTCACGGTTGCCTTGTTTCTATTTTCAGTGAGAATACCTTTGTTGGGATTTGCTATTTAACCGTCTTGTCTAATTTATGGTCATTCTGGGTAATTAATAAGTCACGTGAAGATCGTTAGCCTTAACAAAAGTACAGGGTATCCCACAGAAGATGACGGACGCGGGACGACCTTATCTCAGAAGCTATAAGGCATACAAGAAGAGTTGCGTATTGCATATAAAAACGTTTTGGGTTTAATTTGAATATATTTTCTATATTTTCTCTCTTACAGGATGTTTATTTTATACTATCAACTTTCCTATTTTAGATAGAATATACTGTACACGGTTTTTTGGATAATTTTCCACTTCCTGATTTTTTTTAACTATAAAAAAATGTTTATAGGAAAGTTGTGGGATTTTTCCTAATAATTTACTTGGCGGTAAATTTAAAAACAAGTGACGATCGGAAAATCAAGAAATCGCTACGAACTTTGTTATTTTAAATGCAACACCTTGTATATTTTGACATTTTTGGATTCTCCTCTTTTCAAAAATATGTCTATACTCGGAACAATAGTTTTTGATTTATTCATCTTTAAAGTTGCCACATATGACAAAATTCCCAGTGATGCAATTTGACGATACTAAAATCGTTTTACACATGAAAAAAACAAAACAGTTATTTGTAAAGAAAACATTTTATTGAGTTTACGTCAAATAATTTGAGAAAAATGATCTTAAAGTTGTATTTTATTTTATTAATTTTTAAGCACATCGTTAACACATTTATTAATTTTGTTATATACAGCAATTAATTATATGCTTTTCTACAAAAGGCCTACACATTTTTTCTTAGTAAAATATCTGAACGACCTAAATTTAAAAAAAAAACGAATATATTGTTTTATTTTACCATAGAACGCTTATTTGAAAACGGCAACACTGCTCTCCGTAGAGAAACGAGCAGGCTTCAACGAACGTAACAATTCGCAAACATATCAGTTGCAGTTGTCTTGTTTTTTTGGTTCTTTCACCTTAATTGTTTGCCGTATGAGGTAATTCCATATCGTTTTAATACGTACTCGGGATTTAAAAACTTTTTAAAAATATATACGAATATTGAATATGCCGACGGGTTACTTATTTATGGAGAGTGTAGACAGAATGCTCATTTGGCGTCCCAAACATACCGAGAAAGATATCCTAACAGGAAGTGTCTCAATAACAGAACATTTGTGGCGGTTTTACAAAGAGTTCGCTACGGTGAAAGTGAAAAGGTCCGTCAAACTAATCGAGGGCCTGAAAGGCAAATAACACCCGAAAACAAGGAACATATTTTAGCCCTAGTGGAGGCAAGCCACTCAGGAAATCTCGAAACAGGTTGGATTTTCTAATTGAACTATGTATCGTACCCTTTGTGAAAACACGCGAAAATTTTACTTTAAACATACTGACAACCGTTGTTTTCCCAGAGATGGAATTTTAAATTATCATCAACATACAATTCAACAAGGTCGATTTCAATACCAGTTTTCAATAAATATTCGGGCTGGAATAATCCACAATCGGTTAACCGGACCTTTTGAGCTACAAAGACGTTCAAGGAGAGGCATACCTCCAATTTTTAACTAATGACTTGCCCACTGTTTTAAAAGATATTCCTTTAGCTCAGCGAGCCAGTGCTTGGTTTCTTCACGACGGAGCTCCTGTCCACATTCACAGGAATGGGTTACAACATCTGGATAATACGTTTGATAATAGGTGGATAGGTCGAAATGCCCCAGAACCCAGAAAATGGCCTCCGATGTCACCAGGTCTAAACCTCCTTGATTTTTATTTTTGGGGCCACATGAAAACATTAGTGTATAATAGGGTTGACATTGAAAATGAAGATTACCTTAGAAACCGTATTTTTGCTGCAGCCAGCGGAACAAATTAGACAAATACCTAACGTTCTTGAATCTGTTCAAGAAAACTGACTTCGCCGTATTCGTGCGTGTTTAAATAGTGACGGTAGTCATTTTCAGCATTTACTTAGTATGTATATATTTACTTTTTTTAGTGTGTGAATTACCTACGTAGTGTTATAAATTAATATGCTTGCTAAGTTCATACTCTTTATTAATTTTTGGAATCTAATAAACTTAATTGGGGTTGCGCATTATACTATACATATGTTTACAAAACACAGGTGATGAAATTGTCATAATTGTTGTTCAAGCAAATAGCAATGTTGCCATGTTGTCTTGGAATTAGTTGAAATCTTCTCCAATTTACCGCCAGGTAAATATTTCGGAAAAATCCTACAACTTTCACATAAACTTTTCACTTTTCACAAAAAAGCTTTCAGGGGTGGCAAATTATAAAAAAACCCTGTACACTGATACAGACTAAAGTAGATGTTTTTAAAAACCTAGTATTTCTTTTGCTTAAAAAATTGTGTACTATAAATCCATATTTCATTATTTTTTTTCGAGGAGAGTAACCAGGGTCGAAACTTGTTTATGGGATCCCAAATTTACCCCGAGGGATTCAAAAACCACATTACTGAAATTGTTCTCCGATTTATACAGGGCCAGACCTCTACAAATATAATTGCAATGTTCTGTCCATATATTTCGCTTGGTTTTACGTTTGGCCTTGTACCACATGGATGGTCAATCCTAGGTAAATTAAGTAAATATACAAAGAAACGGCTATATTTGGTGTAAAAATCAATCCGATCAGTGTTAAGGGTAAATTTTGAAAAATTTTTGAATTGTAGCGTGCACAAATTCTGATTCCCATTCCTTGGCCCTTCGTAAATTCGAACTTGACTATCCTGTAAAAAGGGCGTTTGATGGGGAATATAAAGGAGATTTAAAATCAATAGAGGATGCCTACTCCTCAAATGACGAGACAGCGGTCTAAATATATTAAAAAAAATAGTTTCCGACTTTTCCCATATTTCATTTATGGGATCCCAAATGTCCTCCGAGAAACTCAAAAACCACATTACTGAAATTATTCTTCTGCTTATGCAAGGCGAGATATTTAGAAATAAAATTACAGTGTTCTGTCCATATATTTCTCTATGGTTTTACGTTTGGTCTGGTAGCACATGAAGTGTTGATCCTAGATAAATCCTAGCAAATACACAAAGAAACGTCTATATTTTCTCTAGAGACTGGTGTAATGAGTGGATTTTGAGAAATTTTTGAATTGTTGCGTGCACGCATCTGGTTTCCATTCCTTAGCCCTACGTAAAGTCGAATCGATATCTCCTGGGATAAAAACGATTAAATATATCAAACGTTCTCTCTTTGTTCTGCAAGACATAGATTTACACTTTTTTTATCCGAAGTCGAAAAATTAGGCAAAATTGAATTTCCAATATAAATGCACATAATTTCCATTTGATAGAAAATTGGGATATTTTTCAAGGTGGCCTGGCATTGCTAGCTAAACTTTTGACGGCCATGTCAGAATAGAATATTTGACAGGGACGCGATGTTTTTAACTCGAAATGCCTTTATACCTCTTTGAGCGTTAGTAAGAATTGATATACATACCGAAATGTAGAAAAATATCCAAGTATTTAAGGCCTAATTTTGTATAGGAAATGAAGATAGTTAAAGGTATGCGTCAGAAGTAATTTTATGCTTATTTTTTACTTTATATGAGGTATTTGAAGTATTGATGAGTTTAATATGTGTGATTTCGTGTTATATATTAATATACGGGATTGTAAAGCAAAGAGGTTTGGTCCGGAGTAGCGGCATTTTCCAGTAATCAATAAGTAAAACATTATCTTTAATTTAATTTTTTGCAATAAGTACTGGGTGTATCTGAAACTGTTGCCGACTGTTTTGCTTCTACTAAGCTATAATCATGATCATCATCAGTGACCATCTCAGTGATCATTAAGGGTTTCAGATGTTTTACTTAGGGTGTATAATAGCAATAAGTATAGATTTTATTTATACTAGGAGGATTCAGAAACTAATTATTTTGATTTGATTTCAGAAATTAGTAATATTTTAAGACGCAATAATACACAAATAATTTATTATATTTTTTTGTATGTTGATTTGGATTCCTATTTCTAAATTAGTGTTTTTTCGTACTACATAGTATTTTTGATGTTTAATTATTATACGTAGAATTATTAAGCAATAACATCAAAAGGCGACATACCAAGGCATCCATTTTGAACATTAAAAGATATCAGTTTGGCTTTTGACTTACTTGATTTTATCTATTAAAAGGAAATTTTTTTACATTGTTGCGTTGTCGAAAATGTTTTAAAATAAACTGAATTAAAATTTTAAGCACTTATTTTCGTTTACTTTTTTAATGAAACCGTATATTTTGCTTCTTTGTTTCCCTACAACGTATACCACAAAGCGAATAACTATTTAGTTACCGGCGATTTGTATACGCATTACTACTTGCAATGCACCCAAGGACAGACGTATCCTCAGGTTAGTGCAGATGTTTTCGATGAATAGGCAGATACGCAGTTTTGTTAAGTTGCAAGGTTGAAAAAGGAGCAAGTGCTGTTGTGCATACAAATATGCCTTCATTTGGTTTATAGTGGGAAGTCAGATGTTCCTAGTTAAAAGTTAAAATATGGTACATTAAATTCCTGTTTTATTGCGAAAAATCAATTTACTGGTATAATAAAAAACAAAAACTATTTTTGTTTTGTAATTTCCACTAAATTATTTCGGTTTGACAGATGTTTCGATACCAAGTGACTTTTGCCAAAACGAAAGTGTCTACCTAGTTAACCTTTGCAAACATTAGGAAAAAAGGTTCAACAATGGGGAGCCGTTTAAAAATTTTGTTGATCGTTTTAAAATTTTGTTTACAAATGTAACGAGCTATGATCTATCTTTATAAAATATTTTCAGTTCCGCGGTGTTGCCGCTTCTAGCCGAAACCGGTGGCAACATCGTTATTTTAAATGAAACACCCTGTATATTTTTCAATTTTCGGAATCTACGTTCATTTCTGACTACCTTTCGTAAATATCTTCCTATACCTATATGTAGCCGTTCTGCAGATATTAATTAATTTAATTTTTTTAGCGAAAACAGGGCTTTCAAAAAATTCTAATATTATACTCAAATAAATGTTGTGGCGCATTTTTACGGAAACCATCCTCAATACGAACTATCAAATGTTTTATAATTCCTATTCCTACTTTTGCTCCTTTACTAGTTACAAGTATTTAAACATCCACCATCAAATCAAAAGTGTTGAATATGATAATTTCATTTTCGAATAGTGGGCCTTGGCGATGGCCTTCTTGTCTTTGAATTGGACCTTTGTCTTTGTCGCCGAATTGTCCGTATGTTTACTTTAATTTTGAACATTTTGCGTTTGAATAACGTTAGCAACTTAAGATAGAATGGCAAATAGTTACTCAAATTCCGATATCCTAAATGTATTTTATATTCATGGAGAATGTCTGCGAATTGTATCGAGAATTTTTAATCCCCAGTTGCCAATAATGACTGGAGAAAAGTTTAGACGGATTCAGACTAATTTCTATAAATTTGGTACTAGTAGAGCCAAAATCCATCACAAACTCCGAGGAAAACGAAATCTCTCTCTAACAGACGTTTCTAGTTTTAATTTTTTTTGTTTGTCGATGGAAGTCAGATTTTTTTAAGAAAGTTATTTGTGTAAATTTTACGATGACAATTTGAATTCGGAGAAATTGTAATTTTAGAGAATTTAAAAACCCAAAGTTTTAAGAACAACGTTTCAACATACTCTTTTAGTTTAAATGTTTTTTGTTTGTCGATGGACAGTCAGTTCAGTTCGTGTATTTACGATGACAATTTGAATTGGATAGAGTTGCAAATTTTGGTACCAATTTTTTGGATGGGGCACCGCTTGAAATTTTTGAACTTGTTGGTAACAATTGGATGGTGCACCAGCCCACGAAGCCAGGAACTTACAAACATCTTTGAAGATCGTTGGATTAAACGTTTGGGTCCATTAAATTGGCCTCCCGAATCTTACTCCTTGCGATGCTTTTTTATGGGGTGCCATTAAAGAATGGGTTTATTCAACACTAGTGGAAAACGCGAGAGGATTCGGAAAATCGTGTGAGACGCACATTTCAGCAACTGGATGGTGATGAAATTCGAAGAATAACAACTGCTAACATTATGGAGTCAATTCATAATTGCTTAGGAGCCAACAAAATAATTATTAAATTTTTATAGCAAGACTGTTATTAAAATATTGTTTTGAAAATAGTAATAGTTTTATGTTTATTTTGTAATAACGATTTTGCTATTTGTTGGTTTCGATAGTTTACTTGCTGCTTTATTGTATCGAATTTATGAAAATTGTACTTTAACAATTTATTTAAACATGTAATTCTATGGTTTTCATGGGCCCTTACAATCTAACTCGTTAAGCCTTACATGTTTCATGAAAAGTCATAAAGAAATTTTTATAAATCGAAAACTTGATGTGTTAGGTATAGGGAACCTATACATAGTTGAAGAGCTACATCTATCGGCATTTCAAATCAGTAATCATATACAGGTTGTAACGTTTAAACATTTTCATATTAGGCCACTTTTACAAGTTGCTAACAATCTTATACTTCTGGAACACCCTGTTTGCTCTGGTATTAATATGGCGAAACATGTAAATATTTACGGGCCTTGCCTAATCGTAACCAGAATTTCAGCTTCAGATTGTTTTAGGGCATGGAAATATTAACGCATTTTGAAAACCCTGTTTCCGCTAAAAAAAAATTAAATAATAAAACATATACAGGGTGTTTCATTTAAAATAACGATGTTGCTACCCGTTTCAGGTAGAAGCGGCAACACCGCGGAACTGAAAATATTTTAGAAATATAGATCATTGTTAGTTACGTTTGTAACCAAAATTTTAAAACGATCCGTAAATCGGTTCTCCATAATCGTCTAATAGGACACTCACCGTGAATAACCCTGTATACATTTTCACAAGAACACACATTTTTAACTCATATACCCCACATTTTTGATCCATATTTGTAGTAAATTTGTTATTTTTCTGTTAAACTGTTTATATCATTTGCTGATGATGCTAACTTGGTTAGCGAAACGCGCGTCCAGAACGTAACAAGTTGTGGTGTAGTGTGGTTAGAACTCTTGTGTTTTGATCTATCTTCCACCACAGGTTCCAGTGTTAGGACTCAAAACAGCTGCCAAACGGAAATAAATTAGTGGAAATTACTAAACAAAAATAGTTGGTTTATTTATTAGAAGAAGAGTTAGAAGAAGTTAAGGAAATCAATGTTAACTTCATAGAAGCAGTCTACATTTGCAACATAGGTTGCTAAAGAACGATACATTTTGCTTACAAGCAAGGTACTGATAAACTGGAGTGTTAAAAAAAGAAATTATGGAAAATCCAAGATACAAGTATATTTTTATTCATACATTGTATCGATTATTTAGAGCAAAATTTTTCAAATAATTAAGATTGTGTGCAATGCATCAACATTTTGGAACCTTCTAAACACTGAACTTTTGCCCAGCAATACTTGTCCCATTCTCACGAATGTTTTTACTTCTTTCGCCCAAAATGGACCGTTTAAATGATATAGGGATGAACATAAAGTAATTGCTTATATTGGCCATATTCTCTATACTAAAAGCACAGTTGGTGTTGCAAATATCAACACTATTACGAATAGTCTCAATAATATCCAACCCCCCTCACTCCGAGCTGCTATAATAATATATGCTTTATTTATCAATAACAGTAACGGGTTTGCTGATCCAACTACTTCAAATAAGGTAATCCAATAGCACTTATTTGAAACGAATATCGCCATCTACCACATATACGACACCTATCTTTTGTTTCATAATGGCGGCCACCGTCCTACTCAAAGCCTACTATCAAAAAACAATAAATTTTTGGAGCTTAAAAAAAATAACCCAGACTTCTGAAACATTATTGAAAAGCTCTTTAAAAAAATGCAAAAGTCTAATATGGCGTCCGTATGAAAATAAAAAGTTTATGTATATATCTCGAAAACAAATCAAGCTATAAAAATATTTTTGCCTGCATTAAATTTATAATAATATTGACGAGCACTTTTTGAAAAAAATACCCCAGAACTTTAAACTATAACATATTAAGCTCATGACAAGCTCATAAAAAATATTTTTTTGAATATATAATTTTTTGCAGAATGGTTAATTTTTTTGTATTACAATACAATCCAGTAAACCATTTTTGTGAGTTAACATACATTGAGTTTTGAATTCTATACCGGGTGTCCTTCAGATGTGGCTCACCCTTATAACTTTTTGTTTTTAGAGATAACTTTTTGAAATTTGGTGTGTGAATATAAGACATAAATTTGGATTTTTGGGAATATTCGTTTGTTTTGAGCCACTTCCGGTTTGACCGGAAATGATGGCAACTTTCGATTCTTAAATGGGACACCCTATATATTTTTAATTATTTCGATAGAAAATGGCGTTCTGAGTGCAATGACACTCGATTTGTCAGTTTTTGATAGATAGAGGAATTTTTATGATGCATTTTTTTTCAATCTAGCATGCTATGAATCACTTAAATCGGTTCATTTCTTATCTAGTAGTAAGGGAAAAATATAAGCTTACCTCTGTTGATCCTAAAAACTATTTTATGCCCGTTTGAAATAATAAGCAAAAATCAGTATTTTTGTGTTTACTCAATTTTTTCAAATAGAAAGGAGGTGGCTCCTGGGGTTTTTATAAAATACTATTTTCTTCCGAGTATTTCGATACCACATACTCCATGATAATGTATGTAATATTGCTATTACATAAATTATCGTTGCTCTTGGTCTGCATCGTCAACTCATCCATGATTCAAACAGTTGACTGTGTTACTATGGCTACAGCGGAAAACGTTAACATTTATACGCCACAGGTTTCATTTAAACATAGTAGACTATGATGAAAACGCTATCAAACAAATGGTGGCTTTGAAAACGTTATTCATGACTTGTTTATTCACATGATAAGTATTATAAAATATTAAAAGTGTTACAACGACCTACTATGTTTAATTAAATGTAAATTTATTATAAAGAATGCATGTTTCTAATGTGCAAGAATTAACATTTTTTCGTGTATTTAAAATGCTCTTTTCCAAACTATCGGTTTATTTACATTTTCCGCTGTAGCCCTAGACACACCGTCAACTGGTTGAATCATGGATGACTAGATGATGCGGACTTAGCACAATTATTATGTATGTAGTAATAATACATATTTTTGCTTTTTTAGGAGAAAGAGTTCATGTAATATTAGAGGGTGTGGTATTAAACTATTTGGAAGAAAGAGGTATTTTATAAAAACCCCAGGAGCCACCTCCTTTCTATTTGAAGAAATTGAGTAAACACAAAAATACTTGTCTTGCTTATTTCAAACAGGCATAAAATGGTTTTTAGGATCAACAGAGGTAAGCTTGTATTTTTTCCTTACTACTAGATCAGAAATGAACCGATTTAAGTGATTCATAGCACGCTAGATTGAAAAAAAATAGATCATAAAAATTCCTCCATTTGTCAAATTGGGTGTCATTGCATTCAGAACGCCATTTCCTATCGAAATAATTAAAAATATTTAGTTATAAGGGTGAGCCACATCTGAGGGACCCCCGGTATATTGCAATGCATTTGAAAATAAGAAAATTTATATTTCTCAATTTCGTACATCGGAATAACAGTGAATAACTATTTAGCAATTAAAGACATCTGCTCGCAAGACATTATTGACTAGAATTTTTTACCGTATGACGTCAACACGTTGTTTATGACATTTTAAATACGTCACCAAAGAAAGCTGTGTAATAAGTGTGTGGTTTTAACATCCAATAATAAATTATTGGAGGCACATAAATCATTAGGATGCGAATCGCCATCGTTTATGTAGTAAAAATAGTTCAAGTGCGTCATTTTATCCGATTATGGATGTTTTGTATTTCTAATTATATTGTCAGATACGTTTATCTAAATTTAGAAGGCTTGATTGTTTTTTAACGATTTAATTCTACGAACGTGAATACTTACGTGACTTATTTGTTTGCCCTTGCCTTAATTCCTAGAGTTTTCTATCTCTAGATTAAAACGTACCTGAAAAGAAAAGAAGATCATTTAGATTCCGGGAAAACATAGCATCAAAAACATTTAGGAATGTTACGAAATTAAAAAAATAATACAGAAATATGGAGTTTATATACTGATGGCATTTAAAGCCCTAGTAAAATTAGGTTTGCCATATATTTTTTAAGAAAATAACGGACGGACGGCCCTGATCAATATTTGACAAAAAAAAAGCTTTGGACGTTAGGCGCGGTGCGGGGCACCCGGTAATTTTTGGTTGTAAATAAAAGAAATTATTAAAAATAAACAATATATTTATTTTATGATCAGTAAACATAGACATAAAAAAAAAGAAACAAACGCATCGAGAAATACATAAAAACAAATTAAACTCTTATTCAGTAAACAAATGGAATTAAGTAACCATAGAATCACACCTAAATAATATTTCGAGATCAGATCTGAGAGCAGAAGTTTCACCGGCTTTTACTTCTTCTTTAAACCACTGATATTTTTCAGATGATATGACTTTTTTTAAAAAGTCTTTCTGAGTTTTTATTTTATTATAAAAGGATAGACAGTCCAAATCTGAGTTAACTTTTATCTAAATCAAGGATTTTACCGTTGAAACATCAAGCCTACCTCTCTCTGGTCTCCAAATATTATTCATTAAAGAAAAAATCCTTTCCACCGCAGCCGATGTTCCAGGCAGGCATAATGTAAATCCCACCATCTTTTTTATGTTTAATAAGCTATTAACTTCTGACCTATCAAAAATGGCTTTCCATTTCTCTGCAGGAATAATTGATTTATCCAAATCTTGTTTTATGTTTTTTAAAATGTTGTTTACTTGAGTAACTTCATCAAATAAATCATCAATATTAATAAGTATATTGCTAGTAAATTGACTATTAATTATTCCTGCAGTAGTGTTTATAGAAGACCATTCAAGTTCTCTCTTTAATAGTGTGAATTCAAAATTTTTTATTTCGTGAAAATTGTGCTCCCATAAACTCAGATATGTCAAACAGTTTTGGTAAAAATTATCAATAACAAGAAGCAGTTTTTGGGAATCAAGATCTTTATTTTTGTTTAAAAATTGCTGAGCCAAGAATGGTACAAATCTTTGTTTTTGCCTTTCCTCTAGTTTTGCTACCAAATCTTGATACCATGCATAAATTTCCATAGTATACCATGAATAAAACAAAAAAAAATTCATTTGTAGGATCTTCAAAGAAATTTTTTAAAATATTAGGGCAATTTTCTTCGGATAAAAAAAAGATTTAAGACCATCAAATATTTGTAGAATTCTGTGAATTGCAGGAAGTAAACTTAAAAATCTAGTAGAGGAATGACTAAGGACTTTTTTATATTCTACTTGCGCAAATTCACAAAATTCTTTTAATCTTTCTGTTCTTACTGTATAAATTGAAAAGTATTTAAATATTTTTACAACAATAAATTCAATATCTAAAAGAGGAAGTTTATTTACAGCGTTTTGTATGCAGTTATGCACAATGTGCTGCACATCCAATTCCTATCAATTTATGACCTAACTTATTTTGTAATTTAGTAAAAACATTTCCTGTGCCTTTTCTTTTAGCACCCCCAAAATTCGTGTTCGTGTTTTCAGCACAAAAACAAATTACTTTTTTAGTTAATTTATGTTTTTTTAATGTTTTAAAAACATAGTCAGTTAAAATATCTGACGATTCGCTTGGCAAATCAAGAAATTCTAGTAATTTCGTATACACTTTATTTTCAAACATATACCTTACCATAATTGGAACTAATTTTTGATCTAGTCTATTTGAAGCGTCAATAGTTATGGTAATAAAGTTTGCAAGTTGCATGTTTCCCAACAATTCATTAAAAATATCTGGAGCAATAACACCAACTATAATTGCTTCAGTTTTAGTTTTGGGGCTATAAAATTTTGAATCATACAAATTATTAATTAGTTTTGAGGTACAGGTAGATGAATTAAAACTAAAATCATGCTGAGCACTGTGATAAGCGAAAGCTGCTTCTTTTGCTGCACAAATTAAATCACTATCTGTACGTTCCACTTTTTTGAAAAATGAAGTTACAACTTTGCTTATATTTGTCGCATTAGAAATTGTCTTGTGTTTCTTAGTGATACTATGCTGAATTACGTCACGTCAACCACCTTGAGCAATCGAGAATTCAGTGTAACATATTGTATATTTGGCCATGTTTTCAAATTTGCCTTTTTTAATAAAGGAAAAGTCTTTTTCTAAATCCGCAAAATATTTGCATTTGCGTTTCCCCATTGTTAAATATTAAAGCTAAAAAAAATAATATGCTTTAGCTTTACTATAATAAAATATCAAACAAAAACCCATGCTAACTAATAACTATACATATTAGAAAGTTAAAATAAATTTAACTAGGTTCATTTTAGCATTAAAAAAAACAGTCCTTACCTGAATCTGTTTATTTCTAACTGCAAAATTCGAGTCAAACTGATTTAGGAACTGCACATAACATTACACTTTGTCTGCAAATATTGATCTAACCTTTCTTTATTTATATATTAAAACAAATGATTTTACAATGACTTATATAGGGGAATCCCATCTATCCCAGTGTCGAAAACCTTATACCTTACCTTACTACACATAGATGACGTCATGCCACTTGAAAAAATAATATAATATTTAGGACCGTGTTTAGAATCGTATTTTGCTGTGGTATTTTTTTATTTATTTTTTAAGTTGTAAAAGGTTATAAAAATAACGAACAAAGGACTAAAACGGACCGGACAAACGGACTGTTTAAAAACAACGGACGTATGGCAACCCTAGTAAGATTGTTTATTTAGAAGACCACAAAGTAGGAAATGGATGCAGGTAAAAAAAGTCCAGTCAAAATGTATCAAATATTTTTTACCTATCGCCTATCGCTAGGATAGATAAAATCGATTATCGCACATCCCTACTAAGAAGTTGTCCAACAGGCCACGTTATTTTGTACACAAGCCAAACAATCCTCAGCCAAAAGATGAAGGAAGCAAGCCTATTTTCAGTTGTTTATTTAATTACCCAGTTTTTACAGTATCTCTCTAGGTCAAAGCGAATACTACACCGTATTACAATGTATTGACTTTTCGCAATCAATTACATGGCAAAACGTTTTACAAAAAAAACGCCAGAAGCTTATTGGATTCGTAGATCTTCACCTTCAAATTTGCTGCCTAAATTGGTGATGTCAATTACTATGTTCCGGATATGTGGGTTGAGTTTTGAGGTCAGGCGATAAATTCTAGATTTAATGTTGCAAAAAATTGTTCCTATATTTCCTTTTACCTAAATAACATTAGATTCCACGTAAAAACTTAAATTAATATTTTTACAAGTATATCAAGTTTTTCCCTAGCTATACACTTTTTACTGCACCACATAACAGTCCTTAATATATTGTATTATTAATACATACATATATCTACATAAGTAGAGGGATAAAAAGAATAGATCATACAATAAAGAGTTTCGTACACTAGGCCTCCTTTATTTTACTGCATCCTCAGAAAATCTAAGAAGACAAAATTGTTTTTTACTTTTTTCTTATTTTTTTCTGGTTTACAATGCTTTTATATATACCGAGTGATAATGAAACTACTGCCCAGGGCGCTATTTGACAACGGCTAGAGATAAAAACATGGAATTTAATGTGTTGATAGGGTTGATTTGTAAGATAAAAACAATTGAATATTGTTTCCGGTTTCTCCGGAAATAACCGCGACTTCGTTTTTTTAAATGGAACAACCTATATATTTTATTTTTTTGGAACTGTCTTAACAATTCTAAACAAATTATGTATAACGTAACGTATGTCTAAAATGTATGCTTTTCCAAATAAAGTTACTTAAAAATGTGCCATAATTCCCACTTATTTGTATTTTATGGAAAAGCGGAGTAGGCCAGGATAAAAACAATCACGGTTATTTACTCTTTATTCAAGCCTTCATCCAACAAAATGTCAAAAAAGAAAATGTTTCGAGTTTTAAAAAATCAATTTTTTAAGTTTTGATCAGACCCTGTACCATAACAGGTCGACTGACTGGAACAAAACCTTCACTATCAAATCCTACTTTTTTATCCTTTATCCACATATGGCAAATACAACTTCCATAGACCGCTGCACACTTGAAAATTTGATATTCCATTTTCATGTTGTTAATGCTCATCTAAAGCCAAAATCAATCTTACTAGCACTTATTTAATTGAATCGGTCATTTTGAAAAGGGGTCACATCTACTTTTTTAAATTTTACAGGAGAGATAAAAAACTTTCTATCTGTGATACTAGCTGAAAACAATCTGTGGTAAGGTATTGTTTGCCTCAAAACATGAACTTTTAAGAGAACGATTCAATAAAAATATGTTTTTTTTTCTAAAAGTGGTTATAAACTGCCATTTTTGAAAAAAGAGATGACCCGTTTTCAAAATGACAAAGTATATAAAATCAAAATAGCATATAAATAATATTGTTTTTATTAGGCAAAAAAGTGGTGGAGAATACATTTTAGTACAAACACAAAACATTTTTCAAATTTCCTCCGTTTCCTCAGCGGTGGTAGTGGGCCATTCGCAGATAGTGTCATAAAATGCCTTGTATTCATCTGGAATATATTGCTGAAGCTTCTTTATATCCTCAATTTTCTTTACATTTATCGGAACTTTTCCTTGATAGGAAGGAAAATTCTGAGGATCGGGCACCACTATTGCCGAAATGCCTCGTTGTAGAGTTTTCAGAAGAAGAAAACGTTCCTCAATAATGCTGCCAATGTATGTTTTGGCGAAGACGACACCCACATTTTCCGAGTTGAAGCTGAATTCATAAAAGGAGTTGATAGTGAAACTAACTTTTTCCTCTTTAGGAACTTGTCTGCCAAGACTTCGTGTAGGCAACACTTTTTTCTTAAAAAAATCCGGCCACCACTGTTTGAATCCAGCTATATCTACGTGAGTAACATGTCTTACGTCAAACTTATTGCTTGTAGATGAAGAAACGATTAGGTCTTCATATTCTCCTACAGAGAAATCCGGTCGAGGCGACGAATTTTCCTTTTTACTGTGCCAAAATCCCTATCACAGTCATTGAATGAGTTCGTTGTGGAAAGTAGATTGTGATTTTCTGAAACTTGTTTGTCATTACAAGAGCCAAGAGATATCGTATCATGGTGTTGTTCCGATTTTGACCCGGACATCCGTCACAGAATAGATGCAGTTCTTCTACATTTTCGGGAATTTTGTTGTTAATGTAGTCATTTAAGAAGGAACAAACTTCGTCTGGGCCTTTGTGTCCTTCGCCTTCATGGTAGGAGTAAAAAGTTGCTTTTTCAGTACTGAAGTTGTGAACGCAAAATTCGTTTACCCATAACTGCCGAAAGTAAAAGACCTCTTGTACGGGTAAAAATGGAAGTGGTAGGTTTTGCATATACTCAAAACATAGAGCAGCCACCTTTTCATTTTCTTTGCACAATTTTCTAATTTCGTCGATTTTCGTGAAATATTTTTTTGCTCTCCTCTTGTGTACCATAAGGTCTGCAGCTACAACTCGCTTGGCGGTTTCATTCAGATGAGGGTCCCTCAATTTTACACCTAACTCCTCACACTTGGAACAGACATCGATCTGCGGGCGACCGAATGATAAGTTGAAGTTCTCATGGAAGTATTTCAGAAAAAACTTATATTTGACATTTTGACACTCCGGGTGCTTGGCCAGAAACATGGCATGCATTATCTTAACATTGAGCTGAGCAGATAAGTATTTCTTGGTAGTATTTGAATAATGCACTTCATTAACTGGAATATTGTCAATAAAGTTATGGATCTTCTGGCAAACTTCACCTGGCATCAATTTATTTCGAGAACCAGCAGATTTTCCTCGTTTGTCTTGAGGTGTTTTGCATTGACTTTTCAAAGAAGAGAGACGCTCAACTCTTTTTTTCGAAATTCCGTAGAAAGACTGGAAAGCTGCACGACAAACATTCAGGCGGTTGTTACACTCAATATGGTAAGAAAATGTGTTTGTTTTGAATTTGTGCATTTTGGATTTACTTTTAGTGATAAGTTCGTCTTCAGACATTCGTTTATTGCAATTCCTTGGCGTACTTACATCTATTAGGCCTTGAAGAAAAATATCCCGCTCATCTTTGGATTTCAAGTTGTTGATTTTTTCTATCATTTGATCCATTATATCGTTAGATACTAACAAGAAACATTTACGAGGGCAGCTGAAAAAAAAAGTATAATTCACAGTTACCGTCAACTTAAGTCGAATTCAAGTGATAACCATGTTTTAAACGTTAAATGTCATTCGATTGACGTACAGGGTTTTCCCGTATATTTTAACACCTACCTAGAGTTTATTTGAATAGATATCGAAATTTCGTAAATACAAAAGTTGCAGGGTTTTTTATGAATCGTCAGAATTTGATAACGTAAATGCGAAAATATTTTCGGAAATGTCAAATTTTGACAGGTTTGATTTTTTAAATGGAACACCCTGTATATTATCACGAATTCTTAAAGATCTTCTTTTTCTGATTTCAAATATATATACTTTTAATACATCGTTTCCTTGATCACGGCTGACTTTTTTCAGCGGAAATTAACTTAGCATTTTTAAATATTTAAACGCTTATATGTCAAAAACTAAGGCACGGAATGTATTAAAAGTATATATTGAAATCGGGAAATAGAAGATCTTTAATTTCGTGATAAATACAGGGTGTTCCATTTAAAAAAACTATCAACATGTCAAAATTTGACATTTCCGAAAATATTTTCGCATTTACGTTATCAAATTCTGACGATTCATAAAAAACCCTGCAACTTTTGTATTTACGAAATTTCGATATCTATTCAAATAAACTCTCTAGGTAGGTGTTAAAATATACGGGAAAACCTTGTATAATGCATTGTTAATGTCAACTGAACCAACCGGTTCGCTTGAATTCGATACTAATCAATGATGTTCAAGCTCTTCTTTCGGTCCCATTATTAGGGGCATGACTGGCACAATATACTAAATTTTGGACATTTCAACTTACCGGCATGGCTCTCCAGTTTTTCGTGGACCTATAAGTTTGCCCGCATAATTACGGTGTTCTTTTCCAGTAACTTTTGCGTTTTTAATCGAAATTTGCTTATAACTGTTCGTATTTTTAACACCTTTCTTCCGTTTGGTAGGAGGAGATGTCTCACTGCTTTCACTACTAGACGACATTTTGACATGCTATACGTAAACCGCCTCTAAACAAACACGTCTGAACAATTACGCCTACTGGATAGATTGCATCATCCGCGAAATAATAAAACGTTGGCGGTGGGGGACAAACCACGATTCATTTTGAGAAGAGGTTATCTCCAGAAGATGACCCGTTTTCGAAATGAACTGATTTTTGTGTGGCGTGTATAGGCGGTAAGAATTTTGAAAGATGACCCGTTTTCATCGGGAATTGATGCATCTAGGTATACTGAATGTTAATTCGCCAAAAATGAAAATGTCAAAAAAGTGGATGTGACCCCTTTTCAAAATGACCGATTCAATTATACTAACGGCAAAGTTGGCCATGGATTCAAAATAATCTACTGTTCAAAGGAATCCTCTTTTAATTCATTTAATTTTTAAATAAAGAAACGAATATGATAAGGTGAAAACAAATGAACTTTATTATACCTAGAGACGATTAATATTAACTAATAATAAAAGAAATAGAAAAAAAAACGCGCTTAATCATAATTAAGATTTTCAAAAACACGACCTTCTTGTTCAATACAGGTCTCACATTTTTCAACAATTTTCCATAATACATTTTCTTTTTGAGTTATACTAATATTATTAATAGCGCTAATAATTCGAGTTATTAAAATGTCAAAATTTTCAGGTTGAGTTAAATAGACTTTTTCTTTGATATGATCCCAGAAGAAAAAAATCTAGAGGTGTCAAATCAGACGAACGTGCTGGCCACCTTACAGGTCCATATCCATTGGTCATTTAAATAATTTACACAAATTCGAGCAATATGGGCTGGTGCACCATATTGTTGAAAGTAAATGTTGGGAATTTCTGCAAGAGGTAAATTGTCCAAAAAATCGGTATCTGTTGTTTCTAGAAAGTTCAAATAAGTTTGCGCTGTAAGGGACTCATTAAAAAATATTGAGCCCACAATTCTCGTTCCTAGAACACCTAGCCACACATTAACACCAAAGCGTTCTTGGAATTTGGTTCTCTAAATAAATGTTGATTTTAATTTGCCCAATATCTTACGTTGTTCCTGTTGATCATTCCCAGATTCGTGAAGCGAGACTCATCCGAAAATAATATTAATCTGTTAAAGTTATTATTAGGTTAGAATTTTCCATAAACCATCGGCAATATTCAGTCATTAACACCCAAGTGTTGGTGGATTTGGTATTTGTAGGGCTTGTACTTATTCTTCGAAATATTCCTTGAACTTTCTCTGTTAATTCCAACTTCCCTTTCAATTTGGCTACTAGAAATACTTGGATCAGCATTCAGACATGCCAGAACCTTTATTTGAGCTTCTTCACTAATAATGAACTTTCGTTTATTTTCATTTTGGGGAACTGTTTTCAAATGTTGTACTAGCCACGGAAAATAAGCATAGCAGGGTTGGTTTCTGTCGGGGTATCGCTCTGCGTAGAGCGTTTGAGCCTGCCTTTTATTTTGCAAGCACTCGCCATAAACGAGAACCATATCTATTTGTTGCGCCCTTGTAAAGCTTGCCATTTTAAAATGATTACATAGAACTTTTAGTCTACACCAACAGAGACACGAAATAAAGCACGAGAATTTACAAAACGTGCAACAATCTGTCAAGCCCACAAGTTATAAGAGTTACTTGTCAAACTTCAATTCTTTTTAAAAACCATAGCAACCTCTGTCAAGGCTAATATGATTATTTTAATTTTACCAAAACTTTGTTTATGGGTAGCTATCACACTAGGTTAAGTTATCATTAACTTAACTTTCATAAACAACTGCAAAATTGAAAATTAGGTACTTTATTTTTATGATGTTAATATTTATCCAAAGCGAAAAACAGCCAGTTGACCCCTTATGGTACAGGGTCTGATCAAAACTTGAAAAATCGACTTGCGAAAAACACATTTTCTTTTTTGATATTTGTATATATATATATATATATATATATATATATATATATATATATATATATATATATATATATATATATATATACAAATATATATATATATTTATAATATATATATATATATATATATATATATATATATATATATATATATATATATATATATATATATATATATTTGACAGAAAACAGTTGACTTTAGGGATAGGGTATGCTTAATAAAATATGATCAGAATTTCATGTAGATTCTTAAAATGAAATAATATACAGGGTGTTCCATTAGAGACTCTGAAGTTTTGGCGTGTAACTTGATTTTAAAACACCCTGTATATTTCAAGACATTTTTGAATCATAAGTCGTAAGGAACTATACAACTTTTATATGAAACTTTTTTATTCAACTTGTATAGTTTTTGACATATCTCAAGGTTTCCAGACTATATGCCCTCATTGTGTGTATATATATATATATATATATATATATATATATATATATATATATATATATATATATATATATATATATATATATATATATATATATATATATATATATATATATATATATATATATATATATATATATATATATATATATATATATATATATATATATATATATATATATATATATATATATATATATATATATATATATATATATATATATATATATATATATATATATATATATATATATATATATATATATATATATATATATATATATATATATATATATATATATATATATATATATATATATATATATATATATATATATATGTATATATATGTATATATATATATATATATATATATATATGTATATCCTTACGACTTATGATTCAAAAATGTCTTGAAATATACAGGGTGTTTTAAAATCAAGTTACACGCCAAAACTTCAGAGTCTCTAATGGAACACCCTGTATATTATTTCATTTTAAGAATCTACATGCAATTCTGATCATATTTTATTAAGCATACCCTATCCCTAAAGTCAACTGTTTTTGAGATAAAAAAATGAGGAAATGGAAATTTGGCTTTATACAAAATTAACTCATTTCCCTATGCATAGTGAAACCTGGTGGATTAACTGTCATGTACTGACAATAAACTGTGTCAATTTTTAACATATTGTTGGAGAGTTACTTTTTTCCTGATAAAAATGCCTTCAGAAAGAGAAATAATAGAGATTCTTATGATGTTTGGATGGGGAGATCGCCAAAGAAATCTGGACGAAGTATGTGAAATTTTTAATAATACGCATCCCGAGCGAGGACAAGCAATTGCAAAATCCACAGTTAGCAAAATTATCAAAAAATTTCGTGATCATGGTTGTGTAAAAGATCTTCCCAGGACAGGTAGGCCAAAACTAGATGATGATATGAAATTGAATGTTTTACTCAGTTATAACGAAAATCCACATTTACCTACAAGTCAAGTAGCATTAGATTTAAACCTTAGTCAATCATAGGTGAAAAATATTCTGCACACGGGAAAGTATCATCCCTACAAAATAAGATTAATCCATGAATTAAACGAAGACGACTTTGACCGGCGACTTGAGTTTTGCGAAAGTATGCAAGAGCGGTGCAACCTGGATTCATTCTTTGGTAGAAATATTTTATTTTCCGATGAAGCCACCTTTTTTCTTAATGGTACTGTCAACCAACAAAACTGTAGATATTGGTCTACAGAGAATCCCCATTGGGCTCAAGTGGCTCATACGCAATATCCCGAGAAAATCAATGTTTGGGCTGGAATATTTCAAGATAGAATTATAGGTCCCTACTTTTTCGACGTAAGTTTAACCGGCGAAATTTATCTTGATTTTTTACAACTCTAGTTGATTCCTGCCTTAGCTCAATTGTACCCAGGTAATGAGCCCGATGGAGCACCACCTCACTACGCGCTACCTGTTCAGCAATATCTCAGTGAAATATTTTCTAACAGGTGGATAGGACGTCGTGGTCCCTACGAATGGCCGGCCAGGTCCCCGAACTTAACTTCCCTAGATTATTTTCTGTGGGGATATTTAAAGAGCAAAGTTTATTTGAACAGACCTCCTAATATCGATGCACTGAAAAATCGTATAAAAGATGAAATCCGACAAATCACCTACTTTCATTCGAAATCTACAACAAGAGTTCATCAATCGATTAGGATATTGTCAGGAAGTGAACGGACAACAGTTCCAGCATTTATTACGTTAAAACGCATCATTTAGAATTTTAGACTATCGTTGTTAATCGTTATTAAAAAATTTTTGTAAAACAGTTTTCTCATTTTTTTTATCTCAAAAACAGTTGACTTTAGGGATAGGGTATGCTTAATAAAATATGATCAGAATTTCATGTAGATTCTTAAAATGAAATAATATACAGGGTATTCCATTAGAGATTCTGAAGTTTTGGCGTGTAACTTGATTTTAAAACACCCTGTATATTTCAAGACATTTAGATCACGGAAAATTGCAAAAGCACATTTTTTGCGTTTGACTTTTGAAATATAAAAACACATGTCAAAATGATTTTTTTTTTAAATTTCAGTTGTTATTCGTCGGTCTAGCTGCTTTTACGTTTACGACAACAGATGTTTTTCTCCGTTTTACCTAAATAAAATGTACTAATTGTTTTTTTAACCTGTTAAGAAATGTCAATAATTTCGAATGCCGTGGAAATACCCGTAAAACAACCGACCACTCTTAGGTGACATATGGAGGATAACGATTTAGATACCTTGATACCTAGATTGATATTAACAGGTCGGTAATTACATACTGCGGAATATTAACACACCACAAACGCACAAAATCTATTATTAATAATTAGTCGAACGCAAATAACGGTAATTTACATTCTGCACTGAATTGTTTACAAACTGGAGAATTAATAGAAACATTTCACCGGTCATTTTCTTTTCTTTTACATGGTGAGCTAGTTAATTGCGGTGTATCACTTTACACAGGTATAACTAATTAATGAACAGTTTTTATAATTAAGACATATGGGCCATCTCACTTTTTTTATTAATATTCCGTGATGTATTTATAAACCCATTAGTTTATTTCGAGTAACTAACTACCTTTCACCTCCTCTGAGATATTACAAGCTTAGGATTATTTTTGGATAGTTTAAAATATATTCATATAGTTTTTCATAGTTCTACCAAAGAAATTCTTCTTGTGTCTCCTTATTGACAGCGTTGGCATACGTCTCGATTTTTGCTGGACGCCCCGATTGTTGCGGGACCCGATCTTTGACTGAAACAAAATTGTCCCGCGCGAGACGACAAAAATTTCGATTTTTTTTTAAAAAGTTAAAATTCACTTTATACACAAATCATATTCTAGCACGCAAAACCAAGTGCAGACGACATTTTCAGTTCCTCAGCTACTTTTCCTCAAGCTTTTAGTGAGATCAGAATATAGAAGCAGCGACACACGCGACGCCGACGGGGACGCCTATCGGTGGTAGGCTGTTGTTGTTACACTACTTCTTTATTAGTATTTGTTTTCGCACAACAAGTTGTTCTCAAATTAGCTGTGATCTGATTTAATACTTTATAATTACTCAAGAAAGAAGAAATAATTATTAATTAAAATTATTAAAAATAATGGACGTTTTAATCTTTTAACGTAAATAATGTAAAACATCTGCATATTTGTGCTTTTGTATTAAAAGTGTTTCGAATCACTGTTATGTTTTTTAATGTTTCGATTAAATTTTATGTTTGTTATTAAATATTTCAAATAGCCTTGTTTGCGGATGATACATTTTAAAACAAAATTTTAAAAAAATATATATATTTTAAAAAAATACTTTATATAGTTTATACAATTTTCCTTTTTTAAATGGGATTTTTTGCAATTTGAAGTTTTGACAAAGAATGGAGAGCAAGGTCATGGCCTAAGTCTGTCTGTCTGTGCGCGGCGTAGCTAAAAAACTGCTTACTCGATTGACTTCAAATTTTGAATAGAAATCAAGGGTCATATGGGGATGATCTAGTAACATTTTGGTGAAAATCCATTATGGCGAAATAAAATGGCGGCCTAGTCAAAAAAATTATTATTAAAAAACAACTCATCCAATATATCTCAAATTTTGCAAAAAACATGAAGTATTATGTAGGAATCAACTGGTAATATTTTGATACAAATCCAAGATGGCGAAACAAAATGGCGGCTTAATAAAATATTTAAAAATTCAGCCGGAAAGGACTGCTTAATGGTTTGATTTAAAATTATGTGTCATAACTAATTGTGGTATAGGGATCAACTAGTCAAATAGTAGTACTACTTCAAGATGGCGGAACAAAATTGCGGCCAAATAATTCACGTTTTAGCGGCCCTAAATGCCAAAAAACATATTTTATCAATTCCGTTGGACTATTTTTAAATTGTCGACGTTTCGCAACTATTGTTGCATCCTCAGGAAGTTTCTAAATGGTTTTCGTTAACTATCCTCTTGTTTTATGTTAGAGTGGTGTATTATTTGGGGTTAGGATCCAGAAAAAAAAATTTTCTTTAATATATATATATATATATATATATATATATATATATATAATATATATATATATATATATATATATATATATATATATATATATATATATTTGTTACGTTTTTTTAAACCATTTCTAATATTTTTTTTTTAATTCTTGGATAGGTATTGGTTTATTTTCTTAAAAGAATTATTTATTTCCTTAACGTTTCGCGCTTCATAGAGAGCTTTTTCAAAAGGATATTATTGGCCTTGGAAATAAAATAACTCACTGCATTATAGTAGCAATGATGTTTCAGTTGAGATATATATATATATATATATATATATATATATATATATATATATATATATATATATATATATATATATATATATATATATATATATATATATATATATATATATATATATATATAGGAGAAATACCAATTTCTGTATTGTTCTTGGTCGTAAAAAGATATACGAAACGTAAGAACTATTGATAAGGAAATTTACTCCTTCACCATTGTGTCGAGAAACGACCAAAACATGACGCTATGTTTGTTTAAGGGCCAAGAAGCCATCAGCTTCGGCAAGGCTCATCAGGCAGGGGTTTCCTTGAGGGGTATCATTATTAAAACCGAAATACCCAAACCTTGAAACAAACAAGGTCTCATGGCGTTCGACTTTAAAAGTCGATGGGGAAGTGGGCAAACAGTGGCGCTATCTGTAGGTATTGTGGTTCAACTAAATCGCTTTAGATGCAACCTACTTGGAGCACAAGACGACACATCTGTGCAAAAATAGAAGAGTAACAGAAATACCAATTTCTGTGTAGTTCTTGGTCGTAAAAACTTATACGAAGCGAAAGAACTAAAGTTAAGGAATTTACTCCTTCGCCATTGTGTCGAGAAACGACCAAAACATGACACTATGTTTGTTTAAGGGCCAAGGGGCCATCTGCTACTGTGGTGCTGCCTAATGGTTTGATTTCAAATTATGTGTCATAACTAATTGTGGTATAGGGATCAACTAGTAAAATAGTGGTACTACTTCAAGATGGCGGAACAAAATTGCGGCCAAATAAAATTTTTGTAATCGTGAAAAAATCACCCTGTCAGGTTTTACATATTTTCACGTTTTAGCGTCCCTACGTGCCCAAAAACATGTATATCAATTCTGTTGGTCCGTCGGTTAATAAGTTTCCAAATTGTTTTCGTTAACGATCTTCTTGTTGCTAGAGTGGTGTATTATTTGGAGTTAGGAAATATCTGCGGACCAACGGAGTAGGTAAACACTGATAATATGGGTTTCATGCAGGATATAGAATCTATGTCCTGAGGATGCAACAATACTGGGCCCTAACCCTAAATAATACATCACTCGAACATAACAACAAGAGAAAATATCTGCGGACCAACAGTAAAGACTAATAATATGGGTTTCGATTTAAGGTGACGAAACAAAATGGCGGCCAAATAAAATTTTTAAAAAAACAACGTAAAAAAATCTTGTTCAATTGTCTTTAAATTTTGCAGAAAAATTAAATGTGAAAATGGGATAAACTGATACCAAACATGACGTAGCAAAATTGGGGTATGTGTCAATGTAAAAAAGACCTATCGAATTTATTTTAAATTATGCCCAAAATTTAAGTGTGGCATAGGTAGAAAGAAAATGGTAAAATATTGGTAGGAATCCAATATGATGAAACAAAATGGCGCCCAATAGAAATGAAGACACTATATTTAACACATATACAGGGGTATTCACGCAACCCGTTCATTAAAAGTTTTTGAGGATGCCATTTAGATAAAAATTTCAAATTTTGGTATTAAGGTAAGGCCAAGGGGTATTTCTTTTTTGAAATATTTTCAACTTCCTGTCACTTCCGGTTTAACCGGAAGTTGGTATCAACTTGCTTATTTTAAATGGAACACCCTGTATTTTATGATATTTTTGGATTCTACCTAGAATCCTAATGCTATTTTATGTAGCATGTCCTATACCTAGGTTCAAGCGTTCTTAAGATACTTGACATTGAACCAAAAATGAGCCTTCGGGGTACCAAATTTTAAAATCTCTAATTTTTGTAAGTTTTGAAGATATAATCTTCATATTTTGCAGACGATCGGTAAATAATCTTAGGTTTCTATTTTTTTTATTGAATTTGTCTATTTTTATACAGGGGGTCCTAAATTAAGCGGCAAACATTCACATTTTCAAAGCCGCTAAAGTCCGTTTTTTTTAAATGGGACACCCTATAACTTTATGCACTATCAAATATAGAATTTCACTTTCTATCGAACTGTATTAAGGTTCCCTATACCTATTCGTAACCATTTTCGAAATAATCAGGTTTTTATTAAACTATCATATGTATTTGCTAAATGATTACCTACACCTTCTCGTAGTAAGCCATGGAAAAACAATTGTTGTGCTTTTCTATTCAACATGACAGCTGATTTGAAACTTTTAAATTAAAATAAAATAACACTCAAAAGCTGATATTCTCAATTTATTTAATATTCGCGGAGAATGTTACAAAATATTGGAGAGAACGTGCCATGTTTTTAATGAAAAACATCCTCATTTATCGCCAATGAACAAGAGAAAATTGAAGAGGACTGAAACGAAATTTTTTTCGTTTCGGAAAAGTTAAAGTTATAAAAAATGTAATAAATTGTTTACATTATTTTTAACCATATCTACTAAGTTCGAGACTGTTCTAAACTTGTTTTAGTGAACTTAAAAATTATAGCAATCTAACAATCAACAATAAATAAATAAAATAATAAAATTGAATTATAACAAATGTTCTATATGCTGTCCGTTCATTTGAAGACACATTTCAATTCTTCTTTGTACAGTTGCTGTGGCCCGTTGAATTTGTCCGTTTTCTAATTCGGCAAAAGCTGTTCGTATCCTGTCCAGTAAATCTTGTTGGTTATTTACTGGGCAGGCATATACTTTACGTTTGATAAAAGTCTAGGGGTGTTAAATCAGGCGATCGCGGGGGCCATCTCCAAGGGCCATTGGGACCAATCCAGCGATCTTCAAAAATTCGAGATAATTGGAGATAAACTGTAGCGGAATTATGTGCTGGTGCCCCATCTAATTGATACCAATAATTTTGCAGCTCACCACCATAAATTCAAGAAACCGTCCCTCGTAGAATTTCCAAATGCTTATCACTGTTTAAATTGTCTTCAGAAATATAGTACCGCACCTGATCATTTAATACTATACCGAAAACATTGAAGCTAAACCTCTCTTGAGAACGCGTTTCGCGTAAAGCGTGCGGATTTTCTGCTGCCCAGAAATGTTCGTTTCTTCTATTTGTTATTCCTTCTCTAAAAAATTTCGCTTCATCGGTCCAAAATATTTTTGAAAGGAATTGAGGGTCCTCTTGAATTTTCAAAAACATGAATTCGCAAAATTCTACTCGTCGGACGTCATCACCAGGTCTCAAGGCTTGCACGTTTTGGAAGGAATAAGGGTGCATATGATGTTCGCTCAAGATTCTTTGGACCGATGAAGAAGAAATTCCCAAATCGTTTTCTGCAGACGGTATTGAACTTTGTGGGTTTGCGTGGAAATAAGCTAATGTGTTTATTACGTTATCCTCGGCATTTGTCACTGGTTTCGGAACATTTTTTGTAACTTTAACCTTGCCAAAACGCAAAAAGTTCGTTTCAATCCTCTTGACTTTTGACTTGTTCATTGGCGGCCAATCAGGGTGGCGTTCATTAAACACACGACACGTTCTCTCCAAAATTTTATAACATTCTCCATGAATATAAAATAGATTGAGAATATCAGCGTTTGAGTATTCTTCCATTTCGATTTAAAAGATTTAGTTTATCACTAACAGCTTTCGATAAATAACGCATACTAATCATCTGTCATATTGGATATTGGATCTCAATTGTTTTTCCATGGCTCACCATTGGAACATGTAAACATTTAAGCAAATACATACGATATTTTTATAAAACCCAATTATTTCGAAAATGGTTACCAATGGGTATAGGGAACCTTAATACAGTTCGATAGAAAATGAAATTCTACATTTGATAGTGCCTAAAGTTATAGGGTGTCCCATTTAAAAAAACGGACTTTAGAGGCTTTGAAAATGTGAGTGTTTGCCGCTGAATTTAGGACACCCTGTATAAAAATAGACAAATTCAATAAAAAAAATAGAAACCTAAGATTATTTACCGATCGTCTGCAAAATAGGAAGATTATGTCTTCAAAACTTACAAAAATATGAGTTTTTAAAATTTGGTATCCCAAAGGCTCATTTTCGGTTCAAGGTCAAATATCTTAAGAACGCTTGAACCTAGGTATAGGACATGCTACATAAAATAGCATTAAAATTCTCCGTAGAATCCAAAAATATCATAAAATACAGGGTGTTCCGTTTAAAATAAGCAAGTTGATACCAACTTCCGGTTAAACCGGAAGTGACAGGAAGTTGAAAATATTTCAAAAAAGAAGTACCCCTTGACCTTACCTTAATCGCAAAATTTGAAATTTTTATCTAAATGGCATCATCAAAAACTTTTAATGAACGGGTTGCGTGAATAACCCTGTATACTGTGACTATGTACTGAACTAAATTGAGTCACACTTCACTATTCCTAACAAATGGAAAACAACTCATAACGAGGGAAATTTCGGGTGAAGGAAATTTACTGATTTTTTTAAATTGTAATCAAAAATCAAAAATGTGCAACAGGTAAAAACTGGTAAAATATTGGAAAGAATCCAATATGGTGGAAAAAAATGGCAACCAATAAAAATGTTTGAAAAGACAGTATATTATGTGTTACTAAATAAATATGTACTGAACTAAAATGAGTCACACTTTACTATTCCTAATAAAAGAAAAGATTCATAACGAGATAAGTCCCAGATAAAGGAAATGTACCGATTTTTTAACGAATATTTTGGAAGAGCAAAATCCTGCTTTTTATAATGATTATATAACAATTGAAGTAATGTATATATTTTTTTGTAAATAAACTAAAAAAAAAAAGATTTTGTGTCGTTTTAACTTCCACGTACTTATCCATTTACAGACCAAGGCGAAACCGTTTATGGTTCGAAAAGGTTACGGGTTGCCCGTGTATTGTAACCGACACTTTCACGTTTTATAGTTAACATCCAACAATGATAAATATTTTTTCAAGAACGCGATTGGAATTTAGTTGCGTTAGGGTATTGTGTTCTATCCTACACACAACATTAGAACTATAACAATGCACATTTAGTGCATTGTTAGCTCTAATCATTGAAAAGCAACTATTCAAGTTGGAATTTTATCAGGTTTGAAAATTATTTTTCACCGTGAGAATCTTAATAGAAGCGTTTTTATAGTATTTTATCGGGGATAATATCTTTAACGCATCTAATTTTTCCGGAAAAACGAGTTTAAAAGCGATTAGTTTAACAAATAACATGAGCGTTAGTGGAATTAAAAATCTGATTAGAAGACGAGGATTTTTTCCACTTCCATGGGCGAATACTATCTATTAAGATGATTTCCTGAGTTCATAAATAATATTCAATATAACAATATATTTTTTTAAACAACAGTAAGAACAATAATTATAAAAATAAAAAATAATATAATTACTTCATATTCATTTTAACTTACCTTGTTAAACTTGAATGATCTTTATCCGATTTTTTTTTTCAGAAGGCAGTTTTTCCAGTAAAAATATAACTAGTGCCCGAACAATTTTCGGAAATTTTTGAAAATATTGTGTAAAGTCAATTTTTAATAAAAGCGGTGCACGAGTGCTTTTGTTTAAAAAAATTGGCTAAAGAATAAATTTTCAAAAATTTCCATTAGGAATATTTTTATGTTTCCCGAGTTTAAAGAAATTTTCCTAATACAAATTAATCATTAACAAACCTTACCAGAGTTTGTTAGAATGTACAATTTTGATATTTAGTAGGAGTGCTATGGTATCGACTCCCAAAGTTGCTGGTCATAACCGCCGTTTGGGGTTGAAATCCCATAAACACTAGTATAGGTAGGGTGTCCACATCAGAAGTAGAGCCAATTTTTTTTAACAATTCTCCGACTCGGTTAAGAACGGATTTGTTGGAGTTTCTCTTTATTAATTCATCTAGTTGAAAATGTGGTTTTCTCGAGTTAACGTTTCAGTGACCTGTTATTTTGATAAGCTGTTGTCCATCGACTCCCGATTTTGCTAGTTGATTCAGTGTAGTGGATCTGTTTAAGTCATTTGTGATCTTTTTGCAATGTGGGTCCAGCCCCGTACGTTCATCTAAGTCCCTGGCCCATAAGGATATTGTAATTCTACCTACCGGGAGAGTTTTGTAAAGTGCGGGACACGAAAGAAAACCGGGCGGTCCTTAAAATAAAGGTTCATAGTCTTAAGCAAGCGGAAAAGCAAAATTTGTGTACGCAAATAAATTTTATGTTATTTTATTTGTTGTAAAAGTTGGCCGCTTAAACTATAAAGTGCACCAGCTAAGCGGTACGGAAAATTAATCGAGGATTTAGTAAATTTCGCACTTGTAATTGGGATGTGCCCAGAGTCTCCATGCACTTACCGCTAGAAGGTTCAAGCTATTTCCAGTGGCGCCTATACATTTCGAGCATTTGTTTTCATTTCTATATAAATGCGTTGGGTTGAATTTGAATTATTATTTCGAAGTAACGATGGCGAGCAAAAGAGGAAAAACAATTCGAAGCGGTGCACGTGAAATTATTCCGAGCGTTATAGAGGCCTGTACCAGAGAAGCTGAAAATAATAGTTTTACTATTCCAATCCAAAATCGAACAGAACGCTGCATTTTACACTGGTGTTTCGGAAAATAGTGTAAGAAAAATTCAAACAGAACATAATGATCGTTCATGTTCTGCTTCACCTTTAAAATCTCCTGGTAAAAAAAGACCCCGATTATCATACAAAGATAAAATTGACGATGATGATTTTCAAGTAATTCGACAAACAATAGAGGATTTTTATATAAACTTGAAGATGGTTGCGACCTGCAAATCCATACTTCGTGCTGTAAAGAACAAAATAGATTTTCCGTACGGATATAAAGCCTTAAATCGGCTTTTAAGATCAAATGGTTTAGTTTGGCGCAAGTGCAAAAGTAAACGAAAATTGCTCATTGAGAGATCAAATATTTTTCACTGGCGGGTGAAATATATATCAACTGTAAGGCAATATAGGCAAGAAGGATGCAATATTGTGTATCTAGAAGAAACCTGGGTAGATAATGATATGACAGTGAACAAATGCTGGCAAAGTGAAAGTGTTACAGGTATTTTTCAGGGAATCCGCTCTAGTAGTTGCTTTATTATAGTTCATGCTGGTTCAGAAGCCGCATTTGTTCCAGGTGCTGCTTTAGTTTTTCGCTCGGGGCTAACAACTGGAGACTATCATGGACAGATGAATAGAGATAATTTTGAAAAGTGGTTGCTCGAGAAGCTTCTACCTAACATTCCTCCCAAATCAGTCGTAGTAATGGATAATGCGTCTTATCATTATCACGTAGAAGATAAAGTGCCAACTAAATACTCCACAAAAGCTCATATGATATCGTGGCTTAAATCGAACAATCTTGTATGTGATCCAACATGGAGAAAATACCAATTATATGAAGTAATATCAGCCACCAAGCCTAGAGAAAAAAAGTATAAAATTGACGGTCTTTTACGTAACCTCGGTCATACACCTTCAAAGCTGCCTCCATACTTGCATAGGCAGGAGTAAAAAAATATATTCGAGAGCGCAAGACCGGTGAACTTTCAATTAAAGATTTAAATAAAATAACATTAGAAGCGATTGACTCAATATCGGCTGTAAATTGGAAATCGTATGTTAAACATGTTCGTTCTATTGAAGATAAATACTGGGAAGTAGATGGCAAAATTGAAACGGTTATTGATGATTTAGTTATCACACTGGGATCTTCAAGTAGTTACGACGAAACCTCATCATTTTCAGAGGAAGACACTGATTTAGAAAGAATCGAACCATTAGAATCACAGCCGTCAACCTCAAAAATGGCTTAGTTTTTTTTTCATATATTTTGTAAAATTGTTTATAAAGTAAATGTCAATAAACTGCTTCAAAATAATTAATTTTCTGTTCAATACCGGGTGTCAAAAAATATCTAATATTGCAATAAATATTTGAAAAACTACAGAACTCATATTTTTCCAAAATTAAAACATCAATGTAGTTATAGTAGGGGAGCCAGCACTGATTCCAGTGAAAAAGATTTATCAAAATTTTAAAAGTGTACCGTTTGTCTCCGTCTGTCATATTACTTTGTACAGGGGGCGTCAATGTGAAGTACTATACAGGGCGATTCCTAATTGCGAGCTAATGTTAAAGGGAGGTGATTCTTGGAACTTTTTAAGAAAAAAGTTTAATATGAAACTAAAAGTCTTAACTTTGGAGATACAGGGTTTTAAAAAAACATTTTTTTTAATCCTAATTCTGATGCTATTATAGATGAATAACTGTGTGAAATTTGATACACGTCTTTTATGCATAAAAGGGTATCAAATTTTTATTAACAATCAATTTTTGAAATTTCTACCAGTGGCTTGCATATGTAATTAACCTGGGTAAATCCGTATGCTCCTTAATGCATAGAAGATGTGTATCAAATTTCATGCAGTTATTTACAGTAGCATCAGAATCGTGTATCACTATACTGGGTGGTCCAATAATAGTGGACGTAGGCAGTAGCCCGGGAACCGTTAATGACAGAACTCAAAAGAAAATATATTTATAGGTAAATCGACCAAGAAAAATCAAAATTAAATCATTTTAAAATTCGAAAGTTCGCCGTTTTTGCAACACAAAAGAGATATAGAAGTGCGGTACACTAAAGAAAATAGCCAAATATAGATAAAGGTTCATTAAGCATAGTTACATTTTTTAATTATCTGAAGTGCGTATAGTCAAAAACACCACTGGTTTAAAGAGATTTCTTGGCCGACCTTCCTAAACCAATTGACTCCGCCCGGTTTTCTTTCGTGTCCCGCACTATAGCAGACATCGTTAACTAAAAATTGCGGATTTGGCGTCAAAAAGTAGCATTCGGAGGTTTTTGAGCCATTATGCTCTCATATAGACGAACTGGGCAAATTTCTGGACTTTTTTATTCTGAACTAGCGGTTTGCTTTGAGAAAATAGGGTTGTAACTCTTCCTGAAACAACAGAAAAAAAAACAAATATACTTTCTATGTTATAAATCAATATAACATTTTTAAAAGTGCGAAAATACGTATAATTTAACATTTAAATACCAAGTAATACCTACTAACCAGTAAGTTTCATTACTGTGCAGCTCTTGGTTGTTAGCCTCGCCTCCTCCAATGCCATCCTTACAGCTGCAGTATGGTACAATTTTCTCTATAAGCCAACAGACGTGTCTTCTTTCCAATACGATACTATGGTCTGGTATTCTTCATGAGTAAAGGCTGTTGCACCTTCTTTTCGTTTTTCTGGCAGCGTTAGGAGTTGTAGAATCCTTTGCTTTCCTAGAGCTGGTAACTGGATACCCCCAAAAGAATCGATTTTGGTGTCTTATTTTTCATAGTAGAGTTCTTGTAGTTGTTTCGCAGAATTACTCCACATTATCTTAATAACTAACTCTTTGTAGTCTTCACCATTATGCCTTGTTCATATTAAATGCCCATGTCTTTTAGTATGTCATTTAGTGTGTAATTTAAACACTTTACTTCCTGGATAGAATAGCCTTTTTGATTGCAAACTGCCCAAACTCTATCCAAATGGCTTTTCTGCTTTTTTACTTCACTGGAATACTATTTTGCTTCCCGAAACCGACCATTTTTATTGCGAAAAGCAGGTACTATTCTATGTTATGTCTATGTCAAAATTTTGCTGGGTGATACGTTTTCATTGTTACAAAAATGACAATGCCAAAAAAATTAAAATTCTGGGATATTTCCAAAGATGTCTACTTATTAACTTTAAAAGTTGTTTCACTTATTCACCAGGAAAGTGGGAAAAAGATTAGAAACAGTAAAATTTTGAATATAGCCGAATGATAAACGACCAAAATACCGAATTTATGATATTAGTAAATATCTGCTACCATCCCTAATTTAAAACATTTAGAAATGTAAACACATTTATTACATATTTTTAAAATTAAAATAAATGCTTTAAAACGTAACACCTTAAAACTTAACTCTCTTAAGAGTAGGAGAAGCCAAGTTGACTTCCGTTATCGAACTCAGTTCCTAAAAATCAATAAGGATACTTCAAAAATATATTCTCATTAGAAATAATACAATAATTAAAAAATTATAAATAGTATATTTTAAACGTTTCATTAAGGGAGAACTGCACTCAAAAATTAAAAAATCAGCGGCAAGGTCTAGTCAAGTTCAAAGTAAGATGAAAAGGTACCTACGTATTAGAAAAAACTTCCTGCATGTCCGACCTTAAAAAAAAATGTGTTATGTACAGGCAATTTAAATTAAATTTCGGTTAAAAATGGGTTCAAGAGGGTTCACGCGCTGCAGAAATACAAAGACATGAGTATGATTTACCATTTAAAATTTTGCAGTTATGTTTATTGTTATTGTTGTAGACAAAGGAACAGTGGAAGGCGGTAAAGAGCCATTTTGTGGAAAAAAAAAATATGCCACGGCATTTGCGCCAAAAAGTGAACAAAAAATGGTCAAAGATGGACAACTCTACTTCTGTTTTATAATTCTAGATTTCATTTTTTTTATAAAAATTCGAATTTAGCGCCCAACTATACATATTTCCCTAACTAAATTACATTGAAGCTAATAAATATCTCTTACAGTTTTAACATAATATTGCAGCGGCGGAAGGTTTCCCCTTAAGTAAAATTTCCGAAACCAGAAATATTTGTCACATAAATAGGAACAACATTCGTTTTTATAATCAATGAGTCAACATGCGCGAATCGACAAAGGTGTTTTTTTTATTATGTACTAAATTAAAGTCTATACAAAGACAGATAAGAACATTTTAAGTAGTATTTTTATTTATTACTTTCCTGGTAAGAAGAAAGTATTTTTATTGTGTTCCATAACCATCGATTTCACGAGCGTATGGAGTTTACGAAATAAGAAAGGTATAAATCAATAATGGAAAACCTCTAAAAAATTATTAGTATATTTATAGTTTACAACCATTAAGTATCATCAAATTGAGTACATGCTAATCTTGAAAGATTAATGTACCGTGTGACTTGGTATTGGTGGTGTAAACTGGCCTCACCCGTACAAAAAAAAAATAAAAATACTGACACACAGAGGAATTTTTTGCGTTATAAATCTGCATTGTAATTCCCAGTAACTTTTCATATATACGAGGAACGACAAAAAGTACAATTTTTTTTAACGGAATGCCGTGTAAATTTTTGCCTAAAATGAAAGATCTTTTTTTTCTGATTCCAAATATATAATACAAGTTGACATTTGGTTTAGCCGTTTTCGAGTTATTTAAGTTTAAAGATCAATTTTCATTATAGACTGTAAACTTACTGGCTATAAAATATCAGCTTTTTGAGCATTTGGCTATGGAAATAAACAATATAAACAAATGTTGTCAAATGTCAAATTACTGCATACCTAGGCATTATAATATCACAGAGAAGTAAAAAGTGAATATAAACAACAATTTATTAACAATATATTTTACTACAAAATTCACAGATGAACCAAATAACACAAAACAAATTAATCAGAATGAATATTTCCCCCCTGATTATCTACACATTCGTGATAAACGTTTCGCAAGTGCTCAACTGCGTTCTCTATAAAATTACCATTTCTATCATTTAAATGTCTTATTGCCTGTGTTATAAAATGTTTTATATCTCCAACGTTGTCCAGATCACGTTTATAAATTTTGTTTTTAATATACTCCCACAAAAAATTATCCATGGGAGTTAGATCTGGACTATTTGAAGGCCACGAAATAATTCCATTTCTTCCAATCCACTCGTTGTAATTCTCATCCAAAAAAGTCTTCACGTCACGTACCACATGTAGTGGGGCACCGTCATTAACGTCTTAACGGTAAGTTTTCTAGCATTTCCTGTAGATGAGTTTCCAGCAATTCTTGATATATTGGTCCAGTTAATGTTCCTTCGAAAAAATGGGACCCTATTACCCTATTCTTCAGCAGGCCGCACCACACATTAACTGTTCTCCTACCTTGAAATTGAACTGCCCTTGTGAATTGGGGATTTTCTTGTGCCCAGTGACGAAAATTTTGTCGATTTGGTAATTCACTAGTTGAAAAGCTTGACTCATCGGTCCATAATATATTTTTAAAAAAGTTTCTTTCGTTATTTATTCTATTTAACATAAAGTTGCAGAAATTGAGTCGTTGATTCTTATGCCTTTGAGTTAAGTTTTGAACAGTATGATATTCATAGGGCCTAAATCCATATTTCTTTAAAACCTTCCTAATATATTCAAGTGAAGTTCTTTTTACTCCGTAACGGGCCCGCATTTCCTTGGAAGTAGTTCGCAGTGACTAACTAGGATTTTCTACATGATGCAAAGCAATATTTAAATCGTGATTTTCCGTATTATTGTTTAGTTCCCTCTTCTTTCTTTGCAAATCTGACGTTGTTCTAAATTTGGTGAAAATATTCTGGATTGTCGATCTTGAGGGAATCGGACCATCGGGATGATTTGCCATGTAAGCACGTCGCGTTGCAGAAGCATTATAATTATTTTCAGCATACAAACAAACAATTTCTCGTTTCCCTGCCACAGAATAAACCATTTAAAAAAGTATATATCAAAAAGAATTGATTTAGTTCTATTAACAGTGATTTAAATGTCAAAGTCATTTCGGAAACATTTGTTAATATTGTTTATTTCCATAGCCATCTGCTCAAAAAGCTGTTATTTTATAGCCAGTAATTTTACAGTCTATAATGAAAATTGATTTTTAAACTTAAATAACTCGAAAACGGCTAAACCAAATGTCAACTTGTATTATATATTTGTAATCAGAAAAAAAAGATCTTTCATTTTAGGCAAACGTTTACAGGGCATTCCATTAAAGAAAATTGTACTTTTTGTCGTTCCTCGTATATCCCGGTACAGCATAAAGGGAATAGTCGGAGTTGGAACATTACATATCGAACACATAAATGCACATTTTGTAACAAAACTTTAATGGTTCCTTTAACCATAAAATCTATTTTTATATAATTTTCCCATTCACGTTATTCATCCCTTCCCTGTGCCCCAGCTACCTACTGCAAAAAATAAATATCCTGAATTTTTTCGAAAGGGTCCGGATATTTTCAAAAATCATGTATGAAACTAGTCAACTTTTCAGTCATTAGTTTTCGGTAGTAAAGGCGAGAGGAAATACAATCTGTGGACTTTAGAAGTTTTGTGTTAAGCCAAAAAGGGGCCAAATCTAAATTCCTCGGAAATGAGCGTCCCATTGCTTAAACTCATGCCACTCATGTTTAAATGACACAGGCCAACACACATTTTGGTGCCTGCGATTTTTTAACCGTTCCTGGGTAATTTTTGGATGCAGAATGTAAAAAAGTTCTCAGATTTTGTCTACCAGATCTAGTTTAAAAAAAAGTGTGTATATATTTTACGTTATAACTGTTATAATCTATAATATTACTATTGCCAGTTAAAAAAACAAAGACACATGGATTTAAGTATTTATTGCAAAAACTTAATTTACATAATTACATTAGTCACTAATCACATAAAAATTTTCTTTTATACAACTTTCTAGAATAGAGTTTACTAGGGCAGTCTCGCTGAAGGCTCCAGCAGTAGTCCGCCATCATGTGGCTATCCCATTGTCCTTGATAACGATCTTCCATAGTTTTAATATCCTGATGGAATCTTTCCCCCTGTTCTTCACTACAATCACCTAAGTTTTTTGGAAAACGATCTAGGTGGCTGTGGAGGTAGTGAACTTTTATATTCATGTTACAGCCGAGAATGTTAAAATTTGAAAGCATAGTTTTCATTAATTCTACGTAATTCTCTGCTTTATGATTGCCAAGAAAATTTTGTCTGCTTGAACAAATGAACACCAAGCGTTAGATTCAGTTTCGTTCATTGATATGGTGAATTGTGGATCTTTAACAAGTTGCCTTATTTGAGGACCATCAAATATACCAGCTTTTAGTTTTTCCGTGCTAATGCCAGGAAATTTACGTGACATACCCAAAACAATTTTCATCTCGATTTAAAGCTTTCACAAATTGCTTCATTAGGCCTAGCTTGATATGTAAGGGCGGAAGTAAGATTTTTTCTCTTGACACCAAAGGTTCGTTGATCACGTTTTGTTTTCCTTGAATCATGACATCTCTTGAAGGCCAATTTTTGTTAACCCAGTGCTCATTTTGTCCCAAAGGCACAAAAAACAAGGATATTTTGTATAACCACTCTGCTGTCCAAGGAGGAAGTTAACCATTTTTAAATCAACACAAATTGCCCACTGATGTTCTTCGTATTTAATTTTTCTCAAAACTAATGCAATTGTTTCATATTCTTCTTTCATGGTAGTAGAATAACAAATAGGAATTGAGCCATATTTGTTCCCTTTATGTAAATGACACATTTTAAACTACGTTTTGAACTGTCAATAAAAAGGCGCCAATCATCTGGAGTGTATTTAGGCAAACCCATTTTTTCTAAGAGCCCTTTTATATTGTTACAGAATACCAAGTCATTTTCCTGAGCGAAAAAAGGCAGCAGATCCTTATCTCTTTTACGATAAAATGTAATATTAGTACCTGGACAAAGTAGATTTTTTTCTTTTAATCTGGATGCAAGTAATTCAGCGGATTCCTTTGAGAGATTCAGGTCTCTTATAAGATCGAGTTCTTCTTGATTGAAACACTGCGGAGTTGCTAAATCTGCTTCAAATTCGCTGTCGTTTTCTGATTTATACGTTGATGTTTCTGTAACATCTTCTGTCAGTTCGGGTAGACAGCTGAATGATGGAACGGGCATTTCTTCCGAATGCGCTACAGGCCTTCTTGCAGAATCTAGATCAGGATGTGTCCATTTGTGTCTATTGTTTCTATTTATGCCTTTAGTATTAACGAGACAAAAATAGCAGTTGTCATGATGGTTTCGCGGTTCTCTCCAAATCATTGGTACACCAAACTTTGGGCACTTCCTCTTTCCAGTTGTCCACTGTCGCAAATGTTCAACACATGTTTTACATATGAAATGTGGGGCCCAAGATTTATCTTGATCTCCTAAATGAACGCCAAAATAGGCAAGATAAGCTCTTTTCACAAAGTCAGAAATCGTTTTTCTGCCCTCTTTCAAAGTGTATTCACCACACACATAACAAAAAGCTTTGGGATGATTTACACAAGTACGTCTGCTTGCTATTGTTTCAATTTAGTGTCTTGATACTACAAAACGACCAAAATTTACACAAAATGATAGCACAACTTTACTTGGGAAAACTCAGTAATATACTAAATCGAGTACAGCCAAGCAGGTATAGAAGGATCGGGTCATAGGCAATTACAGGTATAAAAGTAATTAAGAGCAGTGTATTGAGTAGTTCCTAGTATAGGAACCTTCGGTCAGGGACAATTCCAAGTATCCATTTGGTTAATTAGATTCTGGAAAATTTCTATTTTGACGATTAAATACATATTTATCTCTTTATTTGTTGTCCTTTATCAGAAAAAAATATCAATTAACATGTAACCTGTATCTCAAAAACTAGAGCTGAAAAAATCTGGTGACATTTTTGGAATCAGCACATTAAAAACATCTAAAATCAGATGTTAGATTTCCGGCATCAAATTTTTGTTTTCATTTTGTTACCCTGTGTAATTGTACATAGAGATACGCCGTGAGGTGTTTTATATTAACGGAATTTAGTTCTCTATATTTTTTTATGGTCAATTTTCTTCTTGTATCCATATTCATTTTTCGAAGACGAATCACATATTTTTCAGAAAGTCAAATTCAACGGAATTTGCCTGCCGATAATCGTTTATATCAACTTATATATATAAACCTATTTAATCCAGTTACTTTTAACTTATCTCAGGACTAATGACAAAACAATATTTATAGCCATTAAAACGCACCCTAGTTTTGATTGCACGGCCAACAGGGGTGTGGAATGATATGACTCATTTGAAACGTCTATACATACACATATTACGATGGCAATGTTTCTAAATAAAGACGGCTGGCTACATGTGTAAATGAATCTCAAGAAAATATTTATTTGAATTATTTTGAGATAAAAACTTCACATAAACATGAATATAGTTTGAAAAAAAATTATAAATATGTAATTTATAATTAGAACATCAATATATTAGATTTTGTTATCATTTATTAGTTTCTTTCTCCTATCTGCTTGTATGTTTTTTCTGATTCGAATCTTGCAATTAAGTTTTTATCGACTTACACATAACCGGTTAAATTTAGATTTTTGATAAAAAATTCACGATATAGGCTCCAAGCTTCAATATGGCATATTGGTCATTTGTGGTCCAATTTGACTTAAAATAAGTATCTGGGGATATTCAGGAGTGTCTGAGGGAGTTGTTCAGAAGGAATTTACTTAATACTCCAAGGTATAAAGCAACAAATGACTAAAAAAAGAAATATCAACCGATGACTAAAAAAAGATCCTTACTTTTGAGTAAGCCAACCAATCTGTTTTTCTCTTGGTTTCCATTCTAACAGCCGAGCCCGTTTGCTCAGTCGCTTTTTCAATGACATCCTTTAGTTTTGTTCGTTCTCTTATCCACGTGTACCTTATGCGCTCTGATGGCTTGATACTAAGTATCTGTATTTAGTGTGCTAATTTGTGTCCATTCTTTTTTGTCGGATACCAGGTTTTTGCCCCGCATAGATTATTACCGGGAGCATTCATTGATTGCAGAGTTTTTTTTTTAAATTGTTGCGTATATTACATGTAAAGACGCGATTCAGTTTGCCGAATTCTGTTAGTTAATTTCTGTCTTATATAATTTTTAACATTTTCCATTCAGCTGTACAAATATTATTTTGACTGTTGGTAATTATTTTTGTTTGGTCGATGTTTATTGTAAGAAGAAGAATGAAAGGCCAATTTGTTTGTAGTGACGGTTTAGGTCGTGGGTTATGTTGTACAGATCTTGGGGATTGTCGTTTATCAGAACAGTGTCGTTGGCAAACCTAAGGTGATTCAGATATTCAAAGTAGACATTTATTTTTTTTAGCTCAATTCATTGCTCTAAATACATTATTCAGATTGTACATAAATAGTTCTGGTAAGATTATGTCACCTTGTTGGATTTCACCCTTTATTGGGACAGAGTTAGACTTTTCCCAATGTTGGATTTGGTTTTCGATTAGCTTTGTATACCTTCAATCTATCCGGCGTGCATTTGGAGAGTTGAGTACTGCTCAGGTTATGATGTTAAATGCTTTCTGGCATTAAAAACTATAAAGTAAAAAATAGAAGTAAAGTTCTATATTATATTCATGTGTCTATTATATCCGGATCTGATGCCAGCCTGTTCACGAGGTTGTTGGAAATCGATTAAAACATTTTGTATACTTAAGACAGAAGATTTATAGATCTCTAGTTGGCCAGATTTCTTATATCACCTTTCTTGTAGAGAAAAATGACCTCCGACTCAATCCAGAACTACGGTATATTGGCTGGTTCTAAGTATTGATTGACGAGCGACCTTAGTTCTGATTTTAGTTTTGCCTTTCTTCTTTGAGCTTCTTAGTATCCGAGACTGCAGCGTTAGCTGTATTTCTTGAATTCAGAAATGATTTTAATTATATTCGACGATCAGAGAATAAATGCCATATATCAAATTATCAAAAATGCCAAAACCAGAAAAGTTATTATCGAATAATAATAAAAAAATCCCCAATCTTACTCGTTTGTACGCCACTGGTCTCTAATACAGATAAGACCTGTATCTTGAAAATGAAACCGTTCTGAACCTATGCGTATGTATATATATATATATATATATATATATATATATATATATATATATACATATATATAATTTTTGCCTTATTTTAGACCAAAAAATATAGTTAAGCAAAAGCCCATGTTTTTTTAAACCCTGTATCTCTGTGGCTCCAAATGTATTAACACAAACTTATATGTCTGTGCTCTAATTTTATTTTTTACTAATTTCACTTTACGAACAAATTCATGGTTTTTAAATTTTTACTTCCCTCGTAAAAGGGAAGTATTTTAATCGTGAAAAAATCACCTCTTAGAATTTTTTTTCAGATCTTTATATTTCAGGGTCCCTAGATGCTGGAAATCATATTTTTACAATTCCGTCGGTCTAACTCGATGACTTCAAATTTTGGTAAAAATCCAATATGGCGGAACAAAATGGCGGCTTAGTCAAAAATGTTCAGAAAATTACTATTACTTAAATTTTGCACAAAATCAAGTATTGTGTTCGACTGATATAATTTTGGTACGAATCCAAGATGGCGAAACAATAAGGCGGCTTTTCAAAATATTTAATAATTCAGCTTGAAAATCAACTTAATAGATTGTAGAGACTGAACTGTTAAAGGTGTGGAACAAATTTAAAATGGCGGCCGAATGAAATATATGTAATCGTGAAAAAAATCCATATCATATCTTTACGTTTTAGAGTTCCTAGATGCCAAAAAATTTTCCCAAATCCGATTGGTCTTTTTGTCAGTTCGCGACTACGCGACTACTCACCCTGTTGGATTCAAATTTTCGTCGAAAATTAAGGGTTATGTGGGAATGACTTAGTCATATTTTGATGAAAATCCAATAGGGCGGATCAAAATGGCGGAGTGAAATGTTAAAAAAAATTATTAATTAAAATAAGTTACCCAATTTACCTGAAACTTTGAATAGAATAGAATAGAATGGCGTTCAATAAAACTGTTTATAAAGATAGTATACTAAAATGACTAAACTAGGAGGAAGTAAGTTGGGTTAGGCTTTACTATTCCCAATAAAAAGAAAGATTAATATGAAGGAAAGTTCCGCGTGAGAGAAATTTGCCGATTTTTTTAATGTATTTTTGTTTATTGTAGCTTAGAACAAAATCAATATAGCAGTAGTTCTAGCGAAAAGCTACACTTTTTTTAAGACATTCAGCCCTGTTGACCTATGAGTAGGGTTGAAACCTTTTAAAAGTTTTTTTTTAGATTTACCAACAACCAAAAAAAAGTCCTCACTTTAGCAGAAAGTTACGCTAAAACTCGAAATCCGACCATAAGAAACGGAAATAAACGATTGTTTAACCTCTAATCCAATGATACTAAACGTAGTGGATGGATTGTTTGGTTTTATGCCAAATAATTAAAAACTTTCTGAAGGTAGTTTTATCCAAGGACGGACATATAGCGGCATGGGGTGAACATCCCCCAATATTTTATTCTGTTGGCAAAATCTTGTTTTGTATTCGAATTAATTCATTTTTCAATAAATTGTTAGAAAAAATAAATTAGAGTAATTGTTTTCGAAGCTGAAGTGTCTAGATAATATGAATAAGTGTTGATTGAAATGGCAAATAACTTTTTTTTTTAGTTATTGGTGATATTAGGAGCAAAAGTTTTTTTTGGTTCTCAGTTGTGTTTATCTTACTTGCTCCCCCCCAATATTTTTTCTTCGGGGCGTATCTGATTTTATCTTTCCCACAGACGTATACCCCGGAAATATTTATGTGCCATCTGTAAACATATAATATTTTCAATATAATATACATACGAGGAAGGGTGGGTATAAGAAAATAACAACTCGCTACTACATTAGATAAATAATGACACAAGGTCGTTTGGGTGTATCTATATCTCGTTGCGATTAAAATCATAATTAATTTTTTTATAATATGTATTGCCCTTTTTCTATACATTACATAAGATAAAACCTTTGATTATATATGGAAAAACTTGTTTTTATGCATTTCAATAAAAATGCAATATCAGTTATGGGTAAAAGCTTCATGGGAGTGTAGAGTACTGTCAAGTCGCCGCGCAAAGATAATGTCAAATATGATATAACAATATAAATGATATAATAATTATTTAAATTTGTGCAAGCACAGTCTAACGGTTTATGTTCTATTAGTACCTTATATCTTCGAAGCAATTATGCGAAATTAAATGGAAATAAAATAGGAATGATCTTATCGTTAAGCACGTGTCTTAAGGTTTGCCGGACCTCTTTAACGGTTTTATATAGGAGGTCTTTTGTAATTTGATAACTTCAGAGACCAGCCTCACAACTTGTAAGAGGGGAACGATTACAAATATGTCCACGATATTATTTTCGGAAATAATTTTTAACATTCTTTACCTTGTCATCTATATATTTAAAAAACTAAGCCAAATTATTCAGCAAGTTCGTGAGAGAGCTGTAAACCGACTTATATAATTTTTTTTAAATGATTGTCTCATGACCGAGACCTTTCAACACTATTTTTTGTATTGTAAATTTATACAGGGTGTTTGAAAAAATCGGGTCACTGATTAATCACGATTCTGCTCAAACCGCTTGACGTAAAAAAGCTGCATTTTGGCACACACGTTGATAGTAGGATGAAGAGTTTCGTTAAGAAGGGACTTTTCAAAACTCAAATTTCAAGGGGTGAAACCGCCCCTTAAATATTACATTTTTCATTTAAAAAACGTCTACACTTGTGTATTTTATTTGATTATTTTACTTATTTTAAAATTTCTTAAAAATATATACAGGGTGTTTTAAAAAATCCGGTCACTGATTAATCACGATTCTGCTCAAACCGCTTGACGTAAAAAGCTGAATTTTCCCATGCAGGTTGATTGTAGGACGTGGAGGTTCGATAAAAATGGATTTTTTAAAAATCAAATTTCAAGGGGATGAAACAGCCCCTTAAATATTTCAATATTTTTTATTTAAAAAACGGTTAGTTTTTCAAAAAAGCGTTTGAACAGGTATAGTTTATTTTATAAAAATGTATACAGGGTGTTCCAAAAAATCTGAAATAATTCATAAACAAAAATATCCCAAGCTCCTGTTGACAAAATTGAAAGAAAATGCAACAAGAAACGTGGTTTATAAAGAGGTATTTAAATGATTTAAGTACCTCTATATCCGTTTCGTTATCGCTATACGCAAAGGAACTTGCTAGTTTTATTAATTTTAGTAATTTTTTAATATTCTTTAAACAGCCTGCATTCATTGCCTAATGTACAGTGACGGCAAACTAATTGAAAACTATACCTTACAATCGAGTATCTAGAATTTAGTTGGATATCCATTGGCTTCAATTCCTTTAGACACTTCCTAGGCATGAACTGTATTAGACGTCTACAAGTCTCTAGTGGAATACTGGTGCAAGCTTCTCTCATCCTTGGATACTTCGTCGAAATTTTGGAAAATTCTTGAACCTAACTTCCTTTTAACTATCATGCAAAGATTTTCTATTGGGTTAAGATCCGGACTATAAGATGGCCATTGTAAAACATCTACATGATTATCCTGAAGCCTGACAATCACCCTCCTAGCATAGTGCTTTAGATCATTATCGTGTTAAAATTTCCAAAGTACTGATACATTTTCTTCTGCATACGATTGCAACACTCTGCTAGCGGCAAAAGGCGGCTTTATGAAAGGAACGCGTGGTACCGTTTCAACGGGTATAATTCATTTTATAAAAATGTATACAGGGTGTTCCAAAAAATCTGAAATAATTCATAAACAAAAATATCCCAAGCTCCTGTTGACAAAATTGAAAGAAAATGCAACAAGAAACGTGGTTTATAAAGAGGTATTTAAATAAGAAGATTTAAGTACCTCTATATCCGTTTCGTTATCGCTATACGCAAAGGAACTTGCTAGTTTTATTAATTTTAGTAATTTTTTAATATTCTTTAAACAGCCTGCATTCATTGCCTAATGTACAGAGACGGCAAACTAATTGAAAACGATACCTTACAATCGAGTACCTAGAATTTAGTTAGATATCCATTGGCTTCAATTCCTTTAGACACTTCCTAGGCATGGACTGTATTAGACGTCTACAAGTCTCTAGTGGAATACTGGTGCAAGCTTCTCTCATACCCTTGGATACTTCGTCGAAATTTTGGAAAATTCTTGAACCTAACTTCCTTTTAACTATCATGCAAAGATTTTCTATTGGGTTAAGATCCGGACTACAAGATGGCCATTGTAAAACATCTACATGATTATCCTGAAGCCTGACAATCACCCTCCTAGCATAGTGCTTTGGATCATTATCGTGTTGGAATCTCCAAGGTACTGATACATTTTCTTCTGTATATGATTGCGTCACGTTTTCCAGTACCTTAATGTATTCATATTGATCTATAGTACCAGTTATTCTATAAAGAAATTCTTTATTTGGTGGACGCCAAACAAAACATTTTCCATCAGAACCAAATTTATTTACCTTGCATTCATCTGACCATAGTATCTTCTTCCATTGTTGGACTCGATCGATTCACTTCAGAAAAGTGAGGCTTCTTCCCTGCCAAAAAGTTGTGCCTCGTTCAAACGATTACGAACACTTCGAACACCAAATTCCCTTGGATTTTCAACAAAAATTTCTTTTTCTACAACCGTCCTTAAAATCCTATTTTACACACTGATTGCAGTAGCTAAAGCTTGTTTTCAAGAAATAATTCATAAACAAAAATATCCCAAGCTCCTGTTGACAAAATTGAAAGAAAATGCAACAAAAAACGTGGTTTATAAAGAGGTATTTAAATAAGAAGATACACTAGTTTTATTAATTTTAGTAATTTTTTAATATTCTTTAAACAGCCTCTGTAGAATTTAGTTAGATATCCATTGGCTTCAATTCCTTTAGACACTTCCTAGGCATATACAAGTCTCTAGTGGAATACTGGTGATGCGTGAAATACAATGCTTTCCCTAAAGGATTTACTTCACGCACCGGCTCAATAAGAAATGCATGGGCCGCCATTAATTTTAGGCACCGGGCCTGCACTGGTAATAATTTTATTAGGCGGCCGCCTGCCTCGCAATTTGTATCGTTGTCATGGTAACGAGTTGTCAAATTGCCAATGCAAACAGTTTAAAATAGACACTTTAAGTTCGAATAGTAATTTGAACAGTTTATTATTTTAAGTTATAATAAGTAATAATTATGGACTCTGATATAGAAATGTGTACTCCACCAGATATTACGGAAGCAGCGAAAACAGCTAGTAATTCTCTGTTACCTCAGAAGTCAAAGGAAATTTATGAAAACACGTACAATAAATTTATGACCTGGCGCAGTAAGAACAATATTAAAACCTTTTCTGAAAATGTTTTACTCGCATATTTATCAGAATTGTCAAAAAATGTGAAATCATCAACACTATGGAGTCATTATTCAATGCTAAAAAGTACTATTAGCATTAAAAATAACATTGACATTGGTAAATATCCAAAAGTTCATGCATTTTTAAAACGGAAGAATGAAGGATATATTCCACAAAAATCTCGAATATTGGAGAAAGAACAAATTTTCAAGTTCATAAATAAGGCTCCTGACGAAGTTTTTTTATTAACCAAAGTGATATTAATATTTGGGATTGCTGGTGCTCTAAGAAGAAGCGAAATTTATAAGCTAAAAATGTGCGATATTCAAGATTTAGGAAGTGTTCTTGTTGTATCCGTCCCTGATACAAAAACCAAAATAACAAGAAAATTTACCATTACCGAGCATTTAGAATTATACAGAAAATATGCCGCCCTTCGTCCCCAAAATTATCAAGAAAACAAATTCTTCATCAAGTATCAAGGAGGAAAATGTACTCGCCAAGTCGTCGGGATAAACAAATTTGGAAAATTGCCTAGTGAAATAGCAAAATTTTTAAAACTACCACATCCAGAAAAATATACAGGCCATTGTTTCAGACGATCATCTGCTTCCTTGCTAGTTGAAACCGGTGCAGATTTACTAATGTTAAAACAACACGGCGGTTGGAAATCTTCAACGGTAGCTGAGGGTTACGTAGAAAATTCCCTTAACAAGAAAAATGATATTTCAAATAGACTTTTGTCAGTTCAAAATCCAAATATGACCTCGATCACAAGCAGCAATATTATTAACAAATCATCATCAAAGGAGGCTATAGAAGTTAAATTTAGTAATCTAACAAATTGCAACATTACTATTAATAATTACAATAATTATAAAGAAGAAAATTAAATAATTTAACTATAATTTCTATTAAAAAGTTACAATTATTATAAAGTAGAAAATTAAATAATTTAACTATAAGTTCTATTAAAAAGTTACAATTATTATAAAACAGAAAATTAAATAAATAGTTCATTAGTTTAATTTGTATTATATAAAGGAGAAAATTAAATAGTTTAATTTTATTTCGTACTTGTATTATTTACGGTTGTAGAAAAAGTATAGCGTGCGTGAAGACTTTTATACCCTTGTGTGATATTGTGACCCTCGCCTTCGGCTCGGGCCACAAACATCACACTCGTGTATAAAAGTTAACTTCACGCACTTGTTACACAATATACTATTCCAAGTATCAACTGCTGAATTGTGACGGTCTGCCTTAGAAATGCGAACAATTCGACGATCTGTTTCGATACCCGTTTTTCTGAGACGTCGTTTCCTAGGAACAGTTCTAGTGGTTCCATGAATCGTAACATGATGAACGATTAACCATTTCTGCAATATTTTGAAACGAATAGCCTTTCCTATGAAGATTAATAATAACTTGTTTATTTTCGTTACAATTTTTTCGCGAACCCATATTTGTACAAATTCGAATGAAGATTAACATTAAATTATTGACAGGAAGGGAAGTCAACAACCCACTAAAGCTCTATAGAACGATTGTCAATTTTAAAATAAGCATTCTTGTTAGAAAATGTTGATTCAGAAATACGTTTCGAATTAGTTTGCCGCCTAAAAATGTACTGTTCTTCGAATTTTGTAATTAATAAATTATTTTTTAAATTTATTTAGTTATTTTCATAATAAAATTTAAATCTTGTTATTGTTTCTTTATAGACAGAGCGCCGATTTTTTATTATTTTAAAATCTTATGAAAAAAGAGGAGGGGGGACCGAGGAATCTTGTGTCCTTTCACGGCGGTAAGTCGGGGGTCAAAAATGACCAAAATCGTCCTTACGTGATTAACGAACGATCCCTTTTAAGTTAAAATAATGTTTCTACTGCTCAAGTATTTTAAAATCTAAAATGGCGAAATTGGCTGACTTAACAATTTTATTTTTTTTTAGTGTACAGTTTTGAAAAGGAACAATTTTTGATCATTTATAATATGACTTAACTATAGTGCAGTTTCATACACCTTAAGCCAATACGTTTTACAAATAAGCAATATTAATAACCATGTAATTGTTGATCGTGCCTTTGGTACTCTGCATGACGTCTTCCATTAGATTAATTGGAAAGTTACAACTATTACCATCGTGTACGAAGGTTATCAGATTAATTTCAATTACTGGTTTAATAAAAAAAATCAAATAATAAACATAAGTCTGGTCTGCATACTAAATAATTAAACCATTCAACTTTTACCGTAATTTTAGGTAAAAGTGTAAATTAAAAGAATTATTTACACCCATCAACATTAAACGTAGACCAACATAGCTTGTTAGGATTATACAAAAAAAATAAATGACCAATGAATGGCAAAGAAACAGTTATTTTTTTAACGATTTAATGACAATAGAGCTATGGACATGGACCTACATTGTTTACAATTAGACGACGGATTTCTAAACTGACTAGGTCAATTAATTAGTTGACGGAGTGTATAATGGTCAGTGGCAGACATCGGTTCATTAATTACTTTTTCAACGAATTAATTGTAACGTAGAACTGAAAGTTCTTGTACTCTGTCATAGAAATTTCAAATTCAAATTAAAAAGGTGTCTTTACTAATTACGTAAGTACACGGCAAAGTCTAGCTTCTACAAGAGTATAACCTCAAGTATTTATTTAAAAAAAATCTTAGTATAGTCAAATGCGGTCTTATCGTGCGGGTCCAAAGGTCACCAACATTATGAATCAAATCAGAAAACACAGTGAATACCAAAATGTTGTGTGATGCTTTTATCGAGCTATTAAATCTCAATGGGCTATTTACAATTATACAGGGAGAAAGAAAATAGTTTTTTTATTATATTACGCAATATTATTAAGATAGCCACTTAATATTATTTTATATTAATATTAAATGCCGAGGGACTAAACAAGAAAATTCGCTAAATACGTATTTGGTTAAAAGTTTTTGGTTGACAAAAACAAAAATACGCAAAATGGCAAGCGCCTTAATAAATTCGGAAGGCGGTTCGAATCAGTGGAACAATCAAGATATGTTCTGTTTATACAGCCACTTAATGAAAGTGAGATTTTTTTATCAATCACCAAAAATTATGTGCCCCGCTTGACCTAAAAATCTAACCACTTATTCAGTGTCATTTGTTTAAATGCGGGCCACCCCTGTGCAAAGAAAACTTGTTTTTTTTTGTATTATGATAACAAAAAAAAAATTGAATAGAATAATTTAATCAGTTTATTCTTAAACTGGGAATTATATATATAAATATAACTTTTGCAGTTGATTATAAATATTTCTAAAAAAAATTTTATTTAGCAAAAATATTATACACTTTTGTTAAAAACACAAGATAATTAGTTATTAGTTCCCTCGTGAGATTTTTTCAGATCTTTACGTTTAAGGGTCCGTAGATGCCGGAAAACATCTTTTCTCAATTCCGTTTGTATATATATATATATATATATATATATATATATATATATATATATATATATATATATATAATATATATATATATATATATATATATATATATATATATAGCCTGTATTTTTTCGTTAGCCTCGAGTTTCTGATAAAGCGATTTTACCAATTTTTATATATCAAATTTTGTCTTATAATTAAAAAAAATTACTTATTTTAAACACGCTTTAATATTGGAACATGTATTTTATAATTATTTATTTATTGCCTACAAAATTACAAATGTACTAAAAAAGTAAGCAAAAACATGGTGTCAAATCTAATAAAAAAATTTTTAAATTAAAATTCACTGGCTAATATCCAGGAGCCAGTGGCAAAAGCTCTGAGAATCGGTATAAGGAATGTACAGAAACTTGTGCATGAAAAAAAAACATAATTTACTTCCGAAGAAGATTAAGAAATGTACACGAAAAAACCAAAGGCAAAAGACTTAAGTTACAATGCAAAAATGGATATTCATAATGCAATTTATGATTTACACAAGTATATAGATTAAAAAATCCTATCACTTAAAAAGTCCTCATCTCCTGAGTCGTCCTCAAATGGCGCAATGATCATTGGTGGTATTTCGACATTTAGAACTCGTTCTCGATTCCATATTAATTTCTCCGTATGTTCCACAGATTTCTTCCAGTACTCCTGCGTAATATAATTTAATTAATCTTGCCAAACAATTTGCACTTCATCTGATGTAAGACCATCGTTCACGTGTTTTTCGTAATATGATTTTGCCCCAACCCATATTAATTCTATTGCGTTAAACTGGCAATGGTATGGCGGCAGTCGTAAAATCTCATGTCCATTTTCCCGTAATATTTCATCTACGGCATATATTGTTGGTTTTTTAATAGATTTTGCCATTAAAAGAAGTTCTAGTTTCAGCATATTGGGTAAAGGATTTTGTTTTTGTTTTATTAGTCAGTCATAAATATCACTTTTCTTCCAGGATGAAGTAGGTTGTTTATTTAAGATTCTTGAATGATAAGATGCATTGTCCAAAATGATGAAAGATGGAGCATCTAAATTTGGAATCAGTTGTTCTTTTAACCAAACAGTTCACAGTACATATTATCATGGTAGTCCATACTTTTGGATGTTGAAGAAAACAGTAAACTTGCACCTGGGAGAAATCCTGTTGAAGAACCTGCATGCAAAATGATGAACCGTTTTCCCGTCCCACATCCCTTTTTTCTCTTGACACTTTACAGACTCGTCCTGCCAAGATTTCGGACCACTTCCATTAGAAAATATCCAAGTGTCGTCTAAAAACACCACTTTTCTAAATTTTGAATTAACATTTTCCGTGTATTTCTTTAAAAACTGGATACGCTGACTTTCTATATGTGGCAACTCGCATAAAAATCTTCGATTACAGTCCTTTTTGTATCGAAAACCCAACATTTTTATTAATTTTGACAACGATTTTAGTCCAATTTTCAATACGCCTCGATTTTTTAAAGCTTCTTTTAAAACTTGAAGAGTTATATTAGTTTTTGATGTGTATAAATCGTAAATTGCATTACGAACATCCATTTTTACGTTGTCACTTAAGTCTTCTGTCTTTGGCATTTTTCGTGTACATTTCTTAATCTTCTTCGGTAATAATTATGTTTGTTTTCACGCACAATTTTCTGCACAGTCCTTATACCGATTCCCAGAGCCTTTGCTACTGTCTACTGGATATTGGCCGATGAATTTTCATTTTCGTAATATTTTATTAGATTTAATACCATTTTTTTCGCTTGTGGATGCAAAAAAACCGAAAATTGTTTTCTGTTACTCATTTTGTCACTGATTTGTCAATCTGACTTTGAAGTGACATCGCTCAAAGATTTTTGCATCTGCTGGTATTTATATGTTTATCCTCTGTTTTCATACGAAAATATCGTAGGTCTATCTAATTCATCTTCCGGATTTTATGCGGAGAATATGATTACACGTAATAAAAGAAAAACAAACTTAAAAGTTTGTCGTTGATAAATCGTATGACCCGCACGATAACACTGCCTTTGACTATAAAAAGTATTCACTTAACTTAAAGATAAGTTAAATTTTAAGTTTAATCTTAATTAAATTGAACTAAAGTCATTTGACGTTTGTAAAATGTTTTATATTCTAGGAGGTCACGTGACGAAAGGAGGGATATGTAAGCAGTCTCACGTATTAAAAATTATATGAGAGATGAGACACATTTCTCTTACCTTCCTCTTAAAGGCTGCACTAGTATTTCATTGTACAAGTTGAAAACTGTATATAAAAATAAACGTTAGAAAAAGTATTTGTGTCGTGGCATTGGCTTTATATAAAGTCAATTGACACCGATAGCCATCTCAATATTTTAAGGAACTTTGAAACAATGTCAAATTTCAAGCACAGGTCTAAATATTTTGTTCTATTGGTATCCGTTGTTTTGTTATGTATCTAAAAAGGCCCCTTAATAAAATTAACATAGTTGAATACAGACAGCTCTAAGGATTCACATAACAATTTTCTAAGGTTAAAGTCTAAAATGTGTTTATATTATTAGAGATAATTTTAGGGCATTATACAATTTCTTTTATTTTATAGTAATGTATAAAATATTGTTAATAAGAGACGGTTGAAATGGAACAATAGTTTTATTACCAACAACCATACAAAAAGATTTTGAGACGTTAATTTTGAGATTGTGGGATTGAGAATACTCGTAAACTATTCTTAAGTCACCATTTAAATGATATATTGCGTCTTGACCTTCGTCAGTTTTGAAATCTGTACAGATTTACGTATCATCGGACTAACCCTGCATCTTGGAATGTTTAATTTGAATAAGTAAGCAGAGCCCTGGGGTACTCCCGATGTCGTACTTGTAGGCATGGAGTATAACCTATCAAAGCAGACTTTTTGTTTTCTGTCAGAAAGTAGGATACAAAAAATTGAGCACCCCTGGGTAACATTCAATATATTTTAGCTTTGCCAGACATTTTCGCAGAAAATGAAAAACATATTCGACATCAATATAGTACATAATAGTCCAGTCAAACTCGAAAAACGGTAAACAGTATTTTTTGTTATGGAATAGCTTGATTTTGGGGTGTAGATTAAGGGTCCGACTTTGCACCTGCACGGGAGATGAGATAACACACTTAAATTGGCCCTTTTTACGTTTTTTGCGTTTTTTCGTAGCTATTTTAGGTTGTATACGAGCATGATTAAAGATTTAAAAACCAAGAGTCTGAGCGCTTTGGATATAATTTGACCTATTTAAATCCAAGGAACCACTATCTTTTGCCTTTTTCCTTTATTTAAAAAAACACTATTATCAAACACTCTAGCGTTTTTGTTATTAAAAACTTTTTTTAATCATAAAGTTAGCCGTTATTTATCATGGTAATGGTCATTGTAATATATGATGATTAGTCATATTTTACAAAAACGAATTTTCTTTGAAGCCGTTTTTTTTCTAACCATTTTGTTCGAATAAACTGAAATTTATTGGTCCTAATTTGTTCCTTAGATCCTAAGCTTTCATTTTAGAAATCGCCATTTTAAGCTCAATTTTTGCTACGTAAAATTTCGTATTTCTTGATAAATGAATTTTTTTTAGTGTTATCGTATTTAAAATTGCTAATATCCCTATGAATGTATAAAGCAGATCACAATCAACATTTTAAGGGGTTTAAGAAGCCATTTTGCCACCCCCAAATCTAGCGATTCCAAAAAAAATAGTTTAGAGAAATTTTTCCCAACAAACGATAGTTTGTTGACACAAAAATACAAAATATTTAACATATTAAAATATGTATGTACATTTGTCCAACGACAACAGTCAAATCGATTCGTTTTAAATTTGCATCGAAAATATTCGTTAGGTTAATATCCGGCTTTTAGTTGTCATAGACGTAGACCTTCGATATTTGTTTATCTAGATCTAAGCCTTTGAAAGACGTATTGGTACCTCCTGGGACAAGGGACAAAAACTAATAAACAGATCAAAAGCTCGATCTTTTTTTTTTACAAAACATATTTTTACAAACATGTTTTTGTAGGAGATACAGAAATTGGGTAAAATCGAGTTTCACCGTTTTTAAAGAGACCAAACCTTTTTCAAGGTATGCCGTGATGGGTAGATTTGACGGCTAAACGTCAGAATAAAGACTATGACAAGACACCAAGTTTTTAATTCGATATAGGTTCAGATATTTTCAAATATCTTCTCGATTGCCAGTAGTATATTAAACAGAATTTAGAAAGAGTAAATTTAATATAAATAGAAAGTATCAGTAAATCCACTGAAGCTTTAGAAGCCGGCGCGGCGAGGCGTTTTAAGTAAAAGTTCAAGTTTGACCTGTATACAGAAACAGAGTGTTGCAGAAAAGACATTAAACTCAAAAGCCGTTTTTCATGTAAGGTTTTACTTATAGTATTATTTTTCTAGTCCAGTATAAATATTCTGCTGGCATTTTGAGATAATTTTCAAATTTGAAGATTAATATCAGTTATAAAAATGTATGTGTCTCATTCCGTTCAGTTTAATCGATGTTTGTAAAATACGAAATATTATAAAATATTTTTAGGCAAAAAAAAAAGATATGTGTTTGTGTACCTAGATAAAATTTGCGCCACAATGACTTCAGAACACCAAACCGATTCTTTTCAAATTTGTACTAAAAATACTCTAAGTCAGTATCTCGCGGAGATTGGATTTTAGGTGTCATGGGCGTAGATCTTCGATATTTTTTAGAATAGAAACGTAAAAAAATATTATGAGAACGTACAAATCGATAACGATAACTGACAACAGCAAGAGCTGGGATAAATGTACTGATATCGAAAAATTATGGAAGTCTTTGGCGTAGAAACTTAATTTTTTTATTATACATTTAAAATAAAAGTAATATTTCGAAAAAGGCCTAAAACGTCGAATTTACTTTATTTTAACTGTATACAAAATACTATTTGTACAGAACGCAGGGTAGCCCTACAAGGCTATCTCTCTAGAAACGGAAAACATCCAAAAACGGGAAAAAACCACAAATTTTAATAAAAACATGTTTTCTGGAAACGAAAAAAAATGAACAGCTTTTTTAGCCAACGGTGAAAGACGTCAAATATCTTCTATATTTAAATACATTATCCCCTGTTATACAGGGTAACCCTAGAAAGATTCAGTACCACCCAAAATTAGTTTTTCAATTGTTTGTCAAATCTATATAATTTAGATTCTATCGACTCTTGTTTCCATCCTGCCCGCTAGAGGCGCGATATCTGTATCACTTGTTATCAAATCTCAATGTCTTCGTCGATGTAGTTAGATGTTGGGGCATAACATTGTATTATTTTTAGAGGATAGTTTAACAATAATACATACTATTCTCTCTGATACACTGTCGAAATTTATGATGTTATATTTTAGTCGTAGTACTATGTTAGCGAAAACACATTTTTTTGTCTAAATATGTTTTTACATTATAGAGGATAGTTTTAAAGGGATGGAGCGATCCCCGGAAAACTAAAAAGACTTTTTCAAAACACTGAAATATCTTGAGTTTCCTTTAATATTTAAAAAAAAAATTAATATTGGATGAATCAGCCCTCTTAACTTAGTTTTTTAAAAAGCAGTGAAACACGTCAAAAATCGCCGCTACCACTGGAAATTTCGAGAGAAGAATAATACCAGAAATCTAAACGAAGAAGCAAAATAGGTAACTATACCAAACCAGTTCACTTTTCCTAGCGTGAAATTACGATGATGATGGTACCGCACACGTTCGACAGAATCGTTTATGGTCGTTCTGCCTTTACAAGTATTGTAAGTGCCATTTTCTAGGTAGTAATTCAACTAATGGTTTAATGGAACCCGTGTATACTCTTTCTATTATATGTAGAACGTATTTTAATGGTACATAAGCAATATGAATATATGATAAATGGATACCATTTCTTTTATAAGAAATACTTGATATAATAACTAGATAGTTTTCTCTGCTACGCACTAAAATAAAATAAGCCAAATTGGTGGTAGTTGACCGTCAACCTCAAAAAGCTTGCTGTAAGATAAACAATGGTTCTATACTTCTCAGTTGCTAATCATGTCTATCATTGTCTATAGAAATAGAATTTCAAATAATTTAGAATAAAACTGTCAATTGTTTTTATCTCTATTTGCTTTCTTATACGACGGACATACTAAATATTCTCTAAAATTAGAAAATACTAACATTTTGAGTTTACTTTGAAAATGAAAAAGGTTAGAAGACATGTAAAAAGGTAAAAATTAACAATGGGAGTTCTACATTCTCCGCCCTTTGAAGACCATCAGTCATCAACATTTGGAGCAAGTTTGCATAGTTTGTTGGGGGACAAATATAACTTCCCTTTTTAGTCTTTTGGTCCCTCGAATTGGTCGTTCTCTAACTTTACAACGGACATCTTCAAAAATATGTGGAACAGGTTGGAATCAAATTAAAGGTATAATAAAAAAAAGGTAAAAAGTACGAATGTGTCTTTTACATTCTCCGCCTTTTAAAGACCAATAGTCATCAACATTTAGAGGAGGTATGCAGAGCTTTATTGCGGGATTAATATAACTTTCCTTTTTAGTATGTTGGTCCTTCAAGCCAGATCTTCTCTAATTTTATAAAATATTAACCATTTTCGTTGACTTTTATAATGAATTTTGTATTAAAACAACTGACAGCTTCAAAAAATCATGAAAAAGGTTAGAATCAAATATAATATATAAGGTATATAAAAAGGTAAAAATTAACGATGTGTCTTCTACATTCTCCGCTCTGTGAAAACCTCAGTCATCAACATTTGGAGAAAGTTTGCATAGCTTTGTTGGGGGATGAATATAAATTCCTTTTTTAGTCTCTTGGTCCTTCAAGCCGGATCTTAATAAATAATAACAATTTTCGCTGACTTTTATAATGACTTTTTCATTAAAAACAACTGACAGCTTCAAAACATATATGAAAAAGTTAGAATCAAATTAAAGGTATATAAAAACGTAAAAGTTAACAATATGTCTTCTATATCATCCGCTTTTTGAAAACCATTAGTCATCAACATTTGAAGGAAGTTTGCATAGCTTTTTTGGGAGACGAAAATAACTTTCCTTTTTAGTCTGTTGGTCCTTGAAGCCGGATTTTCTCTAATCTCGGAAAATATTAGCAATTTTCGTTGACTTTTATAATAACTTTCTTGTTAAAAACAACTAACAACTTCAAAAAATGTATAAATAAGTTAGAATCAAATTAAAGGTATATAAAAAGGTGTCTTCTATATTATGCGCTCTTTGTAAACCATCAGCCATCAACATTTGAAGAAAGTTTGCATAGCTTTTTTGGGAGACGAATATAACTTTTTAGTATGTTGGTCCTTCAAGCCGGTTCTTTTCTAATCTTAGTTCGTTGACTTTTAATAACTTTTTATAAAAAAACAGCTGATAACTTCAAAAAATATACGAAAAAGGTTAGAGTCAAAGTAAAGATATATAGAAAGGCAAAAATTAACAATGTGTCTTTTACAACCTCCGCCCTTTGACGACCATCAGTAATCAACATTTGGAGGCAGCTTGTATAGCTTTGTTGCGTTGTGGGACGAATATAACTTCTCTCATTAGTGTGTTGATCTGTTGATATTAACACTTTTCGTCGACTTATAATGAGTTTATATTAAAAACAACTAATAACTTCAGCTTTTTTTTTGAACTAGACAAAGTTAACATTTTTATATTTTTACGGCTTTTTATAGTATTTTTTATAAAAAATTGCTTATTCAGTTTGTTCATACGGTATTATTTTCCTTAGAGGACCTTGGACAATAGAATTGCGGTTTTTTATGCACTAAATAAATATTACTTTGGTTCTTAATCTTACTACTTTAATTTTCGAAAATCTCATAATAACTGCAAATAAATATCTTATACTTTATGATAGCGTTTTACATTTAGGCCTATTAGAGAGCTTGAAATATCTACTTTTCAAAAAGAAAAAAATGAAAAATGGGAAAGTTTTTGCATCTGTACGATTTTTTTTCCTTCCGTTTTTAGCCTTCGTGCCAGCGTATCGGCATTATTAATGGTAATAATCCTGTGTTTGGGAAATGTTTAACAGAATATCCAAAGCAACTTTTTTTTCTTCACTTGATAGAAGGTATTCATTTTTATTTCTGATAGGATCCACTAAGTATGCCAGAAAGTGAAAAGGTGTCAAAGTTTGATTATATCTTGTTTTTAGAGCTCATATTGATGTAAATTTGTGTCCTCATTTTCGACATTATTAAAAACAGCTTTTTCCTTGCCTCATCTGTGTTAGACAAAGATAGACCTTTTTGCTGAACCATTTATAAGATAAATAAGCCATTCGTTTGATATGACCATTCATAAATTTGTACCAATTTTGGATACTCGCTGATTTACTTTTAACAGAGTTGACAACAACTAAAACCTTGAAGGTGGTTTGTAGCGTGGTCTTAACATTTCAATAGCCTTAAGAACCTATTGTAGTTTAAAACTGCTCTTGCTTGTCTAGTTTTTTTCTTCTTATCTTGACATGTTCTTATAACAAAGGAGGACAAGGTTAAACTAGTGCTGATTTTACTAGCCTGATTTTACTAGCTTGGTCTCCAAAAAATCCGCCGGCGTTATAGTTTTGTTTTCTTTTTACTGACTGGGAACTCTGGAGAGTTGTTTCTTCATCATCTAACTCACTTTACCGATTTTTACACATTTCCCTTTTTTGAAAGTTTCTGCGAGTTTTAACAGGGTAGCAGGCGGGCTTTCTGGTCTTTTCTTGTCAGATTTTCAACATTGTTTGTATTTTATTTAAAAAAAAATCATTACCAACAATTAAAAAAATTAAAAATTAAATCACCGATTGAAAATTTATGATTTTTCTAAACTCTGCTTATAAAGTAAAGAGTAACCTATATTCTGTAGTTTCTTTTTTTATATTATTATACCCGTTTTGCTTTTTCCATAATTTTCACTTGTTAGCGTTGTCTCTTTCACAAATAACTCCCCACGCTGATTGCTGCAATAATTAAAAAGATCGTAATGTTGCGAAATATACGCATAAAAAGAAAAAATATTAAACTATGATGTTATGTGTCAAAGTACACTTGATTAGTTTTTAACGCAATTAATTGGCAACAGCTGCAGGACTGACAATAAACTGTACAATTACACGTCATTATACGCTGATGTATTTATTAACAGCTTTTTTGAATTAGAATTAATTGAATAATAAATATATCGAATTAATGGTATTAGCAAAGGAGTTTTAGCTTATATCATAATAAAATAATATTGCAAAATCCACAGAAGAGGACATAATAAACAATGACATTAAAAGTTTCGCTGCACATATTTTATATGGTATGGACATAAATGATTTGCATGTAATTTTTAAGTTGGAATATATTAATAATATTTTATGAAATCGGTTTGAAAACATTCAATTTTTCGACAGTTAATGAAGATTGTGATTTTAAGAAATTGTGATCTTAAAGAACTTTTTATTTTTTAACCGAATTTGATGGTTTTTTCACCAAATAGGAAAAAAATCATTCTAAATTCCTGAAAAATATTCATATTTCAGAAAAATATTTTATTTATTCATATTATACGAGGCAAAACAAAATTACGTTTCGAGATCTAATTTGATTAATGTAACCTTAATGAATTAGTACGCCCTTGAAATAACGTTTCAAAATGTCCTTGGAGAAACCAAAATAATCAAACGAATAGTCTTTTTAATAAGAACTTTTAATTTAGAGAGAAAGATGTTGAAAAAAGATGGGTATTACAAGAAAAAAATTAATACAAAAAGAAACAAAAGATATCAAAAAACAAATCAGATATCAAAATTTTAAGAAAATTTTACCAGACCAAAGCAACTCTTAAAACACACACACACACACATCACAAAAATATTAACAAAGCAATTAATATTACAAAGTTATAATTATAAAATAATCAAGTGTTCTTAAACCATACACATCAAAGGATGTAGATAGCAATTATATTTTGAAATAGTTTTTTGTAACATTACAAAGAAAAGTACATTCTTAGGTAAGAGCTCTACTTACTTCCTTAACTCTAATACCAAAAAGATTCCAATTAAACAATAACGTTTTATTCATCGTAATCAACATGCGAGACACATCAAGCTTACATAATTTTGTTTGTCTAACCACCTGGGTCTAAATTGGGTATCACGTTGTGACTTTTAACGTAAATAAACTTCTTTGTTGTTAGGAATATAGTTAATAAAAGGTTGTCTAAAAAGCAATCATGACTTGCAAGATACAATTTGACCACAAAACCTTTCTCAGATAGAGCTTTTTTAATGTTGAATTGAATATACATAGTTAATTTGGATTTAAATAGGTCGCAAAATATCGATTTTTTTTATCCATTTTATTCCGAGAATAACACTTTAATGTTCGTAATAAATTTAAAGCAACAAAGTTTCAAGTGTGTTAAGTGACACAACATCAGATTTCATAAAATCTATGTTTAACTTGCAGATGCTTCGTCTAAGTGAAAAACAAAGAACTGAAAGTGTAATCATTGTTGAAGGCGAATATTAGATTCGTAGTAAATATACGGAGTGGTTCAAGGAAAAGTATACACCTAGCTTTCCCTATCTTCGTGAAATTTATAGCAGAAATCAATTTTGCTTTGTAAGAGGCCTACTTTTCAATTTGCATCATCAACCCACTCGCGGGAGACAATGACACCCCTAGAATATCAAATGGAAAGTGGGGTCGAGTTATACATCATTCCGAAGGGCATAAAATTGCCTTTCTTAATGATGTTCTATTTCTTTGATTTTCCTTGAATAGTTATTGCGAAAATTGCTTTAGGAACCTCAACCTCATTTTCTGCCATATACAATAAAGATTTTCTTCAAAACTTGTTTGTTCTGTGGAATCGGGCTTCGCAGCAAAACATGTATTATTGTGTTCCCAAAGAAAATAGTCCAAAGGCGATAAATCAGGTGATCTGGCAGACCATTCAAATGGGCCTCTTTTTCCAATCCACCGTTCAGTGAACCGGTTATTAAAAAAAATTTCTTACAGCGGGGCAACATAGTGGCGGAGGTGCTCTATCTTGCTGGAAATGAAGCAGATCAACATTATTATTTTTTAACTCATGATCTACTATTTTTGCTATAAAAGGGTTAAACCAGTTCATTTTCAGAAATAAAAAATGGCCCAACAAAATGATCTTCTAAAATGCCACATTTTTTTGAGGGTGTTGGGTATGAACGTCACGGAATAATGCCTAATTCAGTTCCTATACTAATTTAATTTTGCACGGAAAAAAAACGGGTACTTTGAGTATGATCCAATGCAACATGTCAGTGGCAGCTCGCCAGGGGACACGGGTAAACCGCCGCTTCACGTACATTTTCCAATCAATTTACTTAAAAATAAAAATATTTTTAAAATATTAAGCACTTTATAATCTACATTTCTATTATAAAAATATAGTATGTTTTATATAAATTCACATTATTTACTTAATTATACCACTATTTTCTATCAAAACTAGTGCGTTATATATAGTCAAAAAATAATAATGACTTAAAAACGTAGCGCGCTGAACACCTTTTCATAAGAGCGACCCGTTGAGGAATCACAATCAGTAGTAACAAATTCCGCTTCAGACACCCGCCGGCGTAGATTTATTTATGGCAATTGTTATGTTAATACAATGGTGAATATCCGTAAGCCAAATAGAGATGGAAGCGGCGGCACAAAACTGCTGCTGCACGCTGCGGGCGCTTGTTATAGAATTAATTTAAATTAGTACGTTCGGATAACTCACCAGACTGCATGGCAAATGCAGCGTGCCTTAAGGTCTGACAAACGACCCTTACCACCTCTTCAAAGTGTAAACGGCCCTGTCTACTCAGATCAAGACAAAGCTGAGATCCTTGCTGACGCCATTGTTCAGCAAGGTCAGTTAAACCATCACCCCAACGAAGACGACGAACACATAGAAGAAGTCAACGAGATTGTAAGGGATCTGGACGCACAGGTTCTACCTCAACACAATCCAACTCCTGTCTCCCCTGGAGAAGTCAGAGACATAATAAAAAGGCTAAAGGTGAAAAAAGCCCCTGGAGCCGACGGCATTACCAACAAGATGCTGAAGTACCTTCCAAGAAAAGGTTACAGTGCGATGGCCAACATCATCAACACCATATTGAGGACATGCCACTTCCGCAGCATGTGGAAAAAGGCGGAGGTCATAGTCCTGGAAAAACCAGGCAAGGACCGCACCCTACCGCAAAACTACAGGCCCATAAGTCTACTCCCTGCACTAGGCAAAGTAGCTGAGCGAGCCATAGCTAGAAGACTAAAAGATGAGACCCAAGAGCTAGATGCCATTCCAGACGAGCAATTCGGCTTCAGGGCTGGGAACTCATCTGAACAACAAGTCCTCAGAGCTACTGAATACATCACAAAAGGATTCAACAACAGAGAAGCCACAGGAGCAGTCTTCCTAGACATCGAGAGGGCCTTCGACAGGATGTGGCACCAAGGACTGGTGTACAAAATGTCTGTGGCTGGATACGAGAGAAGAAGCATTAAAATAATACGCAGCTACCTAAGAGACAGGACATTCTCCGTCAAAGTGAATGATACCCACTCTGAACAAAGAGGACTGGTAGCAGGAGTTCCACAAGGATCGGTACTAGGACCCTTGCTTTACTCCATCTTCTCCCATGATGTCCCGATAGGAGACCAGGACATAACAGCACTCTACGCAGATGACACCGCCATCCTACATAAAAGCAGAAGCACCCGCATCCTGGGAAGACGACTGCAAGAGGACATAAATGACCTTCACCCATTGCTCTGCCGAAAGAGCGAAATGGCAATCAGGACAAAGCTGCTACGGCTATGCGTCAAAAACAAACCTTCTAAAAATCAAGAGGACAGAAAACAAACTGATAAGGATGGCGGCAGATGCCCCGTGGTTCATCAGGAATGAGGACTTGCAGAGAGATCTTCAATGGACACAAATTGAAGACTTTATGCAACAAAAGGCTACCCGAGCCTTCAGAGCAGCCGAAAACCATCATAATGAAAATCTACGAGACCTGGTGAATTACGATCCACTAGCTCCAAACCACAACAATAGGACCAAACACAGAAGACCAAGACACGGACTTCTGCGTTAAAAGTGCTTGAGGATGGATGCAAGTGAATCAAAACTTCTGAGCCTCCGTGCTCCTCAGAAGCTAGATCTCACTTGCAAAAATTCTTAAGCAACTCATGTGGCCAATAAAAATCTCCAAGAAGAGGATTCCCAGGTACCTCAGCTGGCTCCGGCGTGAGCTGCAGCTGAACCTGAGGTAAAAGAAGAGGATACCAGGTACCTCAACTGGCTCCGGCGCGAGCTACAATTGAACCTGAGGTAAAAGAACACCCCTCCTCAGCTCCTCACTGCAAGGACACGGAACAGCAGTGACACTGAGGGCCCAGAAGAGGACACACCAAGAAGACCAACACACGGATGGACGGAGGAACCTGACATCGGCAAACTGGAAGGACCAGTGAGACGCTGACAGTGGCAACCGGACAGACGGGAGGACGGATCAACAAGAGTAACTTCAACAGGTAAGACGACTACATTACTAACGATATTTTCCTTTTCAGATATACAGTAACGAGAGGCAACTCACCCCCCCCCCCCAGAGGACCATGTCTTTTAGAGGGTCACCCCCGGAAGGACGGCATCAACCCCATCGAAGGACCCTTGGGCTTGCCCAATGACGGTCCATCGGATGGGGGCCCGGTGGGGTTTAGTGGGTATGGCAATCTGTCAAGTGTAACAACCTGGCAGTAATGCGAGTCCCACACTGTCTCCATCCCAACCGGGATGGAGTCGTGCGTAAAAGCATTCCCCATCGACACAAAAAAAAAAAAAAACGTTCGGATCATCGGAGGGTTCCATGTATTTGGCCCGAAACTTCACTGGCACAAATCGACAATACCCCTAAAAGTCACTGGCCCAAACAGTCGAAATCCCGACACTTAGGAAAGCGTGGAATGCGGCGTTGGCTTTAAATGTCGAAATACATAAATTTGCACGCCAATGACGGAAGAAACTTGTGTCACTGTTGCCAAACTGCATTATTATTTGGATAAACTTTAGAGAACGAATCTACGGACTACCATAGTTGATTACTTATTAGTACATTTGTATTTACATTTGATAACTGGTGAATCCTGAAATCAATAAGTTGCAAATCGTCAGAAAACTACCTAGTTTATAAAAATAGCATCGAATTATTATTAAAAAAATTGAAGGTGTGATGTGCGATATCTTGCATACTTACTAGATTAACTTATTACTGAATTGTGTATATCAACTGGAAAAAATATATAAATAGGCCACAGTTAATATTTTTAAAATATGGGGAAAAAATATTCAAATTTCTAATCCACTTAACCTATATATCCTTAATCAAAATACAAAATATGTGATACACTTTACAGCAATAAAAAAATGTATTCAATATAGAATTAAAAATAAAGTTGACACTACATTTATCATATGGTGCATTTTTTTTAATTCCTAAACTACACATTTTCTCAGCAACAGTAATTATAAATGAACCACTTTATGTGACAAGCATATTTAATAAATTTAAAGGTGCAGAATTTGAAGCTTCCATATAACAAAGAGGCCCAATTATTACATTGATGGAATGGACTATAATTGGGGCTATATGACACTCGGATCAATACACGTAAGTAAAGTCTTTTCTTTCTTCCTATGCAAACAGTTCAACAAAGAGTACTTAAGTATGACTATAATATACACGTCACTACTATCTGCAATGCACACATGAGCAGAACTAACTTCCTAAGCTTTGTCTACGATACCTATATCAAACATCAAGAAGATTTGCATTTGTCCTAAAACAAATTATAATTAATAAAGTACCTGCTTGAATAACAAGCTTAGGGAAAATCATTAACAATCTTATAAAACACTAATCAATATGTGACTTATAAAAACTGATTTTTAGGTATTTGCTTAGGATCAGGATAGAAAATTAAACACTAAAAAACATTGAAAAAAGTTGAAATTATGTGTTTCAAAAAGCTCACAAATCAAATTAGTTAAAAGATATATGTTCAAGCTTCAAGGCTTTTGTGGATTTTTAGACGGTCTTTTGAGTAAAACTTTGTTTTATCTTTAGGTAATGAACAACATCCACATTAATAAGAGATGGGGACTCAACCCTATATACTAACAAATAAGATTATCTGAGTGTAAGAGTCCAAGACTGAAATGGTTGCAACTTTATACCATATTCACACTATTCTAAAATAAACATTCCCACTTTAAAAATGGAAGGTTTAAAATCAACAAGCAATAACCTCTTCCTGGGCTTTCCAACAATTTTTTTCAATTTCGATTAATCCATTAAATAGAAATTATCTTGTGATAAATAAATGCTTTATAATAAACAAAAAAAAATAGTCAACATATTTTCACTTCAAAGTTAGAATGCAGGCAAATACGCTAACATCATTTTTTTCATGGTGTGGTTTTGATAAACAATATATTTATTTTTATCAATAAAACTTGACAACACACCAGGCCCATTTAAAGAATTTTTAGCCAGTAGCGTAGCTCTCCAATTCGCTATTTAAAGTGTCGGGCTAGCGCCGCATTCCACACATTCCACATTTAGGGTCAGTGAAGTTTCGGTCCATTAACTGTTTGGGCCGGTGTAGTTTAGGGGAAAATACGCACTACCATTTTAAACATTTTTGCATCGTGTCGTTTATCGTGGAATATAACTGTTTTCTAGGAACAAAAAATATATTTAAAATCTTATAAATTCATATTATTTCCCCTAAGTATTAAAACACGCTCCCAAGCTATGAATAATTAACATCATGAAAAGGTAAAAAATAGCCATTTTGGGCGTGGCACCCCGAAAGTTTTTCGCCTACGGCGCTATTTTTACCTTCAGAGCTACGCACCTACCTACGCTGCGCATCACCCGTTCTTAAATCGACGAGCCGCCACTGCAACATGTCTCAAAACAGCGACTTCCACTAGGGATGCTGATCTTTCTAAAAAGAATCGATTTTCGGGATTGATCTGGATCGGAACTAAAATAATCGATCTTCGATTAGATCGGTTACGAAACAATCGATTCTCAAAAAAAATCGATCTTTTGCTTTTGATAAGTTTTTGGGACTTAATGATTTTATTTATGTTACTGTATACAAAATTTTTAAAATAGGATACATATTATTGCATGATCAGTTGCACATCTTAGTCAGAGTTCTAAATAGAATTTAACTTTTTTAAGTTAAACAGAGTTTACCTTTATATTTTATGTTTGAAAAGACAATAAATGACAATGAACATGATAAAAATAAAAACGTATTTTAATCTCCATAAAGTAAAACCAAAAACATTTAAGGCAAAAAAATAATAACTAAATATTACACTTTAGAAGACTACTACTGACGCAAACACAGAGCATAAGGAAGACTGACAAAACAAAGAAAAAAAGAATCGATTTTCGATCAAATCGCTTAGTAAAAAATCGATTCAAAAAATCGCAACATACGAATCATTCACATGTTTATTGGGATGAGTGTTATTAAACAAATGAGCAGTAAGCCTAGCACAACTATTATTTCGAAAATAAAGTTTAACAATTTCAAGTCGTTCTAAAATTGAATAAACCATTCTTTACAGTAAAACTGAAATAATTTCAAAAGCAAACAAACAAACGGAATCAATGAAGAGACTATAATAAACGTTTACTTCAATTCTTTTGCATTCTACACTTAGCTGTAGTATTTTATTTATTTAAAAAAAAACAACGCAATTTAAATTTCACAAAAAGAGAAAAAATTGGTATATACTTTTCCTTGGACCACCCTGTATATTGGTCTTGATTATTACTTCTCTTGTAAGAGAAAATAGCTAAAAATTCAAAAAACTACTTATCCAATTAACTTGAAATTTTGCAGAAAGATCAAGTGTTGTTTCAAAACAAAATGGCGACCAAATACAATGTTTAAATATTCGCTAAAATTCCGTTTCCTGGAATAAAACATTATTAGGAAACAACTCTACTTACTACCTAAATCTTAATACTAAAAGTTTTCTAGTGTTAAAAAATAACGTTTTATCCATCGTAATCAACATGCGAGACACATCAGGCTTACATAATTTTGGTTGTCTAACTACCTGGGTCTAAATTGGGTATCACGTTGTGATTTTTAACGGAAAAAACGTCCTTGTTATTATGAATATAGTTAATAAAAGTTTGTCTAAAAAACAACCATGACTTACAAGATACAATTCGACCACAAAATCTATCTCAGCTAGATCTTTCTTAATGTCGAATCGAATGTATCGCGCTTTGCAAACTAGAAATAAGATTAATTATTTGCTTATGGAATTAATTTTGGTTTGGTAATTAGGTCGCAAAATTTTGCCATTTTTATTCTTTATTTCAAATTTTATCCGTTTTATTCAGCGAATAACAGTTTAATGTTACTAACAAATTTAAAGCGACAGAGTTTCCAGTTATGCAACTGATTTTATAAACTGTATGTTTAACTAGCAAATGTTTCATCTAAGTGAAAAACAAAGGATTGAAATTGTAATCCTTAGAGTCTGACCAAGACCGTACAGACATTGTTGGCTTGTTTTAGTTATATAAACCTATTTCTACCGTAACAGACAATTTGTGCCGGCAAAAAATAGAGTTCTAACAAGATTTTCCGTTTAGGTTTAACGTGAAAAACCAAACTGCTCAACCAAAAATCGACTTTAAAATTTTAGTCATGTCTTCAAAAAGATTTAATTTTTGCAGATATCAACTTTTTGCGATGCGGATTTTTAATTCTAAAAGCCGAATTTTTGTATGTTAAATAAGGTAAGTTCCTAGTATTTCGCATCTGTTAATGAGGCCTAAGAAAGGAGATAAGCCTTGAGTTTTTTGTTTTTTTTAGTTTTATTGAACTATAACCCTGAAAGAATTTGGAAGATCATCGTAGAGGCGACTAAATCGAAATGATTTTTCTGAAGTAGGGTGTCTATAAATGACTATACAATTTCTGTTGCATGCGTTTCGCTGGTTAAGTTGTCTAAACCTATTGAGTTTGCGTAGCAAATATGTAGTAAGTTGTTCGTTAGTGAGTATAGGCGATGATCCCGAGTAAAAAGATCGATATAGCGAAATTTGTCTAGTTTCAGTCGTCCTTTTTCCAAAATTTTAGTATATTTTATGAAGATTGCATTCCGAGACAAAGGCTAGACGTTCGCCACTGATTTCAACTTTAAGAAGATTGGTGGTCTCAGTTCGAGATTCGAATACGATAACTCGTGATTTGGAGACATTTAGTTTGAGATTGTGCGCACAAGGAACGACAATCAGCTGAGGTATATGTATGTAAAAAACTCAGCAGATTTTGAGATTTGTTAGCAACAGGTAGGTATATATGAAAAATTTATATTTATTTCTTCAACGTCTATTGGGTTTGGGGAAAGATCTGCTTTGAACTTATTTTTAACAACTTGTAGTGGTCTTAGGATTTTTCACGTTTCTATTGAGTTTCTGGTTGGTTTTAAAAATCTACAGAATAATAAAACCTCATTAGCTATGCAAAAGGATAGGAATTTAAATTTATTATTATTTCTATAAACAATGTCAACCTACGCCTATGGACGATCCCGAAATTCTTCCAAACTAGACGGAATTCCCCATTTTATTATTCTATACATTTCTGAAACAGACTATAAACCTTTCATAAACCGTATCCCTAAGTCTAATCATTTTCTGTTCCGGTAAGCAATGGTGCAAGTGGTTTTATCATTCTTTTAGTACAAATAGGTATAAAACTGCCCATGACTATATAAGTATTCGGTCCCAAGTAATTTGACGTCAAGTTACAAAGTGTTTACAGATTATAAAGATCAAAAATGGCTCAAGATTTTTCTCTTTATTTTTATTAAATCTACAGGCAGTGACACAGTGATCTGTAAATCTATGAAGTTTACTTACTTGTACACTATGAACAGCTATATTATCAGAAAGTATGTCAATATAAAGCGAATAGTTAGTGATGTTAATATATCTAGTAAGCTTTGAAATAATCTAGATAAGACTATAAGCATCCAAGTTAAAAAGTTCTGCTTTCATGGTATCAAAAGTAAGTAATATTTAAGTCTCCAGCAGGTAAGATACAATCATTCATAACAGACGGGACATCTAAGATAGGCCAAAATCCCACCAATTTCTGCACAATGTGCTGCAAAAATTCTGGCTTGCGAGAGCTATTATATAGTCAAAAGCAGTGTTATCATGCGTGTTATCAATATGAGCTAGGGCAAAATCATATTACGAAAAACACGTGAACGATGGTCTTACATCAGTTGAAGTGCAAATTGTTTGGCAAGATTCATTAAATTATATTACGCCGGAATACTGGAAGAAATCTATGGAAAATACGGAGAAATTAATATGGGATTGGTGGAATCGAGAACGAGTTCTAGATGTCGAAATAGCATCAATGATCATTGCTCCAATTGATTAAGTGATGATGATATTTTTTAGTCTATAATATTAAAAAGTTTCTGAAGGATTATATTAGTCTTTGACTTTTTTGCAGTGTAACTTAAGTCTTGCCGTTGGATTTTTTCGTGTACATTTCTTAATCTTCTTCGGAAGTAAATTATGTTTTTTTTTCATGCGCAACTTTCTGTACATTCCTTATACCGATTCTCAGAGCTTTTGCCACTGGCTCCTGGATATTAGCCAGTGAATTTTAATTTAAAATTTTTTTTATTAGATTTGACACCATTTTTTTGTTTACTTTTTTAGTAGATTTGTAATTTTGTAGGCAATAAATAAATAATTATAGAATGCTTGTTCCAATTTTAGAGCGTGTTTAAAATAAATAAATTTTTTACTTAATTATAAGACAAATTTGATATATAAAAATCGGTAAAATCGCTTTACCAGAAACTCGGGGCTAACGAAAAGCCTGTATTTTTCGCATGCATGGCCCTTATTTTTAGACCGAAATTTGAAGAAATCGGATAAGTAGTCTTTTAGCTATACCGCGAACAGACAGACTGACGGACAGACATACCTACAGACAGACGAAATTGAGAAAACATGTTTTCCGGCATCTAGGGACCCTTAAACGTAAAGATCTGGAAAAATCTCACGAGGGAAGTAATAACTAATTATCTTGTGGTTTTAAAAAAAGTGTACAATATTTTTGCAAATAATTTTTTTTTGTTATCACAATACAAATAAAACAAGTTTTCTTTGCACAGGGGTGGCCCGCATTTAAATAAATGACACTGTATAAGTGGTTAGATTTTTAGGTCAAGAGGGGCTCATAATTTTTGGTGATTGATAAAAAAATCTCACTTTCATTAAGTGGCTGTATAAACAGAACATATCCTGATTGTTCCACTGATTCGAACTGCCTTCCGACTTTATTAAGACGCTTGCCATTTTGTGTATTTTGGTTTTGCCAACCAAAAAATTTTAACCAAATACATATTTAGCGAATTTTCTTATTAAGTCCCTCGGCATTTAATATATAAAATAATATTAAGTGGCTATCTTAACAATATTGCGTAATATAATAAAAAAAACTATTTTGTTTCTCCCTGTATATTTGTAAATAGCCCATCGAGATTTAATAGCTCGATAAAAGAATCACACAACATTTTGGTATTCACTGTGTTTTCTGATCATCATGTCATTTATGAAACGATAGCACTGACTGACTTGCATTCTTCACCATTTTCATAAACACAACTTAAAATGTACAATTTTTTGTGTGCATGACCTAATAATGATTAAATGACCGTAACTTATCAACCGCAAAATTTAATACTACGCTTTAATAACTAAGAAATTTTAGAATCAAGCACAAAAATGTAAAACACCAGCTGTTGTCAATCGAATCAACGAAACAAACACGTTTTTAATAAAAATCACGAGGATAATATTTTTTTTAGGCATCAATTTATTATTTTCTTTACGTGCATATAGGGAGCCCTTTGTCAAAACCTGCTAGGGAGGGGGGAGAGAAATTTATAATTCTGCTTCTGTGCAAAAAGTAGACGATGCTCTAACGAGACAAGCTACTTTGTGATGAATGGATCATCAATCAAACTTTTCTTTGGATATAGTCAAGAATATTAACGATTGAAGGAGAGACTGCTGCCTTCATATGAAAGTATTCTTAAGGCTGGGTCTAATTTGCGGTGTGTAAAAGGTGTACAAGTTGGCAGCGATACAGGAACATCTTCACGAATTTGATTATTCAGTTGAATGATATGGTTATTAAGCAGTAACTTGTGAGATAGTAAACATGATTGTCTTGGTGGCGTTATACTAGACAAGCTTTTTTTGCTCCATATTCTAGAATTTCATGGAGGTCGTTTAAGGATTAAGTTATTACTCGACGTCCATGGCCCATATTTCAGTTTTGGAAACAAATTTGTAAAATTGTATGTCGGAGTGGAGTGTACTATCGTCAGCCTAGCTGTGACTAGGATGGCTCGTAGTAGAAAACAAAACATTAACGTGCAGAAAGAATAGGGTATAGTCTGTTTCAGAAATCTATAGAGTTATAAAACCTCATGAGGTATGCAAAACGACTACAGGGTGACCCTTCAATAATTTATGCCACTTCCATAGTTTGGCATTAATATAATTGCAAAATTCTTTTTTTTCATCGAGTGCAGGTAGTACCACCCGGTTTTGGGTCAATTTAGGCGTTTTGCCTATTATTATCCGTTTATCATATACTGAAAATGGTACGCCAAAAGTGTATACATTGGATACTTACAGAGATAATGTAAATTTAACGAAATTTTATTTTAACAAAATAAAAATTACATATAATACGTACATAATATATATATATATATATATATATATATATATATATATATATATATATATATATATATATATATATATATATATATATATATATATATATATATATATATATATATATATATATATATATATATATATATATATATATATATATATATATATATATATATATATATATATATATATATATATATATATATATATATATATATATATATATATATATATATATATATATATATATATATATATATATATATATATATATATATATATATATATATATATATATATATATATATATATATATATATATATATAATATATATATATATATATATATATATATATATATATATATATATATATATATATATATATATATATATATATACAGGGTTATTCACGCAACCCGTATATATAAAAGTTAATTAATTATTATATTATATAAAATATATATATATATATATATATATATATATATATATATATATATATATATATATATATATATATACATACATATACATATACATATATATATATATATATATATATATATATGTATATATATAAATATATATATATATATATATATATATATATATATATATATATATATGTATATATATATATACAGGGTTATTCACGCAACCCGTTCATTAAAAGTTTTTGATGATGCCATTTAGATAAAAATTTCAAATTTTGGGATTAAGGTAAGGTCAAGGGGTACTTTTTTTTGAAATATTTTCAACTTTGATGTTGATTTTTAGTCTTTCACGGATGGAAAAATACAATGCGTTTTCATTTCGGGTGTACATTCGAAAATGCCAAATGTGATTTTGGCTAAACGTCAGCAAAACTCTTCTTTTCAGAACGACAGTAGTGAACGGGGGTACACCCGGAATGAAAACGCATTATATATATATATATATATATATATATATATATATATATATATATATATATATATATGTATATACAGAGTTATTCACGCAACCCGTTCATTAAAAGTTTTTGATGATGCCATTTAGATAAAAATTTCAAATTTTGGGATTAAGGTAAGGTCAACGGGTACTTCTTTTTTGAAATATTTTCAACTTTCTGTCACTTCTGGTTAAACCGTTTAAGGTTCTCTATACCTATTCGTAACCATTTTCGAAATAATCAGGTTTTTATTAAACTATCATATGTATTTGCTAAATGCTTACACTTTCCCGTAGTAAGCCATGGAAAAACAATTGTTGTGCTTTTCTATTCAACATGACAGCTGATTTGAAACTTTTAAATTAAAATAAAATAACACTCAAAAGCTGATATTCTGAATTTATTTTATATTCGCGGAGAATCTTACTAAATATTGGAGAGAACGTGCCATGTTTTTAATGAAAAACATCCTCATTTATCGCCAATGAACAAGAGAAAATTGAAGAGGATTGAAACGAAATTTTTTCGTTAAGTTAAAGTTATAAAAAATGTAATAAATTGTTTACATTATTTTTAACCATATCTACTAAGTTCGAGACTGTTCTAAACTTTTTTTAGTGAACTTAAAAATTATAGCAATCTAACAATCAACAATAAATAAATAAAATAATAAAATTGAATTAAAACAAATGTTCTATATGCTGTCCGTTCATTTGAAGACACATTTCAATTCTTCTTTGTACAGTTGCTGTGGCCCGTTGAATTTGTCCGTTTTCTAATTCGGCAAAAGCTGTTCGTATCCTGTCCAGTAAATCTTGTTGGTTATTTACTGGGGAAGCATAGACTTTACCTTTGATAAATCCCCATAAATAAAAGTCTAGGGGTGTTAAATCAGGCGATCGCGGGGGCCATCTCCAAGGGCCATTGGGACCAATCCAGCGATCTTCAAAAATTCGAGATAATTGGAGATAAACTGCAGCGGAATTATGTGCTGGTGCCCCATCTAATTGATACCAATAATTTTACAGCTCACCAATAGGAATTTCTTCTATAAATTCAGAAACCGTCCCTCGTAGAATTTCCAAATACTTATCACTGTTTAAATTGTCTTCATAAATACAGTACCGCACCTGATCATTTAATACTATACCGAAAACATTGAAGCTAGACCTCTCTTGAGAACGCGTTTCGCGTAAAGCGTGCGGATTTTCTGCTGCCCAGAAATGTTCGTTTCTTCTATTTGTTATTCCTTCTCTAGAACATTTCGCTTCATCGGTCCAAAATATTTTTGAAAGGAATTGAGGGTCCTCTTGAATTTTCAAAAACATGAATTCGCAAAATTCTACTCTTCGGACGTCATCACCAGGTCTCAAGGCTTGCACGTTTTAGAAGGAATAAGGGTGCATATGATGTTCGCTCAAGATTCTTTGGACAGATGACGAAGAAATTCCCAAATCGCTTTCTGCAGATGTTATTGAACTTTGCGAATTTGCGTGGAAATAAGCTAATGTGTTTATTACGTTATCCTCGGCATTTGTCACTGGTTTCGGAACATTTTTTGTAACTTTAACCTTGCCAAAACGCAAGTTCGTTTCAATCCTCTTGAATTTTGACTTGTTCATTGGCGGCAAATCAGGGTGGCTTTCATTAAACACACGACACGTTCTCTCCAAAATTTTATAACATTCTCCATGAATATAAAATAGATTGAGAATATCAGCGTTTGAGTATTCTTCCATTTCGATTTAGAAGATTTAGTTTATCACTGACAGCTTTCGATAAATAACGCATACTAATCATCTGTCATATTGGATATTGGATCTCAATTGTTTTTCCATGGCTCACCATTGGAACATTTAAGCAAATACATACGATATTTTTATAAAACCCAATTATTTCGAAAATGGTTACGAATAGGTATAGGGAACCTTAATACAGTTCGATAGAAAATGAAATTCTACATTTGATAGTGCATACAGTTATAGGGTGTCCCATTTAAAAAAACGGACTTTAGCGACTTTAAAAATGTAAATGTTTGCCGCCGAATTTAGGACACCCTGTATAAAAATAGACAAATTCAATAAAAAAATAGAAACCTAAAATTATTTACCGATCGTCTGCAAAATATGAAGATTACATCTTCAAAACTTACAAAAATATGAGATTTTAAAATTTGGTACCCCGAAGGCTCATTTTCGGTTCAAGGTCAAATATCTTAAGAACGCTTGAACCTAGGTATGTATGTAAGGCAAAACCAATATTCTTGGGAGGGTGTAATGGGGAGAAGTAGAGCTGATTTTGCAGCTAATTGCTTTGTAAAAAAACTCAGCATTTGCTTTAGATATGCATTTTATTTTATTTACACAAACTACATCATTTTGCGTTCCATGCGGCATGCTATTATATCTAATAAACCTTAAAATTTGCGTTGTTTCAAGTATCAAATTGATATAAGCCACTGAGCATTTTACCTTAGGCAAAAATGTTGCCAATTACTTTTGATTTGCTAAATAAAATTGATAAAAACTCTAAACCGCGAACAGAAACAATGAATAAAGTCTCGAAATGAAGAAATGAACTATTTCTATATCACTGCCGTAATTCAATTATTATACAGGGTGATTTAAACGTAAACCTTTAAGTAGCATATCTTTTTCATACAAATAAGTTGAAGTTCTTATACATTCGTCCGCAAATGCTTCGTTTTTAAGATGCAGACGATGCAACCGTTTAAATTGTTGAAAGGGATTTTTTATTAATCATCTTTTAATTTTAGTCCAATAAATTTTAGTTTTCCTGTTATAAAGTGATTTATCAAATAGGGTTGAGATGATTTACCCATCTGATTAAAATCATAACTGTAATCAAACGATTTTTAATAAAAAACTCATTTTTTTTTAATTTTTCGTCAACACTGCTCTTTTAATAACACTGGCCGACAAAAAAAATTTTTTTGTTGTAACACAAATCAGAATAGCATAATCTAATAGAATTGACCTATCCAAACACGAAAATGATAAATAGAAAGTTGTAGCACGTAGGGTTTTCTTGTTAGAGTTGTGGAACCATATCGAATGCTTAATATCTATAGAAAAAATTATTTCAAAAAATTTTTAACCCTGTTTATTGACTATTTTTACAGTTTCGCCTATTAAACATAATATAAACATTAACTTAAAACACAAATTAAACTTTATTTTTTCCGTTTATAAGGTGTCCTATCTTCTCTCTTCAAAAACAAACAGTAGTCATCCATCTGGCTGGATCCCATCGTCCTTGATATCGAATTTCCATTGTTCTGATATCCTGGTGAAACCTTTCACCCTGCTCATCACTAACAGCTCCCAAATTTTTAGGAAAAAATGACAGATGGGAATGGAGGAAGTGAATTTTTAATGACATTCTGGCACCAAGCGCTTTATAGGCATCTAAGAGTTCATTAACTAATTGTTCATAATTTTCATTCATTTTGTTGCCTAAAAATCCTCTTACTACATTAACAAATAAATTCAAGGCTCTGAGTTCCTGCCAGGTTAGCTTTTCCGTAAAACTGACATCGTCCAGCAATTTTCTGATTTGTGGCCCAATAAAAATGCCTTCTTTTAATTCGGCATCACTTAACTGGGGAAAGACTTGTCTTAGGTATTTAAATCCATCACCATGTTTATTCAAAGTCTTCACAAAGTTTTTCATCAGCCCAAGTTTAATATGAAGAGGAGGCAAAAGGACATTTTTGGAATCAACAAGAGGTATAAATTTAACATTTTGAGATCCCGGTTGAAATTCGCTTCTTTCTGGCCAAATTTTTGTTACATAATGTTGATTTACTGCACGACTGTCCCACAAACAAAGAAAACAACAATATTTTGTAAATCCCCTCTGAAGTCCCACTAGAATCGCTAAAACTTTCCGCAAAGTCCCCACATATCTGCCATTTATACCTATTGTAGTTTATTTTATGCAAAATCGTGCGCATATTTTCATAATTTTCTTGCAACTGAATGGGCAACTGGTATAGAGGGTTTTAAATTTCCATTATGCAATAACACAGCTTCCAAGCTATATTTAGATGAGTCTATGAATAAGCGCCACTCACGGGGAGAATGTTCAATATCAAGTTCCTGCATTAAACTGTCTATATCAGTACACGCGCACAACGAATTTTCCATACTGTAGAATTCAGAAAACATAGCATTTCTTTTTTTTGAAATTCTTAATTTTTGTTTCTTTGGCCAATAGATTCCATTCCTCAAGACGGGAACCCAGAAGTTCTGACTGTTGCTTGGATAACCCCAAATCACGTACTAAATCATTTAATTCACTTTGAACAATCAAATGTGGCTCGCCGGAACTGTGACCTGTGTTAAAAGTGGGATCGGTGCACTGTTCTTTTGAACTGCCTGATGATGCGTTATCTCCATTATCTCCCAAATCAATAGCTTGCTAATTTAAAGGCGCAATCGGCAGTGGCAAATTTGCATTATGAGGAACAGGTCGTATGGCAGATTGCAAATGTGGATATTCTATATTGTGCATTTCCTTTTTGGAATAACCTTCAGTATTTTTCAGCCAAGAATACCAATCGTCAGAATGATTCGTGGGTTCTCCCATACCATTAAAACTGCAAAAGGCATTCTTTTTCTCTTTCCCTTCATCCACTGCACCAATGATACACTACAACTAATACAGCACACATGGGGAGCCCACCGCTTAGCCTGATCCCCAATTAACACACCAAAATATTTAAAGTAGGCTTTTTAACATTTTCGGAAAATGGTCTGGCTTGTGATTTTACCAGAAATTCTCCACAAATATAACAAAATTTGTCAGGAGAAATTTTGCAACTTCGGCGCGTTTGACTCGACATTCTCGTCTTCACATACACTTGCTTATCGATACACAGAGAACCACTCAATTCCAAACTCAACAGAAGAGTGATGACGTTTATTTTATGTCTAATGTTGTAAACAACCCAGTCTAGGTAATTTGTAAAATGGACCCATTTTAGCTGCCCCACAATAAAATTGTTTATCTGCCAATATAAAAGGTTCTAATTAGGCCATTAAAAAATGGTACGTATTAAGGCTTTCCGAATATTTTTTTTATTATTGGGAGAAAAAAATGTGTTGTGTTAGAAAAATATTATGTATTAAATATGCGCAGTGCACAGTGTGCGTGATAAAAAAATATGTGTTTATTGTGCAATGAAACAATTTACTTACGGGACAGTTCAGAAAGGATAAAATTTAAAAACTCATTACCGATTTAGGGAAACAGCAACAAATGTTCCATTCACAAAGATCAAATCTAGACAGTGTTGTTAAAGCTAGTTTTATAGTCAGTTCCAAAATAGAGAAAACATCGAAGTTATTTTCTGAGGAAGAGTTTGTTAAAGAGTGCCTAGTAGATGTTGCAGAATTGTGCTCAGAAAAGAATTGGATGATTTATGTGACACAACCCAGATAGCTATTTTTATTTATTTATTTATCATTATTACAGCATCAACAGCCAAGGCCAATTACAGACACCATATAAGTAATACATATAATAATAGTATAAATAATAAAACATAAGTCCTACCTAGACCTGGGTCTGAGATTCATATAATCTATCTTCCATCAGTTTTGTAAAACCTTTTAAATTAATTCAGTCTAAATCCAAGTCACTAGCATAAATATTAAAGTAATTACACATTTTATAAATTAGTGAGCTCTTATAAATGTTTGTCCTAGGAAAATCTACATTAAAAATCTTTCTTTGTCTTGTATTTCCAACATTCACAAAGAATGGAAGCATTGAAAGAATTTCTGGTGAATTAATTTTATTCGTTAAAATTTTATAAAGATATACTAGACATATTTTGGTACGTCGATTTTCTAAAGATAATCTCTTAAATCCATCCAGTAACAAGTTATGATCATATCCTCGTTTCGGATAATATCCATATTTCTTATAAAACATATATTTCAAAAATTTACGCTGCACGCGTTCTATAGTTTCTCTACTCCAACCTCGGCAACCAGATTGCAGTCAAGTATAACACCCAGGTCCTTTTCATTTTTGGATTCCTTAAGTGGTGTACCATTAATATCACAAGTATAATCAAATAAATTTTTATTAAGTGTAAGAGACATAGCAGAACATTTTTTATTATTAAAGTCAAATGAATTTTCAGTGCACCAGTCCACAACAGCACTTAGATCTTCTTGCAAATGAACACAGTCCTGAATAGAGGCTATTTCCTTATACATTTTGAAGTCATCGGCAAAGAGTAAGCCTTCTGAACTACCCATAACAGAACATATGCCATTAATAGCTATTAAAAACAGCAGTGGTCCCAAATTGGAACCTTGCGGAACTCCAGATGCATTGGTGTATACATCAGACCTGGAACCCTTGACTTCGACATATTGTTGTCTATTAGTCAGATAAGATCTGATTAAATGAATTAAGCCGTTACTTACATTGTTCTGATAGAGGAATTTAATTATAAGACTATGTTTTATCCTGTCAAAGGCCTTCATCATATCTGTAAAAATTACATCAACTTGTTTTTTGTTATTAAATGCAGAGTGGACAAACTGACAAAATGTTATTAAGTTGGTTAATGTAGATTTATTGGGTAAAAAACCATGTTGGCATTTAGATATGTTATGCTTAACTTCATCATATAATCTAATAAACTTTAGATACTGCATTTAGGATAGTGACTGGTCTATAGTTTATTACATCATGTTTAGCCCCTTTTTTAAATAATGGTACTACTTTACTTTTGCGCCAATCTATAGGATATATTGAACTTCGGAAACTAAGATTAAAAATGTGTAAGAGAGGTTCCACCAACAACGCACCACAGCCCTTAATTATGTATCCAGGCACCCCATCGGGTCCAATAGATCTGTTACCCTTCAGCCTTTTAAGGGATTCCCTAATCTCTTCTACTGAAAAGGACCTATTGCAGAAATAATCTTTTAAAGGTGCTTCTTCCTGACCTACTGGTATATCATGCACAAACACAGAACCAAAGAACTGGGCAAACATGTTTGCTATATTTTTTGAGCCAGATGCAGAAATATCATTATAGGAAACTTGAGCAGGTATATCAGTATCATCTTTTTGACTTCGAATGTAAGACCAGAAATTTTTAGGATCTCTTAGAAGACTTTGCTCTACATTGCCTATATGATCAGAATATGCTTTTTTATTTTTAATTTAATTTTAAGCCTAATTTCCCTATATTTACCCCATCAAAATCTAAGTTTTGTTCTTTTAAATTTCGCTAAAAACCTTCCTTTATCTTTAATCATCTTAATAATTTCACCATTATACCATACTGCAAAGACCCTTCCAACGTGGGTTGACATAGGAGCACATTCAACAAAAATGTCATTAACGATCTCATAAAATCTTGCCACAGATTTATTAACATCACAGCACTGATAAAGACTATCCAAATTTTTAGTTTGAAACAGTCTGTACATTCTACCAAAGTCAGCTTTTTTAAAATTAAATTTTGTGTTTTTTATTTGTTCACACTCCTCCAACTTATGGTCAAGATTGACTTCAATCGACAGTGCAGGGTGGTGCCGATCCACAGGCATTATACGAGGTGTTGATGAAGAATTTGTAGTGACATAGGAATAATTACTGATGGCTTTACAGCCACTACAAGGGACCACTACTGGAAAAGAAACTTTTGCCGAGGTGAAAAGTAGTTTTGAGCAATATGGTTTGCAGGGGTGTAAATTAGTTGAGGTGTGCACAGTTGATGCGCCTTCAATAGTTGGTTCACGAAAAGGTTTTATCGGAATTCTAAAGGATAGAGCAACCGCTATGAATATGCAAGAATGTAATTTCATAATTCTGGATTGCATTATTCACCAACAAAATTTGTGCTGTAAGTCCATTCGACTGAAGAACGTTATGGATGTGGTAGTAAGTATCATCAATTTCATTAGATTCCGTGGTCTTAATCACCGCCATTTTAAAGCATTTTTGGATGACCTCCCTGCAGAACGATGATGTGACATTCTATTGCGAAGTAAGGTGGCTAAGCAAAGATAAAATGCTAAAAAGATTTTATAACCTTAGAAAAGAAACTGCTCATTTAATTAAAATGAAAGAGAAAACATCACCGTAAATTTGCGATCCAACATGGCTTTGTGACTGGCCATTCCTGGTAGACATCACAGGACACTTAAACGACCTGAACTTGAAGCTTCAAAAGCAAGGGCAATTGATAAATCAGCTGTACACCTGATTTGGTTGTAAAATCAGGGTATCTCGCTTATTTTTAAAGATAGAACCTTGCGGTTTTCACGAACCTGAGCTAATTTTTTGTGAAACTCATGAAGCCGTAAACAAAATTTTCATAGCCTTCTTCGTTTATGAGATACAGGGCGAAATAGAAAATTTTGCATTTTGGGACCCCCCTCGTATCTCGGTTATCCTTTAACTTAACGCAAAGGGAAAAATTGCTGCTTATGTAGTTTTTTACGCTGGATCCAGTGGCGTAGTAATATTTTTCATTTGAGTCGTTATTTTTTAGATATGACCCAAAGTTGTGTTTTTTTAAATGGGGCACCCTGTATATTTGTCCAGAAATTGATTTGTCCTTTTAAAAGTTTCTCAAAAATATATAATAGTATGGGTCTATTTTAATAAACAACAACAAAATTCCTAATTTTTATAATTATCATCCCAAATTTTGCAGTAGACCATGCAAAACAATGCTGCCTTTTATTTAAAGCCGTTAACAATATCTACATCCTAACAATAAATCAAAATAAATATGTAATTAAATCTATTTATCAAAATATGTATTGATAATTTCGCACCAAAAAAGTACCACCTACCTAGATTTACGTAACACAAGAACAAAACAGTAATAAATTATTATGTAACAAGCCTTTCAGCAAAAATCAACTGTCGCATAAGAACTACAGTAACCAAGGAAATCAAAAAAACTGTTCAAACTGATTTCCATTTTGTTCTATGCATGCTTCGCACAATTTTCGTATTCGTTTTAGGGAATTAAGCAAAATAACGGGATAATTTTATAAATAGCGAAAATTTTCTCTTATTGCATTTCCTAAATCTTGGACATTATCATAGTGGTCTTTGTAAATTCTATTTTCCAGATATCCCCATAGAAAGAAATCTAAAATCGACAAATCTGGGGACCTAGGGGGCCATCTTATAGGTCCATTTGTTCCGATCCACTGATTGGTAAAATTATTGCCCAGAAATAATCTCTCATTCCAGAATTGTGTGCAGGAGCACCGTCCTGTTGAAAATAAATTTCGTTAATTTGCGCTAGAGGAACATCGTCAAGTAATTCAGGTATAGCTGCCTCTAAAATTTCTATATAGCGATTGGCTGTTAGATTTCCCTCAAATATATAAAATTTTATGTGTTCCTAATATGAAGCAGGACACATTTAAACCAAACCTGCCCTGCTGTCTTCTGTAAAATATTTGGTGTTGATTTTCCTGGGACCAGAATCTACTATTGTGCCTATTGAGTATACCAGAATTACTGAAATGTGCTTCGTCTGACCATATAACCTTCCTTTCAAAATCTCTAACCATATCGCATCTTTCTCGAAACCAATTGCAGAAGACTACCCGAAGCTCTGCATCCCCTGGCTGTAAGTGCTTCACGAGCCTAAATTTGCACGGGTGGTATTTGTGCTTTTTTAGAATTTCTCGAACTCTAGTTTTTAGAATCTCTATGCTCTTTTCACTGGCCCTACAAGAGTTTGTAGGGTAAGCTTCTGCATTAGCCAAAACCGTAATTTCCTCAGCCTCCCGATTTTCTTTATTATAAATTTTCGTACGAGGTTTGATAAATGATCCGTGATTAAGTAAATTCTTTTTTATCCGATAAAAAGTGGATATATTAGGTTGCCTCCTTTCTGGATATCTAAATAAAAATTAAGCAATAGTATTTCAACATACCTAAAAATTAACTATTTACCTGTTAAAATACATCTCAGAAGCCGCTTAAACATTTTCATTACTTAATATAAAACAAGCTAACCTATCGTACTTTTCATAATGTTCGAAAGTTTGGTTTTCTTCCATAATAATACAAATATATTTTTACACAATAAATATATACAAAAAACTAGCGCTATATTTTATATACGCGTACAAAATTGGGAAATGTCATTTGCTTCCAAGAAAACAAAAGAAAACGGCATCGTTTTGCATGGCCTACTGCAAAATTTGGGATGATAATTATAAAAATTAGGATTTTTGTTGTTGTTTACTAAAATAGACCCATACTATTATATATTTTTGAGAAGCTTTTAAAAGGACAAATCAATTTCTGGGTAAATAGTCCCATTTAAAAAAACACAACTTTGGGTCATATCTAAAAAATAACAACTCAAATCAAAAATATGACTACGCCACTGGATCCAGCGTAAAAAACTGCATAAGCAGCAATTTTTCCCTTTGCGTTAAGTTAAAGGATAACCGAGATACGAGAGGGGTCCCAAAATGCAAAATTTTCTATTTCGCCCTGTATCTCATAAACGAAGAAAGCTATGAAAATTTTGTTTACGGCTTCATGAGTTTCACAAAAAATTAGCTCAGGTTCGTGAAAACCGTAAGGTTCTATCTTTAAAAATAAGCGAGATACCCTGCTTTTGCAACCAAATCCGGGCACCCTGTACAGTCATCTTAAAAGCTTCTCAAAACAAAATTCGCTTGTGGGAAACACAAATGAGAAGTAAAAACCGTTTTCATTTTTTAACATTATCCAGTCACGAAAACATTGAATACGGACGCTGTGCTGAAGAACTGAAACCACTGTTAGAGCAATTTACTGATCGGTTTTCCGATTTTAAGAATATGGATAGCACTATCAATATTTTTGCAAATCCTCGTAAGTGTAATGAGTGGAAGATGCTGCACTACAAATGGAGTTGATCGAGTTTCAAGAAGACTCATATTTGAAGAAGCTAAGAGTTTTTGCACGAAAAATAATTTGTACATTTGGTAGCATGTGAGGAACTTTTGTCAATCATGAAAATTAATAAAAATAAGCATCGTACTCGTCTTACAGATGTTAATTTAGAAAATATTTTGCCCCTATGTATTAGTGATATTAATTCCAATATTGATCATCTTGTTTCTCAGCTTCAAACTCAAGTCTCTCATTAATTTTCATGTGATTTTTCTATCTGTTTTTGTTAATTTGTTTTTTATATGTTTCATTATGCTGTTATAATTAATAAATAAGAAAATGTGTGAATTTTTATCGCCTTTTTATTCACTACTACCTACTTATTTCTTACCTACGGCCCGCGACCTGATTAGCAAAGGTTGCCCATGCCTGTAGTATAGTAGAATATTGATTTATTATTAAGTAAATGTTGACAAAATCTATTATCTGCATTTTGCTACAGAATTAAGAACATCTTAAAAAATGATGATTCTTGAGGCTAAACCGCATAAAAATTGAACCACTTACTTACGTTTCGCCTTCATTTTGCACGAAACATCTTCAGCAATCTTCACTCTAAGAGATCGTTTCACTGACAAAATAATGTTCAAAAATACGCGGACATTTTGGTAAACGTAGAGATACTTCGCATCAATAACATAATCTGCAAATAAAATTATGTTTTGTCTATTTGTTTATCTCGTAGGTGTCATAATTGGGTAAAATAATTGGAACAAACATCAAGTGAGATTGACAAAGGTAATCTTACTTATTTAATAAATATTTGCTAAACGTCATGTCAATTTATTCAGCGGTATCAGTTGTAAAAATATATTGTTTATCGAGGTGATTTGTTATTTCGCTAATTATTTGCCAAAAAATTATTATATTATCGTTTAACGAATATCGAAAATATTAGTTCCCATTGTTTAATTACGTTTTAATGCAACCCATACTGGGTTTATCCTGAAATCCAGCTGCCATATACAAGGTGTAAATAAATTCCAAAACTTTAAATATAAAAATCTATATATTGGATATTCCCCGATTGACTTCACATTTGGGTCAAAAATGGGGGATGTCCCCATGTTAGAAAAATTATTACTAAAAAATCCAATTTATCTAAAGTATTACGTAGGAATCAACTTTTAAAATTTCGGTACGAATCAAGATTCAATCCGTATATCACATTAAATTTTTGTACAAAGTAGTTTTTCTATCATGATATTAAAAACATTTTGTTGGGTCGATATTTTTCTATCAAAATGTTACAGATTCCATCCCAGTGTGACCCTTAATTTTTTACCAAACTTTCATTTTAAACAGGTAAGTAATTTTTTAGCTATGCCGCGAACAAACAAACAAACAAAAAGACAAACGGATAGACATATTGACTGAAATGAGAAAACATGAGCTCACGAATAATAATATTCGTGTGTTTTGAGCTCCTAGGAACCCTAAAATGGGAATATCTGTAAAAATCTAAGAGGGTATTTTTTCACGATTCTATTACTTGTAAGGATTTACAAACGTTTCGTTTTCGAGATACAGGGTGTTAAAAAGTCAACCTTTTTTTTAGTTTTATTAATGCGCCTCCTAAATGTTTAAGAATTTTTAAATTTGGTATCATGAACAGTGTCAATAAAGCGAAATTTATACAGGATGTTATTTTTCCGGATTGCGACCATTTTTGGTCTCTTAGGTTTCTTCGATATTTTGCATTGTTTAGAAATTACTTGACAACAGATGTATTCAAGCATACTTAATTTGAAGCACATAATGACGTATTAACATTACAATTTTACTATTTTTCAAATTTAGACCTTTAAATTAGTTCCCCATCAATGGGCATTTTGTTAAATAACATTGCAAAATGTCAAAAAATCCTAGGAGACTAAAAACAGTAAATAATGGGTTTGCCATTGGTGTAAAAATGACTAATGACGTAATAAAAACGTCAAAAGGATTAAAAGGATCGCAACCTGAAAAAAAACATCTTGCAGATTTTCTACAACCTGTTTAGTCGATGTTTTGACATTAGTACATAAAGTTTGGCAAGTGAGCTATGAAAAGAATGCGAGTATCCATGGACACAATGCTTTTCTCGCAGCTGATACGTTAGATTTTTGCATATCCATGGAAACGGTCTGCTTTTAACAAACCTCCCCCTTACGTCGCGGGTCAAGATTAGTTTGTCAAATTATAGTATATCAAATTTGATTTAAAAATTTCTAGAAATGTACGAGGTGTATCAAAAAACTAATGAAATGTTAACATTTACCACCTTGTATCTCGAAAACGAACAGACCCTTATTTGTATAAACTGCTTTCTTATTTTAACAAGATAAGTCCCAGTTTTGAACCTGAATTAATTTACGCTCTGTATATCCTATAAATACGTACGTATTGGGCGTAACGAATTGGGCATCTGGTATCATCTGTTGTGAGTAGGGTGCTATAGAAATAATATTTTGCCACTGACAGTTATACTGACACATTTGTGTGCGTCAATATTTGCATTTTATGTAAGGATTGATAAGTTTCCAATAAATAAACATGTTTTTGTTGTAAAACAATTTATTTTGAATCAATCAGTTGTGCAAACAAGTTTCGGTCGGGAGTTTAATATGGGAAAACAGGAAGACTTCCAACACGACAAACCATAATGAGGTGGACTCGAGATTTCGATATTAAAGGGGATGTTAGTTCAAAATGTTCTAACATCCCCTTTAATATCGAAATCTCGAGCCACTGTTAGAACACCTGAAAATATCGAACGTGGGTGTCTGACAAGCTGCAGAAAAAAGTCCGAAATGATCGACATCAAGTCATTTTCTTTGTACATTCCCAATAGGACTTTGGGAAGAATTCTGTATTTTGAAATTTCAAAAAAATGAATTCATTTTCACCTATACAAAATTCAAGTAGTCCATAAGTTGAAAGATGCAAATAAATCTGTTCGTGTTACTTTCTGTAGACAGTTTTGCCAGTTAAAGAAAATGATGAAAACTAATTACATTTTTTGTTGATGTCAGACGAAGCTCACTTCCATTTAAATAACATGCTACCGGGAAGAGGAAAATCCATAACAGCTCCATGAAAGATCCCTTCACGACCATAAGGTCTCTGTATGGTGTGGTGTTTAGTTGTTATCGTTCGACTAAATAATAATTAACTCCAAGCGTTACGTTCATATGTGACCACCAAAGATGATGCTACCCAGTGGCGGCTCTTCCATAGGGTCATTTGGTCAATGAACCCTCAAAAATATTTCAGAAAATAAATTATTCGTTTAACCGTCCCTCTTAATAATAAATCGCGAACCTTGGAAACAGTTAAATACGCTACACTATTAGCCGGGCCCGGCGGGCGGTTCGAATGGTCTCGTTGCGTTCCTTAGGCATAATAACATACGCTATACTAAGCTAGGCTGGGCAGTCCGAATTACCCTGATTACCTTAAAGCTTGACGAAAGTACCCGAAGATTTCACAGCTACCGAGTGGCAGTCGAACGCGATAGCAAATGGAATATGGAATCGCGATTTGGGTCATCAGCCGGTCTCTTCTCATAATTCGATCGATCGGTCGCGGCATCATGTCGGCATGCGGAAATTCAATTGTTCAGAGGTCGCCCGGTCGATACTCTAACTCGATATTGTTTCGGACGTTTTTAATCGATGAAAATTGATTTATATATTGTTTTTTTGTAATATATATTTTTTTATTTTTATGATCCATGTGTGAGTTGGGAATATACAGGAAATAAAATGGTGGTAGAGACTAGTGCAAAAAAACAACTAAAAAGTGCTTACGAACTTAATTTTGCAAAAATAACCAATTTCAAGGTGGTCTATGTTTGAGTTGTGAATGTAGATGAGAAATTAAACAACTAAAGAGTGCTAACGAACTTAATTTTGAGAAAATAACCGAATTGGTGGAAGTGGTCGCAATTTGCCAGAACTTAGTATACGACAAACTAGTAAAGACAAAAATAAAAGGTTTATCGATACTTTCGCAAAAAGTATGTACGATTTAGCTAACTGGATATGTGGTTGTGTGTTTTCTAAAGACTCGTCGGACTCATTATGGTGCAAAACCGGTGTTAAACACTTAAACAAAAAAAAAACATGCGTTTTCCGCAAATCACATGAAATGTTCGGTGAACTATGATACGGTCGGAAGTGTTGATATTCGCACTCAGCTAGACACAGGTTATAAAAAATCCCTTAGAGATTTTAATGAAAATATATCCAAAAATCGTTATATTTTAAACAAAATTATAGATTGTGTGAAATTTTGTAGAACATTCGAGCTGGCATTACGTGGCCATAATAAAACGGCTTTGTCTGAAAATCCAGGGGTTTTTCGAGAGTTTACAAATTCTGTTGAGAAGTTGGGCCAAGATAGACTATCCGCTTTAGCAATATTAAGTATCGAGAAATCGTTTATAAAAGGAATGTGCGTGCAATTTTAACGAACATGTCATTCAGCATTTTTCCAATTCTAAAGAACGAAGAGTAGACCTAAACTTTAAGATAATTTAAAGCTCAATTTACAGATAAGATATTTATTTTTATTTTAAGTATGCCTATTTTTATATTTGTTATTGACCTCCCAATATAATTCACCACGTGCTGCCACTGGTGCTACCGCACATACAGCACCACAGACTAGAATTGTATTGCAAGGAATGTTTCCCGATCGCTTGATATCGAGATTTAGTGACATAACATAGCCGTCTAATTCTCCTGATTTGACAGCTCCTGATTTCTTTTTGTGAGGACACAAGTAAAAGGTTTACAAGAGATGACCCGATATAATTCAGGCATTTAAAATTCGAATTTCGGAAAAAATGGGTAATATTGGAGCAGAAATATTGGTACGAATTATAGAAAGGTTACAACAATGTACAAAGCCTCAGGAAAGCATTTGAAAAATGTAATTTTAAGTTGTTATTTAAAAATACCCCACAATTGTTGAAATGTGTATATTAATTCTTAGACCTACAGTGAATTCTTGAACATAGATGATACCAGTTGCCTAACCCAGTATTTATAACTACCAAAAATGTATCTCATCTTCGAGACAGACCGCCATTCGGACTATAAAATACAAATTAAAGCTTTTTCTTCGAACCAGCTTAAAAATAGCATGTGTGAGAATTACGCATCCGTATTACACACTGGAATTCGGTTTGAAATCTAAAGTGTTAAATTTAACACCAATTTAAAGCGCGAGAAGTTAAACGCCTCGCTGAATGTGTGAGTAATACTTGACAGCGCCACAGTGGACGATAATTAAAAAAAATCCAGTGGTGTGACGGTCGAGACGTTCGAACATTTCTATCTTGACAATGTTTTTATAAGACAGAACAGCCGCAAAAAAATAATGTTTCAATGAGAATATTATAGGTTCATCATTTTTGGGAAGAACATTGGGCAGGCCTATTTATCTCGAGATGTTTGTTGTAGTAGTAGAACTGAAAATTACTTTCCAGGAGAACTGAGCACCCCTCGTCTCTTCTAGATAACTATCTAAAATTATTTAAATACAATATGCAACTGCTATAAAATCCTTAAATGGATTAGAAACACTTGAAATAAATGGAATAGTTACTAAATAATCCTGTGTAACGTCAGAAAATAAATTTCTGCATAGGTTGTTAATTTGCTAAGATGTAATTTGTAGCATCTTGTCTTTAAAACACTTCACTTGATTTACAACTTATATGTTTGAGCTAATACATTATCTTTGATTAATATAGTTTAATACATTTTTAATTTTCAAATACTTTGTTTAAACGACAAAGGAGGTCTCGTTTCCTTGACTGCTCCTATACATTTTCAGACAACTTTTGCCAGAAGACACCCATAAAATGCATATTTCTTTAAAGAGTAAGTTATGAGGAAAACGCTTATACAGGTACGTTCATTTAAGTTTAAGCCTCCTTTTTATGATAAATTGAAACATTCGTCTTTAACCCCCTAACCGTCAAGTATCCCCAGTTTTAATTTCTAAAAGGGAACCTATGTGTCTTGAAGACTCATTGAAAAACTCTAAAATCACCGAATATACCTCATACATTAAAACATACGTTTTGGATAAGATTTTTAGTGGATAAATATCAATTTTTTATTTTAACTAAATTTATTTAACTAATTTTATTTAAATTACTGCATTTTTTTAATGAAATCATACTACTATCTATTTACGATTACTGTCCATATATTACTCAACCTAATAAATGTTGGGAGTAACCTTCAGCCTCTATTTGATCTGATCCGAGGCGATGGTAGAAAGCGTCGACAGAATGCCGTATAGCTTCCGCTGTTAGGTTATTTACCTCTGCTCTAATTCTATCTTTTAGGATGTCAGTGTTATCCGGTTTATTCTCGTAAACTCTTTCTTTCAGATATTCCCAGAGGAAATAATTCAGTGGCATCAAATACAGGGATCTTGGTGGTCATTCAATTGATCCCGACGACCATTCCATCGATTTGGAAAATTTTCATTCAAATAAGTTCCAGCCTTAAAAGAATGCGGAGGAACACCGTCTTGCTGAAACTCTATTCTTTCATGGGGAATATCTAAATCAAGTTCGTTAGGAAAAAAACTGCTAATGCAAGTATCAACTCGAATGTCTAATTCTAAATAGCGTTCAACGGTAAGGTTCGCCTCAAAGAAGTATAGTCCATCAATACTCTATATGAACATGGATATAAATCGGTTATAAATAAATACACTAGAATAGAAAGACTCTCTCGAAGTTGTTTGGACCATTGCTTTGTCAAAACATCACACTTTCATCAAAACGATATTCTCCCTGCAATTCTAAATTAAAAAATAACAGACCACAATCCATTAATTATACAGCTGAATACTCCAAAGTACGATTTAGATACCAATACTAAGAAAGAATACATCAATTTTGCAAAGCTTGACCAATTATTACAGTCTTCAAATTTTGAAGATTTATATAGGTCTAACGATATTGAATTTGTGGCGAACATCTTTATCACCATTCTTAATAACGCTTTAAATTCCTGTAAAACAACAAAAAATATACCAAGTTCGAAAACTAGAAAAAAACCCTGGATTACTCAGGGATTACTTAATTCGATCAAAAATAGAGACAAATTATATAAAGATTACGTAAAAAACCAAAATGTGGAAAATCTTCAGAAATACAAAGTAGTAAAAAATAAGATTTAAATAAAAAACTTAAAGAAAATTATTATAAAAAAAGCTCTTTTAAAAATAAAACCAACACTAAGAAAATTTGGAAAATATTTAATGAATTTATAAATAAATCAACAAAAAAGTCAAAAAAACAAGAAATAAAAATATATAAATTCAGCAACATTTTCAACGATCATTACACTGGATGGGTGAAAAAATCAATTTGGTTTTCGGTAGATGAACCTGAAGTCAGGCATTAATCAATCCCTAAAAAATTATTCTTCCCCCAGCTTTGATAATATAAAATTACATTAAAACACAACTATTATAACAAAACGATGCATAATAAATCTAATTTTGGCGGTATAGCCCAAACCCTTTTAAAGTCTCGAAGGTTAAACCAATTTTCAAGAAGACACTACTCAAGTTGAAAACTATAGACCTATCAGCCTAATATCAAATATTGCAAAGATATTCAAAAAAGCCCTTAAAACTAGGATAACAGATTTTTGGGAAAGAAATAAAATTATTTCAAAACATCAATTTGGTTTTCAACATAAATTATCAACTAACGCTGGCAGAGCTGCAAAGAGTTTGCCGCGGTTTTCTTGGACTTGGCGAAAGCCTTCGACACAGTGGATCACGGGAAGCTTCTTGCGAAATTGGAAGATGTTGGTATACGTGGTCCGGCGTTATCTCTCTTTTAGCACCGTGAAGGAAATTACATATGGCGTGCCATAGGGGACGGTATTAGGCCCGTTATTATTTAATATATACATCAACTCATTGCTAATCCAAATTTATTCAGGGGATATAATTTCGTTCGCGGACGACACGGTGTTGTTTGTCGAGGGGGTTTCTTGGAATATAGTAGAAACTAAAATTTGCGTGATATTATAAAATGACTAGATTACAATCTTTAAGTGTAAATTTAAAAAAACAAAATATTTATCATTCTCAAACAATTTCACGCCTACTAACGATCAAATAGGAATATATTTACCATTCAGAAAAAATAGTTACTGGAGCATTGAGAGGGTCGATTATATTGACTATTTAGGAATACTTTTCGATAAACATTTAAAATGGGACCACCAAATAAATCAACTAACGAAGAAGCTTAGATCATTGTGTTACCTTTTGAATCACATAAAATGTATTTCAGACATGGACAATTTACGGACTGTCAATTTTGCTCTTGTTCAATCGTTTCTGAATTACGGAATGATCGCATGGGGAGGAGCCTATGATAGTACATTGAACCCATTAAAAATAGCCCAGAAAAAAATAATTAAAATAATTTTGTAATCTAGGTATAAGATATCCCACTGAACAACTATGTAGGACGGTAAACCTACTTGACATCAGAAATATTTTTCTCAAAAATTCAATCCTACACCTAAATAAAAATAATCATTTTACTTCTCCAGAATTTACGTACTATCGCACTAGATTTCAAAGAAATGATAATAAAATATTGCCTAAAGTGAACAAATCTATAGGAAAAAGAAGTTTTGAATATATAGGTTACAAATTATTTAATCTGATTCCTCTAGATTTAAAAAACCTGATTCAATTGCCAAACTTCAAACGCAAGATTACGAAATGGATTATCGAAAACAGTCCTAAATTACTTTAGTATTAAATTCAAATTACTTACGCAACATATATGGATATATTTTTTTTACTGAGGTAAATTTTTTGTAAGTACTTAATAGGTTGGTTGTTTGTATTATTTGTGCGTATTGTTTATTTGTATTGTTTTATGGTTAGGATTAACATTGTGATGCTAATGGAATGTAGCCAAATGTGAATTTGTACAAATTAATAATGTTTTGGTAAGATTTAAACTAAGTAACTTCCACAATCGGCTAGTAGCAGTCAAGCTATATAATGATAAAACAAATATGATAAAACGAATATGGTAATTGCCAATCCATATATTTATTGCTTTACCACTGTTTAAAATTATTTTGTAATTGTTTTGATGATATTACAAATAAATATATTTTTTATTTGATTTGAATTCTGGTATTAATTATGCCCGCCCACACATTCACTTTCTGCGAACGCTGAGTATGCGCTTCACATATTCAGTACGGATTATAGCGAGACCAGAACTGATAATTTTATCTTTAACGATTCCATTTAAGTAGAACTTAACTTCATTAGAAAAGAGCGTGCTGAGTGGACATCCATTATTTTCGTCAGACCGAACAATCACCTCTTTACAAAACTGTGATCATCCCCCAACAGTTCTTGTACAAGGTATATCTTAAATCAATATGTTTCATGTCTGATAAATCTGTATACTGTAGATTGAGAAGCATTGTTTTCTAAGGCCAATGAAACAGTTGAAGCATGTTGATTTTCTTTGATAGGTAATAGTATGTCTAGTTGTTTATCTTCACTTATGACAAGATGTGCCATGTTCTTCAAATGTATGTAAAATCCTATTAACAGTTGATTTTTCATTAAATAATGCACAAAACTCGCTTTGGCTTCTCCACATCCTATACCATCTTCAAAATTTGAATACGCTGTGTCTCTGACAATACAATTTTCGTTTTATAAAAATCCTAAAACAACTAGATACGTGAATACCCAATGTACTAATGTTATTTGATATCTTTCATATTGTATGGTCTCCAGTAACAATTTAAAATTGCTATACGTTTCTTTCATACGGACTGCATGACCAATTGGGACTGAATGCAACGTGTTTCCATTATGGAGTAACACAGCTTCAAGACTTAATTTTGAGGGATTAATGAAAAGACTCCAGTTTTTTGGATCATAGTCCAGATTTAAAGCTTCCATTAATCCCTCAATGTTTTCTACAAGCTATCAAATTGTTTTCCAAAATTATGTTAGATTTTTCTTACGGCTGCGGTTCACAGAAACTTTTACTTCATCTTGAAATAAATTAAATTGTTGCATTCGAGTCAAATTCGGATGCAGTTCGGAACGTTCGGTATGACCATCTACCTCTACATCGAAGGGTTAGCCAGGGAACCGTTCACAGAACTTTACAAATTTATAAACTCAGGCCTTTTCACATAATTCCACTTCAGCTTTTAACAGCAGCAATTGTTTGGACAGACGAGGTCACATTTACCTGCTCAGGAATATTTAATCGACACAATACGCATCACTGGGCTGTAGAAAATCCGAGAATATTTCAAACCATTAAATTTCAAGGGAGAAGTTCCATTCATGTTGGATGTGGTGTTAAAAATAATATAATTTTGGGTCCAATATTTTATAATGAATCACTGGTCACGATATCACAATTTCCTTCAAAACCAAACTGAAGATCTTTTGGGAGAATTGCCTTTGAAGGAATATCGGAATTTAATTTGGCAACAAGACGGAGCTCCTCCACATGCCACGCGTGATGTTAGAGAATTTTTGAACACGCCATAATGAATGGATTGTAAGAAATGGAACCATCGCTTGGCCAGCCAATAGCCTTGATCTTTTACTTTTGGATACCTTTCTTTGGGGACATCTCAAGAAATGCCACGTTCTTCACAAAGTAGGAACGAAAATATTAATGAAATTATGGAAAAAATTGTGAACGAAATTAATAGACTTAATAAAGAAAATGAAATTATAACTGCAAGTATGTAAAGGCTGCAAAGAGGATACCAATGTTGCTTCGAAAATAATGGGATACACATTGAGCATTCAAATTATTAGTTATTATGTAATGATTTAGTTTCTTCAAATAGGTTTTTAATCCTTATAATTATTTTTACGGATATATTTCTATGAAAATTGCAATATTGCCTCTTGCTTCATTGGCGTTTTCTTGACACTTATAATACAGCGTTACAATCTGTAGTTTTTCATTTAACGAATATCTCATTACGGTAAATATTAATATAATATCTAGTAATACGTCAAAATTACGGTGATTTTAAAGTAATGTTAAATAGGTAGCAAAATAATTTCCGTTTTTTTTGGTTGACTGGCATTATAAGATAGCTTATCAAAAACTAAGATAAAAGTGTCAAAATTATTTTGCTCTAACCAATCAGGGGCTATGACTATGGCTCAAAGAAGCAAAAATGTCAATATTCAAACATCAATAATAGAATACAAAAATGTAATATTGTGTAGGGTGTCTTTTGTTTCTCATTCAATTGTTTTTTTGTTAGGATTCTCGAATTCTCTGAGCTAAAATACAGCGGTTGGGTATTTTGAATTTCTTGCGAAATACGGGGGAAGTCAAAAAAATACCATTTTTCCTCCTCAGTAGAAGACCCTGTACGTCCAACATTGGCCGTTCCTATGATCTGGCGAGAACCAAAAGACCATGTTACTGACAATTACTTTTGCTTGACACCTCCCATCAAAAAAGGCTTTTCGGAGAAAAGAAGGTCTGCGATACAGTATCCAAATTTACAATCTATCATACGCCCGATGCTTCATAGTGGAAAATTGCCGGTAGCTAATCCACCTCAGAAATATTCCATTCATTCTGATGATGACAAAAATGGATTCAAACGGTAGTGTACCGGAAAATGTCGCTGGCTCATCAATATCGATTTTGACTGTGAACTTCCCAGTAAAAAGCCTCACAAAATAAGAAAAAGTGAATTAAGTGACCTTATAAGCGATTTAGAATTGCCCAAAAAAAACCGCATTATTGGCCTCTCGAATGCAATAATTTAATTTACTTCAAGATGAAGTGATGATTTAGTTTCTTTAATGATTTAGTTTCTTTAAATAAGTGTTTAATCCTTATAACTGTTTTTACGGATATATTTCTATGAAAATTGGCAATATAAGTTCTTGCTTCACTGGCGTTCTCTTGACACTTATAATACAGCGTTACAATCCGTAATTTTTCATTTAATGAATATCTCATTACGGCAAACTAATATAATATCTACTAATACGTCAAAATTACAATGATTTGGAAGTAAGGTGCATCACCTGCGTTTCATATGACTATATTCAATTAAATAGGGAGCAAAATAATTTCCGTTTTTTTTGTTTGACTGGCATCATCCGATAGCTTATCAAAAACTAAGATAGGAATGTGAAAGTTATTTTGCTCTAGGTCAAACCGTGCAGGTGCTATGACGGCTCAAAGAAGCAGAAATATTAATTTTCAAACATCAATAAATCAGAAACAGTTGAAGATAGACGTATAGTACCCTTATTAAAAAACACTTAGAATTGACCATAGAATCCAAAAATGTAATAATGTGTAGGGTGTCTTTTGTGTCTCATTCAATTGTTTTTTTGTTACGATTTTCGAATTCTCTGAGCTAAAATACATCGGTTGAGTATTTTGAATTTCTTGAGAAATACGGGGGTAGTCAAAAAAATACCGTTTTTCCTCCTCAATGGAAGACCCCGTACGTCCAACATTGGCTGTTAAAAAACGCAACATCCTTGGCGTAAGTCTTTTGTTTCTCATTCCATTGTTTTTTTTTGTTACGATTTTCGAATTCTCCGAGCTGAAATGCATCGATTGTCTATTTTCAATTTCTTGAGGAATACGGGGAAGTAAAAAAAAATCCGTTTTTTCTCCTCAATAGAAGAACCTGTACGTTTGTTACAGCAGTTATGGGCAACCCAATTTTTATCCTGGTCTTCAACTTTGCAGCCAACGTTTTTAATTGATGAAAATTGATTTATATACTATTTTTTGTAATATATAATTTACAATCCTGGTCTTCAACAAAAAAATAAACAACTAAAAAGTGTAAGCCTTTTTTAGTAAAGGACTAAGAGTACGTTTTTATTTCACAAAAGTCATTTTTCTCTCTCTCTCTCAACTCTCGATCAACTGGTAGTACAACTAACTAACAATTTAGGATTTATGTTATATGTATTTAAGCCCCTTATAAAGTACACCTGGTGTAATAAATCCAGGTATTTCTCATTTAATAGTCGAACTTTCCCATATATTTTAAAACCGGAGGTAACTGAGACTTTTGTTAATTGGTATAATAAAGTAACTAAGATTTTGCTATTTTGGTTTTGGAAACATTTTTGCTGTTCCCCTGTGTAATTAATCAAAATGTTCAAATAAGATACCAAACTGATGCTTTAAAGGTGTTAGATGTAATCAGTTTTTTAAGTGTTTTTCGATGAGCTTCCACACGACATAGGCACAGTGGCGGCTCTTCCATAGGGTCATTTGTTCAATGACCCCCCAAAAATATTTCAGAAAATAAAATATTCGTTTGACCGTCCTTCCTAATAGTTGTAATGAAACGCGGCGGTTCGAATGGTCTCGTTGCGTTCCTTAGGGATAATAAAATACGCTGTACTAAGCTAGGCTGGGCAGTCCGAATTGCCCTGATTACCTTAAAGCTTGACGAAAGTACCCGAAGATTTCACAGTTAACGAGCGGCAGCCGAACGTGATAGCAAATGGAACATGAAATCGCGATTTGGGTCATCAGCCTGTCTCTCATAATTCGATCAGTCGGTCGCGGCATCACGTCGGCATGGGGAACTTCAATTTTTCAGATATTCTAACTCGATATTGTTTGGGACGTTTTTAATTGATGAAAATTGATTTATATACTGTTTTTTGTAATATATATATTTTTTATTTTTATGATCTATGTGTGAATTGAAAATATACAGGAAATAAAATGTTGGTAGTGACTAGTGCAAAAAAATAATCAACTAAAGAGTGCTTACGAACTTAATTTTGCAAAAATAGTTAATTTCAAGGTGGTCTGTGTTTGAGTTGTGAAAGAAGATGAAATAAAATGTCGATAGTGCAAAAAATTAAACAACTAAACAGTGCTAACGAACTTATTTTTGAGAAAATAACCGAATTCAAGGTAAGTTCTAAAAATGATAAAACTTCATATATTCCAAATGTTAAATATTTACGTTCTGAAAGGATAATAATAATAAATGTCTCAAATGGCCGACTTTAATGAAACATACAAAGTACAACTTTTTAAATCATAAAGGGTATCTGTAACATTCTCAATATTAACTTTTGGAATGAAATAAGTATAACTTAGTCTTATCATTATTACCAAATCTGCAATAACCTTTTGGGATACACTTTATATTGAAAAATATATATTTTTCGAGAGGTAGCTCGACTTTCTTCACCCCTTTTGGAGATGTTGGTATTCTATTGCCCTTAGACGACGGCGACAACGCCCATGAATATTACAACGATCATTATTCGTTTAATTATGTTGTATGTTGCATTATTTCTTTACGTTTATTACAAGAATCAACCGACCCTATAACTAATTACCCCATTAGCATAAAACTTTTAATGTTACGATAGTGGTGGACATGATGAAACGGCTTTGTCTGAAAATCCAGGGGTTTATAGAGGGTTTATAAATTTTATTGAGGAGTTGGGCAAGATAGACTGTCCGCTTTAATAATGTTAAGTATCGAAAAATCGTTTATAAAAAGAACGTGCGTGCAAGAAAATTTTAAGTTCAATTTAAAGATAAGATAATTATTTTTATTATTGACCCCCAATATAATTCACCACGAGCCGCCACTGCATAGGCAGCCATTTAAAAATAAAAAGTGGGGGTTAGGGGGTTAAAGACAAATGCCTCAATTTATCATAAAAAAGTAGTTTTAAAGCTAACTTACTTGTCAAAGTAAAATAAATTGAATGCGTGACTTCTGCGTAACCCTGTATAAATGGAGATATACACACTAGAATATATCTAAACCTGAGCCAGCATATTTGACCTTGTTTCTAAAAATTAGTAATTCATGGTAAAATTTAAAAAATAAGAGGTGACAGTATGATTTTGTCACGCAAATAGAGGGTTCAATAAACCAATTTATTTCAAGATGGTCATGGTCATACCAAAACTGGTTTGGTGCCAAATATAGGCAGGGCGCGGCGGACGCTTAGAAAGGAAAAAACGCGTGTTCTTCCTACACCACTGGTGTCACTAATTACTTACATATGTACGTACAGAGGACATATTGCTCATGCAGAATTCGGAATAGGAATAAAAGAAAAACCAGCAACGTTAGGCGCCAGACTTATGCTACGAGTGATAAACGTCTTTGTTTAGCATAAAGGCGAAGACGAAAAAAATGCATCGTTAATTGGTATGATGTCTCGCCCATATATTTATTATACGCGTTGTTTGGCGTCATCCAACGCTCTGAATGCGGTGTAGATAACCACACTGAATCGAAGGACGGCTAGGATTTTTTGTCGCATTAGTGCAATCATTCCATGCAAGTTCTGAAAGAATTTACCGCAAACGAAACCAAAACTTAACAGAAGAAAATGAAAAAAAGTGTATAACATTCCAAAGTTTCACCTTCGATGGTACGAGGCATCTTTAGGGATCTATATACTGCATAAGATCGGAACACTGAACAAGGAGGTTGGAGACGGCTTTTTACACCTGAGTCGTTCTCTTTCAACTGACCCGGCGTAACGATTCGTTTTCACCTGTGGTGTAGAGTGTAGCCCGTCTATTATGTATTGAAATTATTAGGAAATTTATAAATTTCAAATCATTACTTAATTCTCCGTTTATAAAATACTTACCCGATTTACTTCAAATTATGATCAAACATTTACCCCCATATTCACTAAAAAGGTTTATGAATTAGACCGGGTCTAGTTGCCATGGTACTTACTTAAATTTAAATTAAACTTAAATCCTTAACGGTTTCTTGCTATAAACATCATGATAATAAAATGATAATTTTCAAACTGGCATAACTGGAGACAAACCACTTCGTAAATTTGGTTTATTATTCTATTTGATATAATATACATCTCAGGTTTTTCTGTCAAGACTTTTACCCCCTATTTACTAAAAAGGTTTAAGAGTAAAACCAGGTCTAGTTGCCATGGTACTTGAAACTCTTAGTTCGCCAGTTATGTTTCGCTTATGTCACTGTCATTTTGTAACTGTGACATTTAGAAAAATGATTTGATCAATTGTTGCTTATGTCATTTTAAACCTATAACTGTCAAGTTAGACCTGGTCTAAAACAGTGGCGGCTCGTGGTGAATTATTACAAAATTTATAAGCCCCCGAAAAACCCCTGGATTTTCAGACAAAGCCGTTTAATCATAGCCACGTAGTGCCAGCTCGAATGCCCCACGAAAGTTTACACAATCTATAATTTTGTTTAAAATATAACAATTTTTGGATACCTTTTTATTAAAATCTCTAAGGGATTTTTTATAAGCTGTGTCTAGCTGAGTGCGAATATCAACACTTCCGACTGTAGCATAGTTCACCGAACATTTCATGTGATCTGCAGAAAATGCATGTTTTTTTAATTTTTCTTTTAAGTGTTTTAAGTCCTTAACACCGGTTTTGCACCATAATGAGTCCGACGAGTCCTTAGCATACAACAAACAAATATAACAGTAAAATGAGTTAGAGACTTCACAACCACACATCCAGTTAGCTAAATCGTTACATACTTTTGGGAAAGTTCGAACTTCTTTATTTTTTTCTTTACCAGGTTGTCGTATAACTTCTGGCAAATTGCGACCCCTTACCTTGAAGTCGGTTATTTTCTCAAAATTAAGTTTGTTAGCACATTTTATTTAATCTACATTCACAATTCAAACATAGACCACCTTGAAATTGGTTATTTTTTCAAAATGAAGTTCCTAAGCACTTTTTAGTTGTTTATTTTTTTGCACTAGTCACTACCAACATTTTATTTCCTGTATATTTCCAACTCACCCATCAATCAATTTTCATCGATTAAAAACGTCCGAAACAATATCGAGTTAGAATATCGACCGCACAGCCTCTGAACAACTGAACTTCCGCATGCCGACGTGATGCCGCCACCGATCGATCGAATTATGAGAAGAGACCGGCTGATGACCCAAATCACGATTTCATATTCCATTTGCTATCACGTTCGGCTGCCGCTCGGTAGCTATGAAATCTTCGGGTACTTTCGTCAGGGTTTAAGGTATTCAGGGCAATTCGGACTGCCCAGCCTAGCTTAGTATATCGTATTTTATTATGCCTAAGGAACGCAACGAGATCATTCGAACTGCCGCGCGCTGCTAATAGTGTAGCGCATATTCTAATTTTTCTGAATATATTTTTATTTCCCAAGACAAATTTGATGTATTTCAAATATAATCCATAATAATAAAATAATAAAAAGTGTCTAGTTGCTGGCAGGCCAAGGATTTTACCCATCCTTTCTTAAAATTGTTATAGGTACCCAATAAAACATCTATGCTTTAAAAACTGTCGATTTACCATGGACTTACAATCATAAATCCGCACGTTTTAGAAATGTTAGAAATATTTTTTCAATTCAGTTTAGTTTATACATTGTGGCCTGAATATGCCGAAAGAAAAACGTTCATTAAGTGCTTTATTAAATCAATACGTGAAACATTTTCCTGATTTTACGACTGACGGTTTTGTGCTGTTTTGTGCATATTGTCATGTTCCTGCTAACAAGAAATTCCAAGTGACACAACACATAGGAACTACAAAGCATCAGATCCAAAAAAGTAAAAAATGTGCCAAGAAACAAGTTTTAATCACCACAGCATTTTCACCAGGACCGGGACTCAAACGATCAAAGTTCAATGAGGTGTTTATTAGTGTGGATATTCCACTAGATACATTAGGTAATCCTGCCCTGAAGACATTTTTAGAGCACTACACAAAGACATCAGTTCCATATGAATCCACGTTAAGGGAAAATTATGTTCCCGATTTGGACAATAAGACAGTTACCGAATTGCGGGAAAAAAATAGAAGATAAAAGTATATGGGTGTCACTAGATGAAACAACTGATGTGGAACAGAGATGTGTTGCTAATTTTGTTTTTGGTATTGGGTGTAGAAGTAGAAAGGGATAAATCATATTTACTTACAATGAAGACCTTAGACAAAGTAAATCATTCAACTGTTGCTAGATTTTTCAACTACTCTCTCACTCTTTTATGGCCTGGTGGTATTAAATATGATAGAGTATTAGTGGCAATTACAGATGCTGCTCCATACATGTGTAAAACAATGAGTGGTCTACAAATATTGTACCCTAATGATACGTGCTACATGTCTTGCCCATGAACTTCATCGAGTTGCAGAACAAGTTCGTGCTTTTTATCCACGAGCTCTGATTTCCTCCGATTCGGGTAGAAAAATTTAGGAAAACTGCAGGAAACATCCCCCTGCCCCCATCGCCAATTGTAACTAGATGGGGAACTTGGATAAACGCTGTCATTTATTACGCAAAATATTTCGAGGCAATAAAAAACATAGTCAACCAATTTAATGCGGAATACTTACATTGTATACAAAAAGCACAAAACGTTTTGCGCAAAGAATATGTACGTGAGGATTTAATTTACATAAAAAACAATTTTTCTTGCTTGTCTGATACTGTAAAAGAATTGGAGATGAAAGGACTTTCTTTGTCAAAAAGCGTAGAAATGAGTGAAACTATAACTAACACTAAAAATAAAGTAATTTCTCAAAAATTATTAGTGCAGTTTTGGACAATAAAGAGACATTGAATCCAGATAATGAACAATTTTTAATAAACAGTGATTTGAATTTGTTTGAATATGTTCCAATTCTGTCTTGTGATGTTGAACGAGTATTTTCTGAGTATAAGGTACTATTGTCAGATAATAGAAGGAAATTTGAGTTTGATAATTTGTTACATCATATAGTTGTAAAATGTAACCGCAACTTGTTGTTAATTGTTATACTTCATATTTTCCCTTGTTTCGGAGCATATTTGCATGCATATTTTTAGATTTTTAAATGCATAATTAATTAAATTAAGTCTAAATTAATCAGCAAGACGAGACTCTGTAATATACAGTACAGGGTGTTCTATTTAATAAAAAAAATGTTGGTCTTTTTCGACAGTTTTTCGGTTTTTATTTGTTTTATCCGATTACAAATTCTGACAATTCAGAAAAAATTCTTCAACTTTATAATTTACATTTTTTCCCAGCTCTTAAAATAAGCATGTACTTGTTTTTTTTAAACGCATGCTTAAAATCTATTCGCCCCCGAAATTTTCAAGGAATATTGGGCATTTTTTACATTTTTAATATATATTTGTATTTACTTCTTTCGTTTAGGGGTAAGTATTGTAATCGTTATTTAAAATTACTTTTTTATAGACATTTTTTTGTAGTTAACATAAACTACCATGCCGCCATAATTTTTTTTTAATTTGGTAGAAATGAGCGGTCTATCAAAGGTAACAAAGCGTGGATTTCTTATTATGAGTCATAATCAAGTCACCGATAGTGGGAAAGGAGGGTTGAAGAAAACAGAAAACCTCAGTGGTCATTTAAAATTTATTACTTCTAAATTTATTAACAAAAATACATAATAAATAGGAAAACTATTCTATTTTTCTGGTTATAGTTTTGACATTTTTAACACAGCCGCAAAATATTAAAAGATTTTATTAGAAACTTTACATAATGATTTTTAAAAATACATAATTTAGTATGTTTTTGTAGTTGCCAAAAACGGAGTTAAAAGCTGACGGATCGAGTTCGGAGAATCTCGGGGTTTCGGTTAAGATTTCGAGATAGCGGCAGCAATTGATTGATAAACCCCTCGGGTCCGCCATATTTAATGCTTGAAAATGGTTTACTTAATATTTTTCTTACAGTTTTCATAGAAAAAAATCCTCAAATATTCAGGTATCCTAGTAAAGTGCGGGACACGAAAGAAAACCGGGCGGAGTCAATCGGTTTAGGAAGGCCGGCCAAGAAATCTCTTTAAACCAGTGGTGTCCCGTCGTTCTTTAAATAATATGGCACTCCTTTTTGACTATACGCACTTCAGATAATTAAAAAATGTAACTATGCCTAATGAACCTCTATCTATATTAGTCTGTTTTCTTTCGTGTACCGCACTTCTATATCTCTTTTGTGTTGCAAAAACGGGAAATTTTCAAATTTTAAAATGATTTAATTTTGATTTTTCTTGATCGATTTACCTATAAATATATTTTTTCTCGAGTTCTGTCACTAACGGTTCCCGGGCAACTGCCTACGTCCACTATTATTAGACCACCCAGTATAGTGACACAGGTTTTACAAGGGCAGCCAGCATCAGATCCAGTGAACGAGATTTATCAAAATTTTAATTTATGCAGTTCGACTTTGGGCTACTCGGATATGCCAAAAGTGGCCGTCTATCTCCGTTTGTCATATTACTTTATACAGGGGCCGTCATTGTGAAGTACTATACAGGGCGTTTCCTATTGCGTGCTGATGTTAAAGGGGGTGTTTTTATGTTCTAAAAGTCTTAACTTTTGAAATACAGGATGGTAAAGTTTAAAAAGAAAATATTTTTTTTCATAACTGCATGAAATTCGCACGTCTTCTATGCATTAAGAAGCATACGGATTTACCCAGGTTAATTACATATGCACGCCACTGGTAGAAATTTCAAAAATTGATTGTTAATAAAAAATGCTCTTTTATGCATAAAAGACGTGTATCAAATTTCACACAGATATTTGGATATAGAATTAGGATTTTAAAAAAATATTTTTTTAAAATCCTGTATCTCCAAAGTTAAGACTTTTAGGTTCATATTAAACTTTTTTCTTAAAAAGGTCCAAGAATCACCCCCCTTTAACATTAGCACGCAATTAGGAAATGCCATGAATAGTACTTCACAATGACGCCCCCTGTACAAAGTAATATGACAGACGGTCACTTTTGGCATACCCGAATAGCCCAAAGTCGAACTGCATAAGTTAAAATTTTGATAAATCTTGTTCACTGGAATCAGTGCTGGCTCCCCTACTATAACTACATTGATCTGTTAATTTTGGAAAAATATGAGTTCTGTAGTTTTTCAAATATTAATTGCAATATTAGATATTTTGTGAAACCCGGTATTGAACAGAAAATTAATTATTTTGAAGCAGTTTATTGGCAGCTACTTTATGAACAATTTTACAAAATATATGAAAAAAAAAAACTAATAAGCCATTTTTGAGGTTGATGGCTGTGATTTTAATGGTTCGATTCTTTCTAAATCGTTGTATTCCTCTGAAAATGATGAGGTTTCGTCGTGACTACTTGAAGATCCCAGTGTGATAACTAAATCATCAATAACCGTTTCAATTTTGCTATCTACTTCCCAGTATTTATCTTCAATAGCACGAACATGTTTAACATACTATTTCCAATTTTCAGCCGATATTGAGTCCATCGCTTCTAATGTTATGTTATTTAAATCTTTAATTGAAAGTTCACCGGTTTTGCGCTCTCAAATATATTCTTTTACTCCTGCCCATGCAAGTTCAATAGGGTTGAGGTCGCACATGTTTAGAGGCAGCCTTAAAGGTGTATGACTGAGGTTACGTAAAAGACCGTCAATTTTATACTTTTTTTCTCTAGGCTTGTTGGCTGATATTACTTCATATAATTGATATTTTCTCCATGTTGGATCACATACAAGAGTGTTCGATTTAATCCACGATATCACATGAGCTTTTGTAGAGTATTTAGTTGGCACTTTATCTTCTACGTGAGAATGATAAGACGCATTATCCATTACCACGACTGATTTGGGAGGAATTTTAGGTAGAAGCTTCTCGAGCAACCACTTTTCAAAAGTATCTCTATTCATCTGTTCATGATAGTCTCCAGTTGTTAGTCCCGAGCGAAAAACTAAAGCAGCACTTGGAACAAATCCGGCTTCTGAACCAGCATGAACTATAATAAAACGACTACTAGAGCGGATTCCCTGAACAACCCCTGTAACACTTTCACTTTACCAGCATTTGTTCACTGTCATATCAATATCTACCCAGGTTTCGTCTAGATACACAATATTGCGTCCTTCTTGCCTATATTGCCTTACAGTTGATAGATATTTCACCCGCCAGTGAAAAATATTTGGTCTCTCAATGAGCAATTTTCGTTTATTTTGGCACTTGCGCCAAACAAAACCATTTGATCGTAAAAGCCGATTTAAGGTTTGTGTACCCGTATGGAAAATCTATTTTGTTCTTTACAGCACGAAGTAGGGGTTTGCAGGTCGGAACCTTCTTCAAGTTTATATAAAAATCCTCTATTGTTCGTCGAATTACTTGAAAATCACCATCGCCAATTTTATCTTTGCATGATAATCGGGGTCTTTTTTTACCAGGATATTTTAAAGGTGAAGTAGAACATGAGCGATCATTATGTTCCCTTGAATTTTTTTTACACTACTTTCCGAATCACCAGTGTAAAATGCAGCGCGTTCTGTTCGATTTTGAATTGGAATAGCGAAACTATTATTTTGAGCTTCTCTAGTACAGACCTCTATAACGCTCGCAATAACTTCACGTGCACCGCTTCGAATTGTTTTTCCTCTTTTGCTCGCCATCGTTACTTCGAAATAATAATTCAAATACAACGCAACGCATTTATATAAAAATAAAAACAAATACTCGAAATGTATAAGCGCCACTGGAAATAGCAAGAACCTTCTAGCGGCAAGTGCATGGAGACTCTAGGCACATCCCAATTATAAGTGGACCAGTGCGAAATTTACTAAATCCTCGATTAATTTTCCGTATCGCTTAGCTGGCCCACTTTATAGGTGAAGCGGCAAACTATTACAACAAATAAAATAGCATAAAATTTATTTGCGTACACAAATTTTACTTTTCCGCTTGCTTAAGACTATGAACCTTTATTTTAAGGACTGCCCCGTTTTCTTTCGTGTCCCGCACTTTTTTTTTTTTTGATATTCCAAATATACCGAAGCATCTTCTTACTCAAAACAACTGATATTAAATTAATAATTAAAGGTATTGGAATTACTTACCATTCTCACTTTTTCTAAAAAATGTTTGAATCATTAAAGTAGAATTTTGATAAGCCACAAAGCTATTGTTCAACAACGTATTGTAATAACAGTAATTACAAAAAATTAATGCTAAGAAATTATCAGTATTTCAGAGACAAGAAGTTATAAAAAACTGTACTGCTAAGTGCTAAGCATTGTTTTATAATTAGATACTGAGGAAATGACCTCTTATCAACTGTTACAACAAAATACCAATTCCTGCTGATTATGTATTTATTGTCTTCCTGTGTATGTATAAAATGCATTAACATTGATAGTTGGAGAGTTTTTAGGTAAGAGATTCTTTGCTTCTTCATTATTCAAGAATGATTATTTAAATGATTATTATAAAAAATTTCTGGAACCTTTGGAAACACAGTGTGAATAAAAAGAATTAAACAAGCAAGTTCAAAAATGGTTGATTCTTAATTTCTTAGTCCTTCACGGATGGAAAAATATGTTGTATTTTCATTCTGTGTGTACAGGGTATCCCAATTAGGGTACTTTTGAGGAGTATCTCCGTTATTTTTTATAGAAAGTTGCGGTTTTAACAAAATTATCATAGCCCTTTTAGTTTTTAAGATACAGGGCTAAATTGAAAACGTTGCATTTTCAGGCACCCCTCGTATCTCAACTATCAGATAACTTATCGAAAATGTGAAAACTGTCTCTTATATAACTTTTCCTGTAGAATTCAATTCCGCCTTCGGAATTAGTGTACAGGGTCAGGTCAAAAAGTTATCGGACCCTACTTTATTTTTTTAAATGGAATACCTTGTATATTTGTGGACTATAAAATTTGACTTTTTTTTACCTTTTCAAAAATATATAACAGTATGTACTTTTTCTGAGAAACACGCAAATAAATGACAATTTTCTGAAATTAAATGCATAATTTAATAGTAGGCCATGAATAACAATAGTAAACAATTGAAAGTTACATATTGCTAACGAAGAATTAGATACGTTACGTATAGGTACCGTATAAAAATACCTATAGAGTTTTTAATAATAGTAAGTTTGTAACAACAATTTTATAGCATAAAGTAACGATATAACAAACCCAAAAAAATAACATTATTAAAAAAAGAAAAAAAAAATTTAAAAGTGATTATTAAATTGATGACCATTTCCCTAATGCAAAATTGGCAAATTTTTGTAATTCTTGAAAAAAGAACCATTGGTCTCCTTCGCACATTCCGAAAGGCTAAATGAATTGCCTCTCAAAGTTCTGCTATGCCGTCATATTGTGTTTTATATACTTCATTTTTTATATAGCCCCATAAAAAATTTAAAATTGACAGATCTGGAGATCGTGGAGGCCATCTAACAGGTCCGTTGGTACCTATTCATCTTCGAGGAAAGTTATTATCAAGAAATTCCCTTAAGAGCCTAGAGTTGTGATTTGGGGCAACATCTTGCTTTAGGTAAACATAATGCATATTAGGCTAATGGAATATTTTCGGCGATTTTGAAGATATTGAGATGTTTGCCCTATATACACGCTAGAGCAATTACTGCAAGGAATTTCATAAATGATATGTAATTTTTTATTTTTACTTGTTTTACTTTTTAGATTGCTGAAATGTTGTTGCAATAGATTAAAACCTTTATGGCAGCATGATATATCATATTTTTTAAACAAATGTTGTATATTTTCCGATAAACCCTGAATTTATGGAAGTGATAGATAGTTGCTTGTATTTTTCCTATTTTCTATAGGGTGATTGATATTTTGTAGACGTGATTTAAAAATTGCATTTATGAGTTTTGAGGGGTAGCTGTTTTTAAGTAATATTTGTTTTGCTTTTTCTATTGCTGTGGTTCTAAAAATTGGATCTGTTAATTTAATTGCTCGGTCGGCTAGTCCTATTAGAACAGATTTTTTTTTGGGACAAGGGGGGTTGCGAGTAGAAATTCAAATATCTTCCTGACCAGGATTCTTTTGTGTATTACTCCGTTTTTATTGTATTTTGGTAATTATGTAGAGCAGGGGTGCTCAAACGGTTGATCGCGATCGACCAGTCGATCGCAAGTGCTTTTTGAGTCGATCTCGAGAAGAAAATTTTTTTTAATAAGTAGGTACTTAACTAAACTACAAAAATGTATTACGTATTAAAATAACACTCTGCTAGCAGCAAAAGGCGGCTTTATTAAAGGAACGCCCGGTTCTTGTCAAAGAAAAGCAGCGTTTTTTATTCTTGCCGCTTTTCTAGAAATTTCGGGCGGCGCGTTTGACGGGAACATTCGAGACTTTCGTTCACGCCGATATAAATGTTGCGCCTGCAGGAATTGGAGTCATTCTGAATTGCAACTTGAAGGCAATACTACGTCGATACAAAGTTTATTATTAAATAGTACAAAATGAGTGCAGCGAAGAAATCTAAAACGTATCATTTTAATAACGATTGAAAAGAAGAAATTTTGTTTTGTATGGTGAAGGATAAGTGCATTTGTCTTATTTGTCGGCGTCATTTGCTATACCTAAGCCTGGTAACTTAGAGAGGCATCATAAAACGGTTCATAAAAACTATGAAAAGGATTTTCCGAAACATAGTGAATTAAGAAAACGAAAAGTACGTGATTTGATATCTTGTTTGAAAAAAGAACAAACCATGTTCACAAGATCAGCCAAACAATCAAAAGCTGCTACGATCGCGTCATTTAAAATATCTCATATATTGGCGAAACACAAGAAACCATTCGAAGATGGATCGGTTGTGAAGGAAGCATTTATCGAAGCGGGTGAGACTTTATTTGGAGATTTTAAAAATAAAACAGAAATCATGTCTGCTATTAGAGAACTTCAGTTATCTCGTCCGACTGTCACAAGGCGTATTGAAGTTATGAGTCAGGACATGGCAGATAAACTAAAAAATGATATCATGGATACTTTTCTTTACAGTTCGACGAATCCACCGATATGACAGACACTGCCCAGCTGTGTATTTTTATTCGGATGGTATTCAATGACATGTTGGCTAAGGAAGAATGTTTGACAATCATTCCTCTGAAGGGGAAGACCCGTGGCGAAGATATATGTGACGTTTTCTTCAATTTCGTAAACAAGCTACCAATATATAAATTAGTGTGCATTACAACCGATGGAGCACCAGCAATGACTGGAAACAAAAACGGTTTTGTGGCATTGTGTCGAGCTAATGAAGATTTCCCTTCATTTTTTTCAATCCATTCAACAAGTTTTGTGTTCAAAAGTTTTAAACATTCCATCCGTGCACGTAGCTTGCAACGGCGGCTCTTTAAGTTGTAGTTGGAAGATAGGGAGTCAGCTGAACACACTGATTTAGTTCTTCACACGGACGTCAGGTGGTTGAGTCGCGGAAAATTCCTAGAAAGATTTCAAGAATTATTGCCCGAAATAACAGCTTTTCTAGACGAAAGAGGTGATGACACTCAGATATTGAAAAACGAAAAATGGCTGACTGATTTGCCATTTTTGACTGACATCACAATGCACTTAAACACCATTAACTTGGAGCTTCAAGGTAAAGGAAAAACTGTTATTGGGATGACTAGCGCAGTAAACGCTTTCAAAAGTAAATTGCAACTTATGATAGATCAACTGAAAAGAAAGGATCTGAAACATTTTCCGTCTTTGAAAGCAAGGATTCCTCAGCTGAATTATGATACGTATGAGGCTGAATTATCAAATATTTTGGGACAGTTCGAAATGCGTTTTTATGATTGTAGTAAATTGACAAATGTAGCATCATCTATGAGTTATCCTTTTTCATGTAAAAACATTGAGGAATTAGCTACTGAAATAGCAAGTCAGTTTAATATGAACTCATGTTCTGTTGAAAATGAGTTGGTGCAGATTATATCAGATATACATCTCAAAGCTACAGCATCTGATACAAATTTCTGGTGTTTTATATCTGAAGACAAATATCCGAATCTAAGGCAAATCGCCCTTCAAATGACAGCAATGTTTAGGTCAACTTACTTGTGCGAGTCTGCATTTTCTGAAATGAAGATAATTAAGTCAAAATATCGCAATCAAACTGACGATCATATGTCATCATGCTTGCGATTAGCACTCAGTGGTTACGTACCATCTTATGAAAAGTATGCTGAGGACATGCAATGCCACGCTTCAACATCCAAAGTCACTCCTTAATTAAGTTTAACACCATATGTAACTCTTTTGTTTTTTAACAACCAATAAACTCGCAATTTTAAATAACTATGAGTTTTTTCATTGATATTGTAGAGAAGAACCTAACTAAACCTAACCCAAACCATGACTAAAATAATGTATATTGTGCGGAAAGCTAAAATCTATATATGCTACGGTACACTTTACCTAGGTAGGTAGGTCGGTAGGTAGCGTGTATGTATCGTGTATGTACGACAACCCTGCATCACACATACTTGCAGCCTCTCAGAGTCGATCGTAAGTAGTCTAAAAATATTGAGGTAGATCGCCAGCAGTTCAAGTTTGAGCACCCCTGATGTAAAGTCATGTCTAGGAAATTAATTTTATTATTATTTTCTGTTTCTATTGTAAAATTCAGTTTAGGATGATAAGAATTAAAGGACTTTAAAATATCCTCACACATATTGTTTGGAATTGAAGTAATACAATCGTCTACGTATCGGAAGAAAAAGGGCAGATTATATGACAGTTGTTGAATGACGGTACTTTCCAATTCTTCCAAAACGAATAGTGCTATGACACTGGATATGGAAGAACCCATTGCACAGCTATGTATTTGTTTATAATATTTGTCATTGTAAATAAAATAGGTGGATTTTATATCTGTAAATTTTTTGATTTGGTTCCATTTTTTTCTTATAGTGTCTAAAGCTAGTTGATTTGGAATATTTGTGTATAGCGATACTACGTCTAGTGATGTAATAATATGATTTTCAGGCAAAATGATGTTTCTGACTTTTTCTTTAAAATGCCATGAGTCCTTTATATAAGTGTTTGTTTGGTTTGTGATGTTGCTAAGGACATTTTTAAGATATTTTGACAATTTGTCAAATGGCGATTGTACACAAAAAAGGTCTCAATTTATTGCAACAACATTTCATCACTCTAAAAAGTAAGACAAGTAAAAATAAAAAATCACATATCATTTATGAAATTCCTTGCAGTAATTGCCCTACTGTGTATATAGGGCAAACATCTCAATATCTTCAAAATCGCCTAAACGGCCACAAATTTGATAAAAAAAAATACCACCGCCCTCGCAAACCATGAAAATCAAACTCAACACAAATTTAACTTTGAAGAAACTAAAATATTACGTTTTGAACCGAACTAAAATAAATGAGTTTTTGGAAATGATTTATATAAAAAAACACGACCATTCATTAAACAACAAGGCAGTATACAAAATCTCAGCAATATCTATTATAATTTAATAAATTAAAATACTTAATTCGTAAATACTATAAAAAAAACCATCCATCTGCCGAAAAAAAAACGAATTCTTATGTCGATAGGCGCTCCTAAATATTTACTATTTATCCTAAGAACCGAAAATTCCAAGAAAATAAAACCCTAAGAATATAGTTAAAAGGTTCAAGAACCCATCCCATATTATATATATATATATATATATATATATATATATATATATATATATATATATATATATATATACAGGGTTATTCACGCAACCCGTTCATTAAAAGTTTTTGATGATGCCATTTAGATAAAAATTTCAAATTTTGGGATTAAGGTAAGGTCAAGGGGTACTTCTTTTTATAATATTTTCAACTTCCTGTCACTTCCGGTTTAACCGGAAGTTGGTATCAACTTGCTTATTTTGCCTGTATTTTATGATATTTTTGGATTCTACGGAGAATTTTAATGCTATTTTATGTAGCATGTCCTATACCTAGGTTCAAGCGTTCTTAAGATATTTGACCTTGAACCGAAAATGAGCCTTCGGAGTACCAAATTTTAAAATCTCATATTTTTCTAAGTTTTGAAGTTATAATCTTCATATTTTGCAGACGATCGGTAAATAATCTTAGGTTTCTATTTTTTTATTGAATTTGTCTATTTTTATACAGGGTGTCCTAAATTCAGCGGCAAACATTCACATTTTCAAAGCCGCTAAAGTCCGTTTTTTTAATGGGACACCCTATAACTTTATGCACTATCAAATGTAGAATTTAATTTTCTATCGAACTGTATTAAGGTTCCCTATACCTATTCGTAACCATTTTCGAAATAATCAGGTTTTTATTAAACTATCATTCAATCAATTGTTGTGCTTTTCTATTCAACATGACAGCTGATTTGAAACTTTTAAATTAAAGTAAAATATCACTCAAAAGCTGATATTCTCAATTTATTTTATATTCGCGGAGAATGATACAAAATATTGGAGAGAACGTGCCATGTTTTTAATGAAAAACATCCTCATTTATCGCCAATGAACAAGAGAAAAATGAAGAGGATTGAAACGAAATTTTTTCGTTTCGGAAAAATTAAAGTTATAAAAAATGTAATAAATTGTTTACATGATTTTTAAGCATATCTACTAAGTTCGAGACTGTTCTAAACTTGTTTTAGTGAACTTAAAAATTATAGCAATCTAACAATCAACAATAAATAAATAAAATAATAAAATTGAATTATAACAAATGTTCTATATGCTGTCCGTTCATTTGAAGACACATTTCAATTCTTCTTTGTACAGTTGCTGTGGCCCGTTGAATTTGTCCGTTTTCTAATTCGGCAAAAGCTGTTCGTATCCTGTCCAGTAAATCTTGTTGGTTATTTACTGGGAAGCATAGACTTTACCTTTGATGTAAATCCCCATAAATAAAAGTTTAGGGGTGTTAAATCAGGCGATCGCGGGGGCCATCTCCAAGGGCCATTGGGACCAATCCAGCGACCTTCAAAAATTCGAGATAATTAATAATTAATAATTTTGCAGCTCACCAATAGGAATTTCTTCTATAAATTCAGAAACCGTCCCTCGTAGAATTTCCAAATACTTATCACTGTTTAAATTGTCTTCATAAATCCAGTACCGCACCTAATCATTTAATACTATACCGAAAACATTGAAGCTAAACCTCTCTTGAGAACATCTTTCGCGTAAAGCGTGCGGATTTTCTGCTGCCCTGAAATGTTCGTTTCTTCTATTTGTTATTCCTTCTCTAGAAAATTTCGCTTCATCGGTCCAAAGGAATTGAGGGTCCTCTTGAATTTTCAAAAACATGAATTCGCAAAACTCTACTCGTCGGACGTTATCACTAGGTCTCAAGGCTTGCACGTTTTGGAAGGAATAAGAGTGCATATGATGTTCGCTCAAGATTCTTTGGACAGATGAAGAAGAAATTCCCAAATCGTTTTCTGCAGACGGTATTGAACTTTGCGGGTTTTGCGTGAAAATAAGCTAATGTGATTATTACGTTATCCTCGGCATTTGTCGTAACTTTAACCTTGCCAAAACGCAAAAAGTTCGCTTCAATCCTCTTGAATTTTGACTTGTTCATTGGCGGCAAATCAAGGTGGCGTTCGTTAAACACACGACACGTTCTCTCCAAAATTTTATAACATTCTCCATGAATATAAAATAGATTGAGAATATAAATAGATTTAGTTTATCACTGACAGCTTTCGATAAATAACGCACACTAATCATCTGTCATATTGGATATTGGATCTTAATTGTTTTTCCATGGCTCACCATTGGAACATGTAAACATTTAAGCAAATACATACGATATTTTTATAAAACCCAATTATTTCGAAAATGGTTACGAATAGGTATAGGGAACTTAGGATACAGTTTGATAGAAAATAAAATTCTACATTTGATAGTGCATAAAGTTATAGGGTGTCCCATTTAAAAAAACGGACTTTAGCGGCTTTGAAAATGTGAATGTTTGCTGCTGAATTTAGGACACCCTGTATAAAAATAGACAAATTCAATAAAAAAAATAGAAACCTAAAATTATTTACCGATCGTCTGCAAAATATGAAGATTATATCTTCAAAACTTACAAAAATATGAGATTTTAAAATTTGGTACCCCGAAGGCTCATTTTCGGTTCAAGGTAAAATATCTTAAGAACGCTTAAACCTAGGTATAGGACATGCTACGTAGAATGGCATTAAAATTCTCCGTAGAATCCAAAAATATCATAAAATACAGGGTGTTCCATTTAAAATAAGCAAGTTGATACCAACTTCCGGTTAAACCGGAAGTGACAGGAAGTTGAAAATATTTCAAAATAGAAGTACCCCTTGACTATCTATATATATATATATATATATATATATATATATATATATATATATATATATAGTTATATAGTATATAGGTATATTTGTCACAAAATCGTCATTTTCATTTAAAAGGTATGGTTGTAAATAAATTAGTATATACACCTCGGTGAAAAGGTTTAATTCCTGTCACGAGAAATGGTTTAAAACCTCACATTCTTTCGGCAGGAATGAAACAATTTCCACCTAGGTATGTAATATACTATATTCATAACAAGGGAACTTCCGGGTAAAGGAAATTTACCAATATTATTTAGTAGACTCTTCCAAAGGACTCTTTACAAATATTCAAACTCCTCCTGGCGCGATCGAATAACATTGAAACGATATTTATTGAAAACAGGAGAATAAAGTACAAAGAAAGACGTATTTAAAAGAATAATTATAGCTTTTACAAATAAGTCGAAGGTAAACGTATGTTTTATGATGTGCATAAATGTCAGTCATTTTGCTAAGGTCAAGACCCACCGAATTTTTTTTTATCTCTGAGAGCACCTTTGCAACACACGCAAACCATTTTTACAATAAACACACGGTTTATTTAACAGTAACAAGTACTTCCTTTTAAAGGAGCGTCGGTACTGCTCATAGTTATTTTTAAATTAATTTGTTGCCTTTGCGTTAATAGCGTCACTGGTTGATCAGTATTATTAACTATTGTCATTAAAAATTACAAAATGCTAATGCTCAGTGTCGTGGTGATATTGGACCTTGTTTTTTTTTAATTGATAGATTAAAGCAATATGTGAAGGAAAGTTGGTTGAGGCAACCAACTTAGATGGGGAGGGTAGAACAACTTATACCTCCCTTCACAATTAGGTCAGTTCTCAAAAAAACCTAAACCTTACACAACTAAAAATAGAGATATTTATGAATTAACTAGTGGGTTCATTGTGAGAATCTTAAAATGCACGGACGAATTTGGACTTAAATAAGCTAAAACACCTCCAAACCTATACAAAAAATTTGCCGAGGTTGTAAAGTATTTTCCTTTTTGATATATATGTACAGGGGGTGTTAGGGGTTTGACTACAAATATTTTAAGAGGCGATAGTAGGGACCATTTTGATTAAAAAATGCTTAAATAACATAGGGTCTTGCCATTTTTGAGAAAAACGGCCTTAAAGTTGCATTTTATTTTATTAATTTTTAAGCACAACGTTAACACATTTATTAATTTTATTATATGCAACAATTATTTATATGATTTTCTACAAAATGTCTACAAATTTTTTCTTAGTAAAGTATATGAACGACCTGAATTTATAAAATAAAAAACGAAAACATTGTTTTATTTTACCATAGAATGCTTATTTGAAAACGGCAACATAACAATTCGCAAACGTATCAGTTGCAGTTGTCTTGTTTTTTGGTTCTTTCACCTTAATTTTTTTGCCGTATGAGGCAATTCCATACGGTTTTAATACGTAGTCGGAATTCAAAAAGTCTTTAAAAATGTATAGGAATATTGAATATGCAGATACGTTACATATTTATGGAGAGTGTAGACAGAATGCTCATTTAGCGTCACAAACATACCGGGAAAGATGTCCCAACAGGAGGTGTCCTAATGACAGAACATTTGTGGCGGTTTTACAGAGAGTTCGCGATACGGGAAGTGTAAACGTCCGTCAAACTAATCGGGGGCCTGTAAGGCAAATATTACCCGAAAACAAGCAACATATTTTAGCCCTAGTAAAGGCAAACCCTGGCTTGAGCAGTCGGGAAATCTCGCGACAAGTTAGATTTTGTAATTGAACGACCATCGTGAAAACCCTCTGTACTCTTATCATGTGCAGCGAGCACGGGTTTTGGCTTTAGATGACTTACCCCGAAGAAAAGAATTTTGCCGGTGGTTTCTTCCAAAAAACCAAGAACACGAAAATTTTGCTTTAAATATACTGACAACCGATGAATGTTGTTTTACCAAAGGTGGAATTTTAAATATCATAACACTCATACCTGGGGTCAAGAAAATCCACACACGATTTAACAAGGCCGATTTTAATACCGGTTTAAATATTTGGGCTGGATTAATCCACAATCCGTTAATCGGACCTTTTGAGCTACCAAGGTGTTTAACAGGAGAGGCATACCTCCATTTTTTAACTCTTTTAGAAGATATTCCTTGGTTTCTTCGTGATGGAGCTTCTGCCCACATTCACAGCAATGTGTTACAACATCTAGATAATACGTTTGATAATAGGTGGATAGGTCGAAATGCCCCAGAACCCAGAAAATAGCCTCCGAGGTCACCAGACCTAAACCCCCTTGATTTTTATTTTTGGAGCCACATGAAAACATTAATGTATAATAGGATTGAAATTGAAAATAAAGATGACCTTAGAAACCGTATTTTTGCTGCAGCAGAACAAATTAGTCAAAGATCTAACGTTCTTGAATCTGTTCAAGGAAATTGGCTTCGCCATATTCGTGCGTGTTTAAATAGTAACATAGTCATTTTCAGCATTTACTTTAAGTTTTTAAAATACTTTTTTTAGTGTGAGAATTACCTACCTAGTGCAATAAATTAATATGCTAGGTAAGTTCATATTCTTTATTCTCTATTAATTTTTTGAAACTAATAAACTTAATTAGGGTTGCGCAGTTAAAAACTATACAAGTAAATAATCTAAAAAGTTTTAATAACAGGTTTTTACTATTTTTTTTTATACACGCCGATATTACGCTAACAAACCACAATTTATTAAAAAATTGGTTCATACATTCCAAAAAGATAATTAAAATAAAATAATTGAATCGTTTTCAAACCTACAGGTTTTTTTATACTTCTTTGTTGACAAAACACAGGTGATGAGACTGTCATCACATTGATGTTCAAGCAAATAGGAATAACATTGAACGAAAGCTTTCACGGCTGTGGTCAATTAAGAAATCATGGTTCTTGGGATTAGACCGTGTCAAAATGGAATCACTTTACGACGTTTCGCCTTCGATGGTACGAGGCATCTTCAGGGATCTTCACTTCACGAGATCGGAAAGACCCAGGCCGGCTATTTATAGTCGACCTGTGTTTACCGAAGCGTGACTGGGTGTAACGATGGGTTTCCACGTATGATGTAGACTGAGGCCCGTATCTCTATTAAAATTGTTAGGATGCTTATAAATTTCACTAGATTCTCTAATTTTGCGTTTATAGAGTCCCAAAACCGATGCAAGAACTTTGGTTTCTTTTACATTTATGACATGCCCAGTAGAATGTTTTAATAGAGATACGGGCTTCAGTCTACATCATACATGGAAACCGATCGTTACACCGAGTCACGCTTCGATAAACACAAGTCGACTATAAATAATTCGACATTTATATATATATATATATATATATATATATATATATATATATATATATATATAGCCGACCTGGGTCTCTCCGAGCTCATTCAGTGTTACGATCTCGTGAAGTGAAGATCCCTGAAGATGCCTCGTGCAATCGAAAGCGAAACGTCGGAAGTAATTCCATTTTGACACGGTCTAATCCCAAGAACCATGATTTCTCAAATAGTAATGTTGCCATGTTGTCTGGGAATTAGTTGAAACTTTCTCCAAAATAAAATTAAATATCTCGAAAACTCTTTCGAATTTGCGGATGGTTTATGAAAATATTTTGTTTAAAATCGTTCATACTATCCTGTTAAAATATTTGTAGTCAAACCTCTAACACCCTGTATATATAAACACTTGAATACTTCGTCGAAATTTTGGAAAGTTCTTGAACCTAATTTCCTTTTAACTATCATCCAAAGATTTTCTTGGGTTAAGATCTGGACTACAAAATGGCCATTGTAAAACATCTACATGATTATCCTGAAGCCAGACAGACACCCTCCTAGCAGAGTGCTCTGAATCATTAGCGTGTTGGAATTTCCAAAGTACTGATAAATTTTCTTCTGCATATGGTTACAACACGTCTTCCAGTATGTTAATGTATTCAGTTATTCTATAAAGAAGGTCAATACCATTCCAAGAGAAGCAGCCCCATACCATGATACAACCAACATATATATATAGATAGTCAATTTCACTGTTTTCATGGTGTAGCGCGTGTCAAATTCTTCATTTGGTGGACGCCAAACAAAACGTTTTCCACCATAACCAAATTTATTTACCTTGGATTCATCTGACCATAGTATCTGCTTCTATTGTTGGAAGTTCCAACGAAGGTGATTTCTAGTAAATTCCAAACGGCTCCTTCGATTCACTTCAGAAATTTCAGGCTTCTTCCTCGGTACTCTGCCCGAAAGTTGTGCCTCGTTCAAACGATTAAGAAGAAAAATGTCTTTCCAAATATCAACTGCTGATTTGTGAGGGTCTGTCTTAGAAATGCGAACAATTCGACGATCTGTTTTCATGCTCGTTTTTCTGGGACGTCGCTTCCTACGAAGAGTTCTAGTGATTCCATGAATCCTAACATGATGAACAGCGTTAAGCAACGCCTTTTTGGAACGATTAACCATTTCTGTAATATTTTGATACGAATAGCCTTTCCTATGAAGATTAATAATGACTTGTCGTTTCTTTTTCGCGAACCCATAGTTGCAAAAATTCGAGTGAAGATTAACATTAAATTATTGACAGGAACGGAAGTCAACAACCCACTAAAGCTCTATGGTAACGATTGTCAATTTTAAAATAAGCCTTCTTGTTAGAAAATGTTGATTTTCAGTTTTAAATGAGCCTACTTGTTAGAAAATGGTGATTCAGAAATACGTTTCCAATTAGTTTGCCGTTCCAATATCTATATATATATATATATATATATATATATATATATATATATATATATATATATACAGTGTGTCCCAGATTCGCTTCTCTATACAGGTATCTCGACTCCTATTATACCTACAGCAAATGTTAAATTGGGAAAGTTTTAGAGGAAACTTATTGCATTCGATATCCGGCTTCAGATTTATGATCGATCCATTGTTTTTAGAAATATCGGGGAAAAACCGTAAATGGCGGATTTCGTTTTTGGCCAGTATATCCAGAACGGTAAATTTGACAGCTGCCAAAATGTGACATTATTCGGACACATTTTTTAGACAACTAAGATGGCGTCTTCATTGTTTTTTGTTAACCCGCAACCCACCTCAACTTTCATTTTTCTTATGACCGCCGTATTGGATTTTTCGATTTTTGGAAAGAGCCTGAAATTCCCAGTCTAGTGATATCTCACAAGTGCATTAAAGATTTTAGTATCATCGAAATATTGCAATTCGTAAAGTTAGGTTTCAGGAGGCCATAATTTAAAGTAATGTTAGCTCTCAATGCTTTTTTAAGGAGGTCATGATTTATCTGTAACAAAATTGGATTTTGACTTTGACGTTAAGTTAAATAGTTGAAAGTATCAAAGCTGTGTTGTAATGTAGTAGGTACGCTTTTATCCCAATAAAATCATAAATCTGACACATAAATTATCAAAACCTATAGAAAATGGCCGGCATTCCGTATTCAAATGAAGAAAAGGTTGACATGTTAGCTCTGTATCATAACGCCGACGTTACCTCAGCAAGGTGTTTGGCGATGTACCCCGAACGACGGCAGCCTCATAAAACCCAATTCAGGAAAATCGTATTTAATTTAATTGACCATGGTGCCTTCGAACAACCTAGAAGCGGATACAATAATAACAATGAAAATCGAGACAAAAACATTTTACAAGCTATCAACGAAAACCCTAGTGCATCGGTAAGAACTGTAGAACAGGAAACTAATGTGCCAAAATCAACAGTACAGAGAGTTTTAAAAAAGAATAAGTACCATCCATACAAACCCATAATAGTACAAGGACTTAAGGAAACTGATGTTCCAAGACGACTACAGTTCTGTGAGTGGTACACTAGGAGATGTAATGAAAATCCTCATTTTGTAAATCATGTCTTGTGGTCCGATGAGAGCAGGTTCACGAATTGTGGAGTCTTTAATAGGCACTACCGTCATCATTGGGCTGTGCAAAATCCTCACGAAGTGGCAGAGAGACGTCTACAGATCAGATTTGGAAGTAACGTTTGGTGTGGGATCATTGGTAAGTTAATCTAACCAATCTTTTTTAAATAGGCACCAAATGATGGTCAAATAATAATCTTTTTTTCTCGTTTAGTTCTTTAATGATACTAAAAGAGTATAATCTAATAAAAAAAAGTAAAATATTCTACTCTAGTCAGTCAACTTACTTTTTTGATATTGTATTACATTTTTATTCAATCATTTTGTATTGTAGTTTCGAAGAACCTATAAAAATAGAATTGGGTTCTATAAATTTATTAACACTTTATCTAAATTTTCTGCAGATTTAGCTAATTCTCTAAAATTATTTTGATTGTCTGAATTTAATGATTTATTATTACCCGGGAAGCCTAGTTCTTGCGTTATGAAAAAAATACCATATTAATCAAATGTCGAATTATTTTTCGATTTTCATTATTATTTATAGAAAGGCGTTCAGCTGTATTTCCGAATAATTTAAATTTTAAAGCGCAAGGGGTTTGTTCTTTTGATATTTTATGTTTTCTTAAGGCACAGTGTACTTCTTTAAGAATATTATATCACTAAAATTAATTGATTTAGTATTTCTGAAATTAATATGCAATACCAACAAAATAATTTATTACGGCTATTACTTCCCGCTAACCAAATACGTTTTTCTTTTTCATAATAAAGCTGAATAGGTTTCAACTGTATACAAGCCCATTCATTACGGGATGTTTCGATAATTATTTTTGGAAAGAAAATATCTACTTTTTAATAAAGATAATTTTCCCTTTATAATTTATAGTTTCTAGTACCACCCGGCCGACCCTGCCGCCCTTGACTGTTGGGCAGCTATCTATAAATTATTAATCATTTCAGGAAATCCACTCATTGGACCATTTTTGTTTGACTACAACCTAAACGGTCAGAGGTACCTAGAGCTTTTGCGGTTGTACCAGCCTTACGAGCTATTCTAACGGACGATGAATTGAGAAGAACTTGGTTTCAACAAGACGGATGTCCGGCTCAGAATACCATTCAAGTCAGGATTTTCTTAAGAGAGCAGTTTGACGAAAGAATAATTTCTTTAAATGGTCCAATATCTTGGCCTACTAGATCCCCTGACCTGTCGCCTTTGGATTTCTACCTCTGGGGTCACACGAAGAATGAAATCTATAAATTTGATCCCCCCGTAACCATAGAAATCCTTCTGTTCTGGACACATTTAGAAATATTAACCGAAATACACTTACCAGGGTTGTACGAAAAACAGTCACCAATTGTCAAAAATGTCTCGATGCAAATGGATGTCATTTTGCAGATTTGTAAATTAATGTTACCCACTTACAAAGTAGTTAAAGCTCATTTAGATTTTTTAAGTCGTAGTTTACGTTCATGTTGTATTGAAAATTCAATGCGTTCAATACATTACTTACTTATTAATGTAATCTTGTGACAAATAAATCATGGCCTCCTTTAAAAACATTGAAACCTAATTTACGAAGTGTGATATTTTGATGACACTAAAATCTTTAATGAACTTGTGAGATATCACTAGACTGGAAATTTTAGGCTCTTTCCAAAAATCGAAAAATCCAATATGGCGGTCATAAGAAAAGTGAAGGTTGATATATATATATATATATATATATATATATATATATATATATATATATATATATTGTACCTCGTTTCATTTGACTTGCTCTGACACTGCAAAAACTCCCCAGTATCCTCATGTGTTAAAATTAGCTAACAGTAAAGTTCCACACCCTAACCTTTATCGTATCTGATAAATAGATTTAATGGTATTTCTTGGTAGAAAGCTTAATACTGTGTGCAGTGGAATTACATGAGTTATATTGCATTGCTCAAGCAACAATATTTGTAACGGCAAAAACAGAAACAATAAACGAAAGGAATGAGGGTCCACAAATGAGATCTGTCTGCATGCAATGTTTCCTTGCATGTTCATTAAATAAATCGCTTTAACTTTTGAAATTTAAAATTATATTATCTTCGCTATAAATTCTATACTACATTGAAGATTAGTTTAGGTTTATTAGAAGACAGCATTCAAACCCAGTAGCGGCTCGTGGTCAATTATATTGGGAGGTCAATAACAAATTTAAAAATAGGCATACTTAAAATAAAAATAAATATCTTATGTTTAAGGGAAAATTTAAGACTTTCCCTTGAAAAATGTACCTAAAATTATTAGGTTTACGTTGATTGAAACTAATCTAGGTAAGGGGAGAATATTACATAAAAAAAAACTAATTTCATTTTAGTTTAAGTAACACGAGCTTTGTGGGGGGGGTGTTAACACATATACGTCTAAAAAAAAGTCTTTAAGTAAACGCATAGACAACTAAAAAAAAGTATTTACTTTATAGTAGATTCATTTTAGTTTAAGTCAAACAAATGATAAATGAAATGACCTACGCCCGTGTTATAAATAATCGAGTGGCAATGGTGACCGGTACGAACCTATAAAAATTCCTCCTTTTCTGTAATAAATATTCAAGATGGAATTATTTTTTTTGATACGCTACAAATGTTTATCGACTTTTATGTGTCATGTATAACCGCTCCGAGCCCGTCAACAGGTCAAGGCGAATTATAAAAATGCGATAATTACCGATAATTTTTATGGCGAACGAAGAGTGAGTTTACATGGTCAATTAATGATAAAATACATCTTTCACTTTTCAAAAGCTTGCTTGATTTTTACCACGCTTTTATTAAATAGCATCACTCCGCTGCAGTAGCGTGTATACGATATAGGCAAAAAAGCATTGCCTACCCTATGAAAATGGTTGGATAATCTATTTTTCTTTTGTCAGAATTCTTTTAATTATTTTAAATTGCTATGTTTTTTTTTCCATAAATTTACCATAAAATCCACGATCTATCATCAAAAATTAAAAAAAGTGTCGAACCACTCAAAATAATTCCATCACAAAAGCATTTTTGTTCTTCGCGACAAAAACAAACATCGTACAGTGACAAGTTATGGTTGTTCAATTTTTCAGAAATATTCAAACAAAACTCTACTCTGTAATGAAAGTCGTCTTCGTTAATCTCGTGAACCAATTGATATTTGAATGTAACACTTCTATGGGTCAAAGAATGTTCAGGATGAATTGCGTTGAACCTTAAAGCTGCAATTCTTCCACAATTATTGTTCCTACTGTAAATAACAATAATTTCATTTCTTTCATGTACCGTTTACGTCACTTTAAAAATCGTGAAAAAATTTGTCTTTGAGACTTCAAAGGTCAAAGGAAATGCACAAATTGTTCTAAAAGCATAAATACTTTCACCTCAGAGTAAGAATTAAAATAGAGATCACAATTCATTCATAAATCACTTTAGGGCTATACGCCAACATGGTTCCCCTATTTTTCACATTCTATCGACCAATGTTTACGATAAAACAAGAAGTGGGGATGGCTCATGTCCATGCCGTGGCCATTTGTTATTGAATGCCAGTGGCGGCGTGAGTTTTTACCTTAGAGGAAGAATAAAAATATAGTTCATTATTTACATATTTAACCACTGCCAAGATTACCTCACAGTATAAGGTCGATCGTACGACGATGCCAAGCCTAGCCAGGAACACCAATGTTTATACCAAGTTATATTAAGGTGAATATGTTTAAACATGATGCAATACAACTTTCATACAAAGAATAGTTATGTATTTCCAGTATTAGTTTCTAAGCAGTATAACGAAATTACTTTTATTGCAAATAGTAAAATACAAACTAAAATACCCAAAGTCTCAGATCAGATTTTACCAGTAACAAGAGTTTTAGTTAGCTATGGTAAACCCGATCGACAACTCCACGTATTAGACCATCCCACTGTGGTATTAGACCATCCCACTTTCATTGACAAGGGATCCTTACAGTAAAAAGTATAATAGTCTACAGTAAACATTGTTACAGAGTCACGTGACCGGCGTGGCTTAAAAACCAATAGCGGGTCGTGGAACTACAATAAATTTTAACATTAAAGAAATTAATTTGCTAAAAAATATTTTATTAGATACCAAGCTTTTCTTAGCGTCACTACTGCATGTGTTTTAATGTATTATTGTGTATTTGTTGATATGGCTCAAATTTAATTATATGTTTCTTTACTTAAAGAAGCAGTGTTTTAAAGGTGCGGTGACATTAGAAGAACATTAATTTTTTAAATATTTAATAAATAAGTTTTATTTACTTTATCTTGGACATTGCGAAACTAGGAGCTTTAGTTGACCTAACTATGGCGCGGCAATGTCAGTTTGTAAAAAAATGGCCGTTTAAGTTTGGAATTTTCTTTTAATCACTAAGTAAACAGCAAGATTTCCTTTTCTAGGAGACATATCTAATGGAAGATACCTTATTCACTTATTTTAACGTTTATTTCGTCGGGGGCCGTGTGAGAATCTTCAGAAGCAAAATGATCCAAAAAAGACTCTGAGGTGATTTTTTTCCTTTCTTCCTATCAGAGAATTAAAATAATTATAGAATATACCTATACTATATTAAAATAGGCGAAGGGCGTCTCACGCTCAAAAAAACGTTAAATGGTGATTTTTTGGGTATTAAAAGTAAAAATGTGTTCGTAAACATGTTCTAAACTGGTTAGAATTTAAGAATAAAACGGTGGCCTAAATAAATGTTTAAAAATATCTGAAAAAAGTACTTATCGGATTGATTGATTGATTGATGACATCCCTATTTTAAATATTTATTACTAAAAATGTATGAATTGCTCACTTAATATCGATTTTTAATCAAATCTGTCTAAATATTAAAATTCGCTCGCATTCTAAGCATTTCTACTCTCATTTTTAAATATTTACTAAAAATGTATGATATGTATTTTCAAATACCCCCCGATTCCTACTTTCTTTCAGCCAAATCTACACAAATGTTAAAATTTCGCCGCCATGTTGGCATTACAATCTTGAATTTTTAATTCTCAATTATTGACTAAAATTTCATAACTTTCGTTCTTAAATACTTCTAGATACTGATATTTCAGCCGAATCTGTACAAATGACAAAATTCGTTCGCTATATTGGCGCCACCATTTTGATTTTTGTTGTGCATTCTTAAATAATCCCCACAAATGTTAAAATCATCCGTCCGACCTGTTGACATTGTCATTTTGACACCGTTATTTTGAATTTTTAAATGCTGACACTTTTAAATTTTCCTAGGAACTGATTTTCAGTTTTAGCCACACAAGTAACAAAATTCGTCGGCCGAATTGGCGCCGCCTTTTGGATTTCTAAACGTTGACTAAAAAAATTCGGATTTTTTATATTCGAAAGTGTATGCACGTCAAATTTGAAAATAATCGATAATGGAAGTGCTGAAAAATCCATTACAAGATTTGAACCAGACATACAAACATACAATCAGAGGAATAGGAAGCTAATAAAAGCACGACAAAAGCATTGATTTTAGTTTAAAACTCTAACACCCGTATTTACTAAAGAGGTTTAACTTTAGACAAGGTCTAACTTGAGATGACAATTTCAACAACTGAACAAATAATTTTTCTAAATGTCACAATTACAAAATGCTAGTGACATAAGACAAACATAACTAAAAACTAAAGTTTAATAATATATAAATAACTAATTTCCTTTTAAACTTACCTAACTTAATGGGTTGATTTTAGATAGCGAAGTAGAGAACGATTATTTCTTTGAAGTTTGTAAAAATACTTTTTACTTATTTGCCTGCATGGCCCATTTCTTCATTTTCGTACATCAAATATTTTAACAGGTTGTCATTTTGTTTCGCCATATAGAATTCATGCCAATATTTTACCAGTTTTTTTTTTATATCAGACATAATTTTTGTGGAAAATTAAATAAAATTAGAGTTAATCGAGTAAGTGGATTTTTTAGCCATACTGGAACAGACCGACCGACCGACAGTAATGGAAAAATATGAGGATCTGTAAAAACCTGGAACGATAATTTTTTCACGATTAATGATATTTCCTTATGCGGGAAGTGAAAACTTAAGCCGTCACTGGCATTTTTCAACAAATGGCCACGGCTTGGGCATGGGCCATCCCCTCTTCTTGTTTTATCGTAAACATTGGTCAATAGAATGTGAATGAATTGTGATCTCTATTTTAATTCTTACTCTGAGGTGAAAGTATTTATGCTTTTAGAACAATTTGTGCATTTCCTTTGACCTTTGAAGTCTCAAAGACAAATTTTTTCACGATTTTTAAAGTGACGTATACGGTACATGAAAGAAATGAAATTATTGTTATTTACAGTAGGAACAATAATTGTGGAAGAATTGCAGCTTTAAGGTTCAACGCAATTCATCCTGAACATTCTTTGACCCATAGAAGGGGAACCATGCTGGCGCATACCCCTAACGTGATTTATGAATGAGTTGTGATCTCTACTATAATTCTTACTCTAAGGTTTTTACTTTCTGCATAGGAAAATATCATTAATCGTGAAAAATCATCGTTCTAGGTTTTTATAGATCTTTTTTTTTTCATTTCTATCGGTCGGCCGGCCTGTTCCCGGTAAAGATGAAAAACCTACTTACTCGATTATCTTTAATTTTATTTAATTTTCCACAAAAATTACGTCTGATACAAAAAAGAAACTAGTAAAATATTGGTATGAATTTAATATGGCGAAACAAAATGACGACTTATTAAAATATTTGATTTAGGAAAATGAAGAGATGGGCCATGCTTTATTATCTTTGATAAAAAGAATGATTCTTACCTATTTAATGAGGCAAATAGGTATTTTTACCGTTCTATGGCATGATTCTCAGTGTTTTCATAAATGTTTGCGGATTTTATTAATGCCAATAATAAGATTTGCGAGATTGTAATCTTCTAATATATTTTTAATTAAATTGTGTAATTATACTAAGATTTTGAAATCACTTCGGAAATCACGAGGTCCCATCCGAAAAAACGAAATTGGTTTTCACTTTTTGAATTACTTACAAAGAAATAATCGTTCTCTACTTCGCTATCTAAAATCAAACCATTATGTTAGTTAAGTTTAAGAAGAAATTAGTTTATTTACATATTATTAAACTTTTAGAGTTTTAAACTAAAAAACAATGCTTTTAACGCGCTTCTCTACTCGTCTGATTGTATGTTTGTATGTCTGGTTCAAATCTTGCAATGGATTTTTTACCACTTCCACATTACCGATTATTTTCAAATTTGACATGCGTACACTTTCGGATATAAAAAATCCGAATTTTTTTAATCAGCGTTTGGAAATCCAAAATGGCGGCTCCAATAAGGCCGACGAATTTTGTTACTTGTGTAGATTAAACTGAAAATCGGTGCCTAGGAAAATTTAAGAGTGTCAGCATTTAAAAATTCGAAATAGCGGTGTCAAAATGACAATGTCAACATGTCGGACGGATGGTTTTAACATTTGTGGGGATTATTTAAGAATGCACAACAAGATTCAAAATGGTGGCGCCAATATAGCGAACGAATTTTGTCATTTGAACATATTCGGCTGAAATATCGGTATCTAGAAGTATTTAAGAATGAAATTTTAGCGAATATTTGAAAGTCAAAAACGACGGTCCTAACATAGTGAACTAATTTTAAAATTTTTGCAGATTTGATTAAAATTCGGCATTTGGGGGTATTTAAGCCTTCACATCATGAATTTTTGTCAACATTTAATATTCCAAGACAGAACAACGCAACATTTGCGCGGCGGAATTTTAACATTTGTATAGATTTGACTGAAAGAAGTTCGGCATCTAGGGGTATCATCCGAAACCCTATTATTTCCCCAGATTTCATCCAAAATCTAGTGATTTTCGAAATCGCAGTACGTTTGTTTTACGCCGTAATTAATAATAATAGCTTAAATTAGGTTAGCATATAATAACATCTAGGTAATTATTGGGCATATTTATAATTTTAATATCTTAATATAGTGTATACGGAAGCGTATAAGAGCCACAATTTTTTTTATTTTTAAATTCTGACTTTGAAGTCGGAATTTAACAAAATTCTGAGTTGAAAGTCAGAATTTAACAAAATTCTGAGTTTAAAGTCAGAATCTAACAAAATTCTGAGTTTAAAGTCGAAATTTAACTAAATTCTTAGTTTTTAAGTCAGAAATTAACTAAATTCTGAGTTTAAAGTGGGAATTTAACTAGATTCTGAGTTTAAAGTCGGAATTTAACAAAATCAAAGTTTAAAGTCAGAATTTAACAAAATTCTGAGTTTAAAGTCGAAATTTAACTAAATTCTGACTTTAAAGTCAGAAATTTAAAGTAAGAAATTAACTAAATTCTGAGTTTAAAGTAAGAATTTAACTAAATTCTGAGTTTAAAGTTTAAAGAATTTAACGAAATGCATTTTTGACGTCTTCTGCCAAACCTGAAATTGGTGTCAGGAGATAGATAATTAAATATTAAGACAGATAAGTGAAATCCATTTCGTTGCAAGTTAACTTGTTTGAGACTTACCGAGCTTCAAAGGGTCCAAATTGTCATTGTTCAAGCGCCATTTTTTCGAAAACAGTTAAATTTAGGCATGAGAAAAGTAACTCAATAAGTGCTCGGATTTTTTAGAAAAATATAAAAATTTAATAAAATATAGGGCATTTCATTTAAAAAACGGACGATGCCTCCGGTTTGAGGTGGAAGCGGCAACACCGCGCAATTTAAAATATTTGATAACCAGGGTATATTATATTCATCTATGGCCAAAGCCAAATTCTCAAAACATCCTATTCGTTGGTTCTCCAGATATTTCTAATAGGACACTCAACTTGAATCAGCCTGAAACAGAGGGAGAGATCTATCAGTATGTTTCGCGAGACACCCTTAAATCGTTGAAACATATATGAACCGTTTCTTAAGACTTATTTTTCGTTCTGTATTACCTTTTTTATTTTATGAACCTTTTAATGTATATTTTTTCTTGTATTCATTTTGGCTTTTTTTTCAGCAATAGAAATAAATAAAATGAACTAATTAAACATATGTTTAATTTATCTGGAACTTATTTAACACTCAAAAATCAAAATAGGAAACTTTTATTTTGTACCCTCCCCCCCTTTTATCATTTTTTAACTATCTGTAGTTTCGTGGAACAATTCATAGCGCATTTGCCATTATTCAAACCAGAATGTTGAACTTGTTTTTTTGGTTCCAGTCTGTTATACAATCGTACGGACTAAATTCTGACTTTAAACACAGAATTTAGTTAAATTCCGACTTTAAACTCAGAATTTTATTAAATTCCGACTTTGAACTCAGAATTTTGTTAAATTCTGACTTTAAACTCAGAATTTAGTTACATTCCGACTTTAAACTCAGAATTGAAAAATAAAAACATTGTGGCCCTTCTACGCTTCCGTATATATATATATTCGATAATTATTTTATATCTCTGATAGGAAAAACCATTGTAATCGTCAAAAAAATTACCTCAGAGGCTTTCTTGTATCATTTTACTTCTGAGGATTCAATATGACTCCCGCCGAAATAAGCGTTCTATTAAACTGTACCAAATTGGTCAATACGTCATGTGACCCCAAATAAGTGAATAAGGTATCTTCCATTAGACATTACAAGTTCCCTGGAAAAGGAAATCTAGCTATTTACTTAGTGATTAAAAGACAATTCCAAACTTAAACGACCATTGTTTTGCAAACTCACATTGCCGCACCATAATTAGCTCAACTAAAGCTCCTAATTTCGTAATGTCCAAGATAAAGTAAAGAAAACTTATTAAATATTTAAAAAATCACTGTTCTCCTAATGTCACCGCACCTTTAGAACATTGCTTCTTGAAGTAAGGTTGAACGGTAACAACAATTACACAATAATACATTGAAACACATGGAGTACTAAAGCTAAGAAAAGCTAGGTACCCAATGACAGTTTTAGTTAATTAATTTCTGGGTTAAAATATTTTTTCTCAAATTAATTTTTTTAATATTAAAGTTTATTGTAGTTCCACGAACCGCTCTTGGTTTTTAAGCCCCGCCGGTCACGTGACCCTGTAACAATATTTGCTGTAGACTATTGGACTATTATACTATAAGGATCCCTTGTCAATGAAAGTGGGATGGTCTAACACGACAGTGGGATGGTTTAACACGTGGAGTAGTCGATCGGGGCTGTCAAATCTAATTAAAACTCTTGTCACTGGTATAATCTGATCTGAGGCTTTGGGACTCGTTGGGAATATTTGTATATGGCTCACGAAAAGTTAAGTTTTAGTTTGAAAACTTATAAAATACATTGTTACAAAATGTCTAATTATTCAAATGCAAAAAATATATAGTAAACAAGTACATACAAAATATTATCCACATCCCTACAGGTTCCGAATCAATAGATTCAACCAGTTCTAACTTGTTTTACTAGAGTTAGAGTGGACACGCTAATCACGCAAATAATTGAACGCGACTGATAATAAGAGAGCCTAGTTCAATTGCTTTATTTTGGAGGTTTATTGCTGCGTTATGCAAGGAATATTATTATTTTTTGTCAAATAAACCTATAAACATTTAAAAACATAAATAGTCGCAATTAGTCATAGTGAAAAATTGCATTTGTTTACCTAAATTATGCATTTTGCGCGTGTGCACTGCTCAGGCCTTGAAGTTGCGAAGTTGAAAATAGGCGCAAACTATTTCCCACTCAAACCTCTTGGGGCCCGTTATTTGGGGTGGATACATTTAGTTGAAACACTATATATGCTTATAAAATTTTCCTTCACTGGCTTATAAACAAAATAGTAATATAATTTGTTAAACTGGTATTGGTTTTATATGGTAAACAATCCATGTGGGTAAAATTACACTCGAGCAGTCAGGCGTGTATAAAAATATTAAACGAATAGCAAACAGCTAACATTAACTATTTTGTATTCTTCTAACTTCTTACTTTACAGCCTATAGAAGATAACCATTATAAAATACTTTTCTTGAATTACAATAAGGCATTGTCTAACTAAATAATATATGAAGGTATTCGGACGACGTAGATTTGAATAATAATGCAGGAGATAAGAACAACGAACCGTATTGTTTATACATTCAATAGGCGGCACATTATTTAGTCGGTGATTTTTTTTAAATTTCTCTCGAAGTAAAAGTAAAGTGAGTGACGACGCTGACAACAATAATAATTCATTCTCTTTTAAAGGGCGGTTAGTTAGGCACGCCTTTTTACACTTGCGTCTACCTAATATTACTGATCTCAAAGAATTTCAGTTTTATTGTGTTGGTAGCTTTCTTATATATTAATCAGTACCACATAGGAAAACAGCAGCAAGATATTACTCATACTATAAACGGAAACATGGCAACACTGGCAGCCAATATATATATATATATATATATATATATATATAATATATAACTATATATATAATTATATATATATAATATATAACTATATATATATATATATATATATATATATATATATATATATATATATATATATATATATATATATATATATATTATATATATATAATATATATATATATTTATATATATATATATATATATATATATATATATATTTATATATATATATATATTTATATATATATTATATATATATATATACATATATATATACACTGTGTCCGAGATAAGGAGGGCCACTATGGGGATTTTGGAAACGGTAAGAGATACAACTTTGGTTAAATGGGAGAAAAGTTGCGTAATCAAGGGTCTAAGAAAATGGCGTTTTCAAATTCCTGAAACATTTTTCGGATTTTGAGATATTTTGAAAAAATTGGATTTTTTGATTTTACGAACTATTTTTTTCTGGCGTTATTATTTGCCCTAGAGCGAAACCAATAACAATTCTCCACAGCAACTTTTAATGCTCTTTAGGACGACGTTATTAGTTTCTTAATCTGACGTTTCGTTTTTGTGGGACCATCATCAACTTCATTTTTTTAAATACGGCCCTGATATTCTGATATCAGATTCTGAAAGCCCTTTCTATTTCGAATTCAACGATGTATAACACTTTATGGTTTAATTGCGTTTTAGTCTTTTTTTCTTGCCTTACACAAGAAAATTCCTATTACGGACCTGTACACACCAATACACATATGAAAACCGAAATAGTATTGACGACTTGACTTTTTTTTTAATGTAGATTAGTTTTAGGCCAATAATGGACATTTCATCTAATATAAAAACATCATTTTATTCGTAATCATACAGTCATATGAAAAATTCAAATTCTGCAGGTATTTTCTCGTGTACCATTCGCAGTATGAACGACGATAATTTTCCAAATACATACATACGCAAAAATTAATTAATAGAAGACATGAATTATTGCGCACTAAAACATAAGCAAATGTGTCAAAAAATCAACGTTACTGACAATTATTAAAGAAAAGCAGGCTCCGGAAAACAAATGAATGTGTTGATGGCCTCTTATACATTTGAATTGTCAGCTAACGTTGATTGTTTGACACATTAGCTTACTGTGTAATTTAGTGCGCAATAATTAGTCATTTCTTCTATTAATTATGTTTTCTAACGAAGAAAAGTTTGACATGGTGGCGTGTTTCATTTCATCCAACAGAAATTGTTCTGTTGCGGAGCGTTTGTACTTGCAAAAATATCCCAAAAGAAGACAGCCAAATCAAAGGACCTTTAGCAAATTAGTGGCAAACCTTAAAGCATATGGTTCTTTCAAAAAACCTGTAGTTTCGCGACAAAAGAAGAGCAATGAAGAAACAGTACATAATGTTTTGTTAGCGGTCACTGAAAATCCCTGTACATCAGTCCGATTGGTCGAACGAAATGTTGGTATTACAAAATCAACGACGCATTGTATTTTACAAAAACAAAAGTTCCATCCGTATAAGTACAGAATTTGTCATGGACTTCGACCAGGCGATTTAGAGCGACGTCGCTCATTCTGTGAATGGTACACAAGAAAATGCCAGGAGAATATGTATTTTCCATATTACATAATATGGTCTGATGAAAGTATGGTTACGAATAACGGTATTTTCAATAGACGAAATGTTCATTATTGGTCTGAAACCAATCCACGTTTAAACAAAACGTCGAGGCACCAACACCGCTTTGGTTTTAATATGTGGGCTGGTATTATTGGCACAAGGATTGTAGGACCATTTATTTACAACCACAACCTGACATCAGAGCGTTACCTACATTTGCTGCAAAATGATTTAGAGGATGCTCTCGATAATATGCCTCTGGCGACAGTTCGCAACTGTTGGATGCAGCAAGATGGTGCACCTGCACATAATTCCAGAGCCGTTCGAGCATATCTATCCATGAGATTTCCAGAGAAGGTGATTAGCACGCATTCGGAAACACCCTGGCCAGCGCGTTCATCCGATATAACCCCGCTTGATTTTTTCGTATGGGGGTTTGTTAAGAATCATGTTTATCAGCGAAATTTTGCTACAGAACAAGAACTGAGGGGGTTAGTTTTGGAAGCCTTTGCTAATATTACTCCACAAATTTTGGATAGGGTGTTAGAATCAACGGTTAGAAGGTGCTATCTATGCTTAGAAAACGACGGAAATCTTTCTGAACATTTAATATAAATTTAGTTGTTTTGTTCGTATTCCCTTGTTGTTGCTTTTTAATTTTTAGATCTTCTGCTAAATTAATTGTATTTGATCTTTGTTTATTCTATTAAATTAGTGCATCAATTCAACCACTAGATTATTATTAAACACCTAAATGACATAAAGTGTCATATGTTATGGCTAATTGTTTATTCTTTGAAATTAAACTAAACTGAACTTAACTAAACTATGTACAGGTCCGTAATAGGAATTTTCTTGTGTAAGGCAAGAAAAAAAGACTAAAACGCATTTAAACCATAAAGTGTTATACATCGTTGAATTCGAAATAGAAAGGGCTTTCAGAATCTGATATCAGAATATCAGGGCCGTATTTAAAAAAATGAAGTTGATGATGGTCCCACAAAAACGAAACGTCAGATTAAGAAACTAATAACGTCGTCCTAAAGAGCATTAAAAGTTGCTGTGGAGAAGTGTTACTGGCTAGGGCAAATAATAACGCCAGAAAAAAATAGTTCGTAAAATCAAAAAATCCAATTTTTTATATCAAAATCCGAAAAATGTTTCAGGAATTTATATATATATACTTATATATATATATACCGTTTATATCCCCATAGTATATATATATATAGTTTATATATATATATATATATATATATATATATATATATATATATATATATATATATATATATATATATATATATATATATATATATATATATATATATATATATATATATATATATATATATATATATATATATATATATATATATATATATATATATATATATATATATATATATATATATATATATATATATATATATATATATATATATATATATATATATATATATATATATATATATATATATATATATATATATATATATATATATATATATATATATATATATATATATATATATATATATATATATATATATATATATATATATATATATATATATATATATATATATATATATATATATATATATATATATATATATATATATATATATATATATATATATATATATATATATATATATATATATATATATATATATATATATATATATATTATATATATATATACATATTATATATTTATATATATATACATATATATATATATATATATATATATATATATATATATATATATATATATATATATATATATATATATATATATATATATATATATATATATATATATATATATATATATATATATATATATATATATATATATATATATATATATATATATATATATATATACAACGAAAGAACTAACGGTAAGGATTACTCCTTCACCATTCTCTCGATAATCGACCAAAACATGACGCTATGTTTGTTTCCAGGGCCAAGGAGCCATCTGCTACCGTGGTATCTGTCCAGGCAAGGCTCATCAGGCAGTTTCCTTGGGTGGTATCGGTATTAAAACGAAAATACCGTATTTCTGGAAACAAACATGTTTTGGTCGATTCTCGACAGAATGGTAAAGGAGTAATCCTTACCGTTAGTTCTTTCGTTTTGTATAACTTTTTACGACCAAGAACCCCACAGAAATTGAAATTTCTGTTTCTCTTCTATATATATATATATATATATATATATATATATATATATATATATATATATATATATATATATATATATATATATATATATATATTTGGCTCTCTTTCTTTTCATTCAACGGGCAAATGTATAAACAAATGGATGGTGCTCCAATGGCATCCTCGCTATCACCAGTAGTCGCGAATTTATTTATGATATACTTCGAGAAAGAAGCTCTTGAGAAAGCAAGTTTAAAGCCCAAATTATGGATTCGTTATGTGGATGAGATATTTATTATATGGCAACATGGTCATGCAGGGCTCGAAATATTTCTGACTCACGTAAATTCAATCCGTCCCATAATACGATTTACTCTAGAGTTAGAGGAAAACAACAAACTACCTTTTTGAGATGCTGCATAACGGACATTTGGAATACCCCGTGTACAGAAAACCAACACATACAGACAGATATTTAAACGCAAAATCACATCATCACCCAGCACAAATCACACAAGTCACAGCTGTGACAAATACCCTAATATCCAGATCCGTGCGATTAACTGAAACACAGACGAGACAAAACTAACTTGAGGTAGTATCTAGTGCTTTAAAGAAAAATGGCAAAAATTATGACCCGGGAAAGCAACAAGTAGTCTTACCATATGTAAAAGGCACAACAGACATAATCGGAAGAATTCTTAGGAAACACAACATACAAACAATACGCAAGCCACAATCAACTATAAGTAAACTACTTGGAAACCCAAAAGATAAAAATCAAACTGGGAAACCACGGAGTATACGGCATTACGTGCTAGGACTGTGAAAAGTTGTACGTGGGGCAAACTAACAGGCGAATATCAGCAAAAGTGGAAGAGCATAAACTCAGCATCAGAAACAAACAAACAACCTCAGCTTTATTCCTATATCGTCAGGAAACCGGCCATAAAATAAAATTTCGATGGGTGTAGGGAGATTGCCAATATAGATATATATTTTTATAAGACTAGAATAATCCGAGAAGCCATAGCAATTGAAAAAGAAGGTGATTTGAATAAAAGGGACGAACCATTAAAACTACCAACAGTATAGAAGACAATAATCGACAAAGCTAAAATCGCAAAAACTCAAGCGCAATTAGCACAATAACAACAGTACCACCTGGAAAACATAAATAACGACCAACGGCCACGCAGATATAACCTTCGGCTCCGAGTAGGGGTATAAAAGGAAGCGTCGCAGTCACCAACACTTCAGTCTCTATTCGGACCCGAGAAAGAAAGCTTCCAAAATGCCAAATGTCATTTTGGCGAAACGTCAGTAAAACTGTTCTTTTAAAAACGACAGTAATGAACGGATGTACACCCGGAATGAAAACACATATATATATATATATATATATATATATATATATATATATATATATATACATATATACACTTATGGAAATTTGATACGACTATGACAAAATTTTAGTAATATTTGTAATATGATATTTTCTAATTCGTATAGGCGATTTAAATAAACTATTTTCTGTTTTAAAGGTACATTATTAGACAATATATAACGTGATTCAAACGCAGCTGTTTTTTACCCCAAATTTAACTACATTTTTGAGTTAAACTGCAAATCCCAAAATTTTGATTGTCATGTCAAATGATAGCCCCAATTTTGCTTTAAAATATGTTTTTTTAAAAATCTTTGCCAACTTGTTCCCTTTTTAAGCTATAGAGCTTTTTCTAAACACCTACATAATTGTACGATCTTTTGTTATACATTTGAGTAAGTAAAAGAGGCTTTCAAACGAAGTTAAAAAATAAACAAACGTCAAAAATTTGTTTGCTTCCCTTGGCTATTTTTTAATAGTTCTTTTATCACAATGGACGCCAAAAATATTTTTATCCAGTAAACTTTGGTAAAATGCAGGGGGCGCCGAAAGGTGAAAGGACAGCCCCCCTTGGCTCGGCCACTGAAGAAAATATACACAGTACAGTTATTACAAAGGAATACACTACCTCTTATGGCAGGGTTCTTATCAATTTTCTTGCTTGTCCTTAAAGATAAAGGTACGAAACCTAGTTTTTTTAATCAGCATGAAGATGAATTTTATTTATTGAAATAATATTATACAAGCTGATCTGTTTAAAATAACAAAGTCGATGCTCATTTTTTACTTTCCAATTGTCATTTGTTTATTCCGTAAATAAAAGCATAAAACTTTTGTATGCATCAAAATTAGGAAAAAGCATACCTATATAAAAATATTTTTAGAGTTTTGGGGGGCGTCCAAACCCCTAGGACCCCCCTCCCACTGACTATGTTCCTGGCAATCCATTAATCTAGAAAATTTTTTAGAAAATAAATAATTTGCAAAAAAAAACTTGTGTACTTTTTTCTGCAAAAGAATTATGGCCACCGTTTGTATATTTCTATCTCGAATAGTTTATACACTATAGATAGGTAATTTTGGATTGTATTGTATTTCTAAACAATATACGGGTTCTTGTGTCGTTAACGAACTTACGAATTCGTTGTTTTTCTTTAGTTTTTAATGATAGCTTATGGTGTGTCAGTTTTTTAACCAACAATCATCAAAAAGAATTGTTTTATTATCCTTCTTCAAATGCTATTTAAACAAAATAAATACACAAACGCCGAATTAAAACAACTGTATTATCGACCAGATATCATTAAAGAAACAAAATCCAGCAGATTACAATGGGCAGGACACGTACAGAGGGTGCTAGATGACAAGCGGATAAAAGTTGCTTGGGAAGAAGTACCAGTAGGAAGAAGACCCCGGGCAGACCTAGAATGCGATGGAGAGACAACATCACCAAGGATCTGGAAATCATGGGGGTGACTAACTGGTAAGAAACCATGTATGACAGGGCCCAATGGAAACAAATAGTCCTTGCAGCCAAAACCCACCCAGGGTCAGGGTTGAAGAGCTACCAAGAAAAAGAGAGGATGCTATTTATTCAGAGTCTACCGAAGTTTGAGGAAGTTTTATGCTTGTATACCTTGACAATTACTAAAATAAACTGTTTTGACTAACATTCATTAACCAACTTATATACATTGTTCTTATATTTCTAAATGTTTTTTAACAATACCAAAATTATTTCACATATAGAAGGAAATTGTTAAGTTAAATGTCAGATATGACATATTTGGACAGTGTTGCCATGTTACCAGCAGATTTTCAAATAGTGTATTATAAAAATTGGAGCGAGCTATGTTAGTTTAAGAAGTTTCTTTTAATATAAATAAAGTTTGTTTATTTTGATTAGTTTAGGAATGGTTAGGTTTACTGTAAAGAAAGCACGCCAACAAAATTTCAAATCTATATTAAAACAAGGATTTTTTTTTAACAAAACCTATAACCTATATAGGTGGAACTGTCTCGTTGCCGTTAGGTTAGCCTAAGTTCCATCGATAAAACCATCATTAAAGCTTATGATATATATTAGAAGAAAATCAGGTGAGTGTAGCAATTCTGCATATACATTTGTTCCTCCATTTTATCAAATTCATCATAATAGAGAGATTTTGCACAGAAAAGAAGTCAAATTTGAGAACTTTTTCGTTTTTTTTTCTAGAAAAAATGGGAAATGTTGCGTGTTTCCACTATTAATTTACTCTATACTCCATATGCTATCATTTAAAATTAAAAATAAAACTACAATGCATTCTAAGTAAACTGCGACACGAACAGTTGATGTTATTAACTTATTTGTTTTTGTTTCAGGATATAAACATATTTTGGTTCAAAAATTGTAATCATTATGGAGAAAATGTGAATAAAAATTATTTTTTAGTTGGTAATTTTATTGTCAACAATATAAATTTGAATATTTTTAAAACTATTTAATTGGGTTTTATTTAATTTTATGTTTTGATACAAATATTTGATGTATCGCCATTAATTAAAAAATATGTGTAACTTGTAAATATCGATTACGTTTCCTATTAAGATTATGTACAACTAGTATATATATATATATATATATATATATATATATATATATATATATATATATATATATATATATATATATATATATAGTGTGTATCAGCCAAATGGAATAAATTCGATAATAAATAACTGGGGGCGTGTTCGGAAAAACGCTTGGACCCGTCGAATGGTATTTTTAGTTGCTCATTTTCTCCAATAAAAACTTTTTATACAGGGTGTGTCCTGTAACAGTGGTCAATGCCAACTTTCTTATTTCAAATGCAACACCCCGGATATTATTTAATTTTTGGATTCTTTAGGAGATTCTAAACATATTTTATGTTCAATGTCCTATACCTATCTTCAACTATTTCGGCAATATTAAGTGTTTTCAAATTTATTTTTATTTTATTTATTTCGAATTTATTATTATTCATGAAAGTGGCTCTGGTTACTGAACTATTTATTTGATTACAAAAATTCGCTACAACACACTCAATACTTATTTACCATTTAGGTCTTCATATTAAGAATGTAAGCAAAAACCATTTTAGCGTTCCTTTTTATTGATATGGAACAAAAAGAGCCAGTTTTGTTTACTTTTAAGTTTTGTTTACTTTTGTGTAAAATGCCTGGCCTTTCTCTTTGCAAAGCAGTAGTTGTCAGTGTCAGTGACATAGTCTTTTGAATTACGTTAACTGCATAATACCTAATATCAGAAAAATGGTTCATTTAACAGAAATGCATAAAATAACAATTCTACAAATGATTGGTTATGGAGATAACACACGAACACAAGTGGAAGTTGCTCGCTTATTTCATGAAAAATTTCCAAATTTGCCGCATACATCCCAAGGGACAATTAGTAAAATAGAAAAGCAGTTTCGCGAGCTTGGACATGTGAGGCAGATAAAAAAAGCAGCTGCCAATTCAATAAATGATGATACTAAATTGGATATTATGCTTGAGTTTGAGGAAAACCCACATTCGAACATTAAAACAAAATAAAATGCATGCCGCTATTGGTCTAGGGAAAATCCTCACTGGATCAGCGAAGAACATACTCAATATCCTGAAAAGGTTAATGTTTGGACAGGAATTGTTAGGGATCATATCATAGGCCCCTTTTTCATTGACGACAATTTGAATGGCGATAATTATTTAGCACTGCTCCAAAATAATGTCGTGCCAACTTTGACAAATTTGTATCCGGATCCAGCAAACCCACAAGTTCCAGCGAATATGATATGGTTTCAGCAAGATGGAGCACCGCCCCATTACCAAATTAATGTCCGGCAGTACCTCAACGGAATATTTCCAAATCGGTGGATAGGGAGACGAGGATCGATAGAATGGCCAGCGCGATCCCCTGATCTGACGTCATTAGACTTTTTCTTATGGGGACATATTAAAAATGTTGTATACAAAACTAAACCCCTCGACTTAGCTGACTTAAGAAGACGAATAACGCTTGCGATTAGATCGGTCACGCCTGAGATGCTAAATAACGTTAGAAGAAATTTCTATTTAAGATTAGGAATTTGCCAAGACGTTCGCGGCGAGCATATTCAACAGTTCCTAAATTAACTTTTTACTTTTGTTTATACATTATGAAGAAATAAATAATTTTATTTTTTTAATCTTAATTTTTGCAATAAATTTGAAAACACTGAATATTGTCGAAATAGTTGAAGATAGGTATAGGACATTGAACATAAAATATGTTTAGAATCTCCTAAAGAATCCAAAAATTAAATAATATCCGGGGTGTTGCATTTGAAATAAGAAAGTTGGCATTGACCACTGTTACAGGACACACCCTGTATAAAAAGTTTTTATTGGAGAAAATGAGCAACTAAAAATACCAATCGACGGGTCCAAGCGTTTTTCCGAACACGTCCCCATTTATTTATTATCGAATTTATTCCATTTGGCTGATACACACTGTATATATATATATATATATATATATATATATATATATATATATATATATATATATATATATATATATATATATATATATATATATATATATATATATATATATACACACAGTGTGTCTAGTTAAGTTCTTTACATATGGGAAACTTTTTTATTAGTAGTTTTACGGAAAAAAGTTACTCTTTATAAAAAGTTCTGCTTTCTGCCAAAATAATATTAAAATATTCAAACTTGAGATTACATATACAGGGTGGTCAAAAATTCCAAAGAATCGAAATTGACTCAAGAGAAAAGTATCTTTGACTTTTATTTTATAGTAAAATGTAATACAAAATCTTACTTAGAATAAAAAAACATATCTAGCACTAGAGTCGTTGCTTCCGATCTGAAATGACTTCTTAAGGAATGTAAAACTTTGGCTTCTTACTGGCAAGTCCAGTTTCTTACTTTTGTTCCTACCTACATACCAGCAAAATGTCCTTATTTATCGATTGTTGATAATGGCATTGTCACTGCCATTGTCAACCAAAATATTGTATTACTTTATTGAAACATCAGTTTGAATATTATAGTAAAAAGAAATACCGCTGAAATTAAGCAAAGAAGATAAAATTGAAATAATTTTAATTGTCGGAGAAAATTATAAAACATTTCGAGAAGCTGCAGACATTTTTAACAACAGACACCCCTATAAAATTATACATTTCACAACAGTGGGGAATATTCTAACTAAATTCAGGACTTTTGGAAATGTAGAAAATAACTTATAAACTAATTTTCATTCTAATAAACATTACATGTAAATAACTTAATTAACAATAAAATAACTATTTCGTCACTGCACATTTGCCTCAACTTATCCACCATCTCTTTCCATACAGGTAACCGTTCTTACAGAAAATTCTCTTAAAACGTTTCTAATCATGGCAGGCGTTATGGCCTGTATCTCTTCCCTAATTACCCTGGTCAAATCATCAACATTCTGAAATGGCTTCTTTAGATACACTTTCTCTTTTAAGTAGCCCCAAAAGAAATAATCAAGAGGGCTCAAGTCCGGAGATCTAGCTGGCCAGAAAATATCAGAATACCTGTCGATTACTCGTCCATTAAAAATAAAATTTAAGTATTGTCTTAAATCCCTTGCTCCGTGGCATGGTGCGCCATCCTGCTGGTACCATATTTGGAACCTCTCACTTATGGGTAGTTCATGAATAAAATCGTACAAGTAAGTATTTAGAAAATCCAAGTCGCGTTGACTATTTAAATTATGTCGAAAAAAACTGGTCCAATTACTCTATCTTTATAAATTCCGCACCACACATTTGTTTTGAATGAAGACTGATCACGAATTTGTATAACAAAATTAGGATTAACGTCACTCCACCAACGAGAGTTTTGCGAACTTACAGTCCCATTGGAAGTAAACGTTGCTTCATCGGTAAAAATATTGCGTCTTGCCATAAAAGGATCATCTTCTAGCTCCCCTTGTATCAGACAGCAAAACTCGAACCGTCGCTCAGTCTCCTGGTCTCAAGGTATGTATAAATTTTGGTTTGTAAAGTCCAAAACTGTTTTCTTTCAATATTTCTGAAACTGGATGTTTACCTATGTTATTTGGTAATGTTGCTGACCTTTTGCGTAGGGACTTTTTAGGGTCTTCTATCACAGTTTGATTGTAGTTTCGTCATTCGCAACCTTTTACCTCCGTTTCTTGTTAAAGTTATTTTCTACATTTCCAAAAGTCTTGAATTTAGTTACAATATTACCCACTGTTGTGAAATGTATAATTTTATCGGGGTGTCCGTTGTTAAAAATGTCTGCAGCTTCTCGAAATGTTTTATAATTTTCTCCGACAATTAAAATTATTTCAATTTTATCTTCTTTGCTTAATTTCAGCGGCATTTCTTTTTACTATAATATTCAAACTGATGTTTCAATAAAGTAATACAGTATTGTGGTTGACAATGGCAGTGACAATGCCATTATCAACAATCGATAAATAAAGAAATTTTGCTGGTATGTAGGTACGAACAAAAGTAAAAAACTGGACTTGCCAGTAAGAAGCCAAAGTTTTACATTCCTTAAGAAGTGATTTCAGATAGGAAGCAACGAATCTAGTGCTAGATGTTTTTTTATTCTAAGTAAGATTATGTATTACATTTTGCTATAAAATAAAAATTAAAGGTACTTTTCTCTTGAGTCAATTTCGATTTTTTGGAATTTTTGACCACCCTGTATATGCAATCTCAAGTTTGAATACTTTAATATTATTTTGGCAGAAAGCAGAACTTTTTATAAAGAGTAACTTTTTTCCGTAAAACTACTAATAAAAAAGTTTCCCATAGGTAGAGAACTTAAGTAGACACACTGTATATATATATATATATATATATATATATATATATATATATATATATATATATATATAATCATATATGGAGTAATATGCTGTGATATTGTCTAATATCCCTAGCCTATTAAATAAAATTACTAGCCAAAACCACAGTTCTATTACAGTATAAAGACGACTGAAATATGGCTAAAGTAGGGAATAATAATTTGGCTATAATGGGGTAATTGGCAATTATACGACCCCCTCTTTTGATTTTAATGTTGGGTTTATTAGCTTCTTTTTGACTTTAAAATCGGGCTTTTTTAGCTGAATTCTGACTGGTTTTTTAGCCGAAATTACAGTAACATTTTTTTTCGAAATTTAGCTAAATAATTCCTCATTTTTGCCTTTTCTTCATTTATATGATAAATCATCAATTGTTTCAAATTATGTAGAAATAGTATTAACAAAATCAATCAGTGTAAGAATTTATGAGCCAAGAGGAAATGCAAAGATAACAAATGATGTTTTCGTAGAAATACACTATGACTTACTGTGTAAAATATTTGCCCAGGAACCTTTACTGTTAAAAGAATGTAAGATAGGAATGTAAAACACGCGACCCGTCTTGGAATTAAAAATTTCGTTTTGTAAAAATATTTATTTTTAGCTTCGAAATGCATTTTACTAAAAAAATTGATGAGAGTCCATAACGTAAAAAACATGCATGAAAATACGATTTTATAGGTAGAAAAAATATGTTTTTTAATTTCAATTATGGCGAACAGAAGTTTTGGGCTATTTTTAAGCAAATATTCTTTGAAATTGTAAGCAAATATTTATTAAATGGCAATAATTCTCAAATGTAGCAACCTTTACTAAAATTTTACCATTAAAAATGACTACTTGGTTTGCCTTTAGCACTCGCTAAAAAATGGCTAATTTAAGACCCAGTGTAACAAAATTAAACGACGAACGATTACCCCAACTCTGCGTTTTCTTTTTCTATAATATGTGGTGGAATATGTAAACTTCTTATTAGACATTTTGTATGGTAAATAATTTATATTTCGTTTTTCTAAATAAATTGATTTAATATAAATTAATATATATTATAGCAAAAATAAGGGAAATAAAACTACCCAATTTTAATTTCAAAACAAAAATATGATAATATTTGTCTTAAAATGTCATAATCTTTCATTTTTATATAGCTAGTATTACTATAATCAACTTAAATATTTGCTAAAATATGTTTAGTTAGCATTTGGGAAAAAATGCTTACTTATTGACCATATCCTGACTTCTATTAATTAAAAATGTCATACTTTGGCATTTTAAATAGCTATTCTTATTATAATTTAACCTCAATACTTACAAAAATATATATTTGATTACGTTGTGGCAATAAAATTGACAGATATTTGTATTTTTTGGCCATCCATTATTACAAAAAAAAAGTTAGAGGTTTAATTATCCCATAAAAGATATTTTTGACCAAGTAATTAAGCGATAGCATATCTACATTAAAAATTGCTATTTCTAGAGCCAAAAAATCTAATTTAAAGCGAGCTTTCGTGGCTAATAATTTGCCAAAATTTGACTTATCTCCGGTTTTTATGTGTCTTTTATGGTTAACTGTTACCCAAAAAAGCTCATCAGCTAATTTGTGCTACTTGGGATATATATAAAAGAGGGAAATAGTATAATTAATAACATAAACATAGCTGAAAAAAAGAGAAATCACCACATAGCGCAGTTGATTACGCTACCCACTCTTTCTGCTAAACCACAATTTGTCATAACAGAGGTTCAATCTTTCCTGAAAAAAAAAATCGTTTGAAGACGGTGTATTTATTCACCACTGAAAGCAAACCATCAAAAGATCCGAACCGGGCAAGTAATACATGCCCGAAAACCAGTTTGGATCGTCCTAAAACTTAAATACCAACCTTATCGTGGAATCCCAAAGAAGTAACGGCGCAACACGAATTTTTCCTCTCCCGCAGACACTGGACCGAACGGTAAACTCTTCTTCAGGTCAACAGATGCCAGAGTCAATAAAACCAATTAGTCCGGAAGAATGTAGGGCCTGTAAAGCGATTCTATCAACCGCACTGTGAGTTTTTTTAACGAAAGAAAAAAAACTAAGAATAATAAATACACCCACAGGTACGATACTTAAATTTCAGTCTCCAACTATAAATTCCTTAACCGTCTGGCCGACATAAACTGAATTTTACTACCTCAGATAAATGGGTTTATCTGAAAATAACAGCTGAGAATCTAATCAGGCTAGACCATGTGTTTATGTTTGAATTCGAACGGACCGATATGTGCCGGTAAAAACGCGCGCGTGCGCCCCCAAGCGTGCACTAACAGGACCGCTTTCCTGCTCTGACCACGACGTCGACTTACAGCGGACTAGCGGACTGTTCGATACCTCGGTGGTCGTGTGAAGAAGTTTGTGCGACCCGCCTCGTAAGTTTAGGAGGATTCGTCGAAGACAATGGGAATGGGCGATTGGCACGATGGTATTGGCACTGGTTGCGGTGTTGGAATCGATTTGAATGTCTGTAACGTCGAATTTGAAGGGTAAACGTATTGTCGTTCTCATCAACAGATTAATTGCTTTGTCAAGTTTATGACTGGTTATCAACGCACGACATAACCAAAATACTTATATGTTCTATTTTTCTATTTTTCTTATAGTTGATTAAAAGTAGTAGAATTTTCAGTACGCCTAGATTAGATATTTCAAATATATGGCAGCCATTTTTTGCGGAGGTAAACTATCTTTCTGAAACTGATTTTTTTCTGCGGTAGTAATGGCTTGTGGTATTGGAATCGGTTTGTATGTCTGTAAATCGAATTTTGAAACGTCGTTCAGAACGACAGTAGTGAACGGATGTACACCCGGAATGAAAACACATTATATATATATACAGGGTTATTCACGCAACCCGTTCATTAAAAGTTTTTAATGATGCCATTTAGATAAAAATTTCAAATTTTGGGATTAAGGTAAGGTCAAGGGGTACTTCTTTTTTGAAATAATTTCAACTTCCTGTCACTTCCGGTTTAACCGGAAGTTGCTTATTTTAAATGCAACACCCTGTATTTTATGATATTTTTTGATTCTACGGAGAATTTTAATGCTATTTTATGTAGCATGTCCTATACCTAGGTTCAAGCGTTCTTAAGATATTTAACCTTGAACCGAAAATGAGCCTTCGGGGTACCAAATTTTAAAATCTCATAGTTTTGTAAGTTTTGAAGATATAATCTTCATATTTTGCAGACGATCGGTAAATAATCTTAGGTTTCTATTTTTTTTTTATTGAATTTGTCTATTTTTATACAGGGTGTCCTAAATTCAGCGGCAAACATTCACATTTTCAAAGCCGCTAAAGTCCGTTTTTTTAAACGGGACACCCTATAACTTTATGCACTATAAAATGTAGAATTTCATTTTCTATCGAACTGTATTAAGGTTCCCTATACCTATTCGTAACCATTTTCGAAATAATTGGATTTTATAAAAATATCTTATGTATTTGCTTAAATGTTTACATGTTCCAATAGTGAGCCAATATGACAGATGATTAGTATGAGTTATTTATCGAAAGCTGTCAGTGATAAGCTAAAGCTTCTAAATCGAAATGGAAGAATACTCAAACGCTGATATTCTCAATCTATTTTATATCCATGGAGAATATTATAAAATTTTGGAGAGAACATGTCGTGTGTTTAATGAATGCCACCCTGATTTGCCGCCAATGAACAAGTCAAAATTCAAGAGGATTGAAACGAACTTTTAGCGTTTTGGCAAGGTTAAAGTTACAAAAAATGTTCCGAAACCAGTGACAAATGCCGAGGATAACGTAATAAACACATTAGCTTATTTCTACTCAAACCCGCAAAGTCTTCTTCATCTGTCCAAAGAATCTTGAGCGAACATCATATGCACCCTTATTCCTTCCAAAACGTGCAAGTCTTGAGACCTGGTGATGACGTCCGACGAGTAGAATTTTGCGAATTCATGTTTTTGAAAATTCAAGAGGACCCTCAATTCCTTTCAAAAATATTTTGGACCGATGAGACAATTTAAACAGTGATAAGTATTTGAAAATTCTAAGAGGGACGGTTTCTGAATTTATAGAAGAAATTCCTATTGGTGAGCTGCAAAATTATTGGTATCAATTAGAGGGGGCACCAGCACATAATTCCGCTGCAGTTTATCTCCAATTATCTCGAATTTTTGAAGATGGTTGGATTGGTCCCAATGGCCCTTGGAGATGGCCCGCGCGATCGCCTGATTTAACACCCCTAGACTTTTATTTATGGGGATTTATCAAAGGTAAAGTCTATGCTTCCCCAGTAAATAACCAACAAGATTTACTGGACAGGATACGAACAGCTTTTGCCCAACGGACAAATTCAACGGGCCACAGCAACTGTACAAAGAAGAATTGAAATGTGTCTTCAAATGAACGGACACCATATAGAACATTTGTTATGATTCAATTGTATTATTTTATTTATTTATTGTTGATTGTTAGATTGCTATAATTTTTAAGTTCACTAAAACAAGTTTAGAACAGTCTCGAACTTAGTAGATATGGTTAAAAATAATATAAACAATTTATTACATTTTTTAAACCTTTAACTTTTCCGAAACGAAAAAATTTCGTTTCAATTCTCTTCAATTTTCTCTTGTTCATTGGCGATAAATGAGAATGTTTTTCATTAAAAACATGGCACGTTCTCTCCAATATTTTGTAACATTCTCCGCGAATATAAAAGAAATTGAGAATATTAGCTTTTGAGTGTTATTTTATTTTAATTTAAAAGTTTCAAATCAGCTGTCATGTTGAATAGAAAAGCACAACAATTGTTTTTCCATAGCTTACTACGGGAAGGTGTAAGCATTTAGCAAATACATATGATAGTTTAATAAAAATCTGATTATTTCGAAAATGGTTACGAATAGGTATAGGGAACCTTAATACAGTTTGATAGAAAATTAAATTCTACATTTGATAGTGCATAAAGTTATAGGGTGTCCCATTTAAAAAAACGGATTTTTGCGGCTTTGAAAATGTGAATGTTTGCCGCTGAATTTAGGACACCCTGTATAAAAATAGACAAATTCAATAAAAAAAATAGAAACCTAAGACTATTTACCGATCGTCTGCAAAATATGAAGATTATATCTTCAAACCTTACAAAAACATGAGATTTTAAAATTTGGTACCCCGAAGGCTCATTTTTGGTTCAAGGTCAAGTATCTTAAGAACGCTTGAATCTAGGTGTAGGACATGCTACATAAAATAGCATTAGAATTCTCCGTAGAATCCAAAAATATCATAAAATACAGGGTGCTCCATTTAAAATAAGCAAGTTTATACCAACTTCCGGTTAAACCGAAAATGACAGGAAGTTGAAAATATTTCAAAAAAGAAGTACCCCTTGACCTTACCTTTATCCCAAAGTTTGAAATTTTTATCTAAATGGTATCATCAAAAACTTTTATTGAACGGGTTGCGTGAATAACCCTGTATATGTATATTATTATATATTGTTAAATGTTATGTAAAATTTCCAGTCTAGTGATGTCTCTCAAGTGCATAAAAGATTTGAGTATCATCGAAATATCACACTCACTAAACTAAGGAGGCCATGTTTGATTTGTAACAAAAGTGGGCTTTGACTTTGACATTAAATAATTTGAAGTATCAAAGTTGTGTTTTAATAAGTAGTACGCTTTTCTCTCAATAAAATCATAAATCTGACACACAAATTGTCGACACCTGTTGAAAGTGGCTTGTATTCCCTATTCAAGTGAAGAAAACTTTGACATGTTAGAGCTGTACTTGCAATCATACAGAAATGCCGACATTACTTCAGCAAGAAACGACGGCGTCCTCATAAAACCAAATTCAGGAAAATCGTAGTTAATTTAATTAACCATGGGGCCTTTGAACAACGTAGAAGCGAATACAATATTAACAACGAAAATCGCGACAGAAACATTTTACAAGCTATCAACGAAAACCCTAATGCATCGGTAAGAACGGTAGGATAGGAAATTTATGTGCCAAAATCAACGGTACAGAGAATGTTAAAAAAGAATAAGTACCATCCATACAAACCCATAATAATTCAAGGACTTAAGGAAACTGATTTTTCTGTGAGTGGTATACTAGGAAGTGTCAAGAAAATCTCGTGTAAGTCATGTCTGGTGGTCCGATGAGAGTAGGTTTACGAGTTGTAGAGTTTTTAATAGGCACAACAGTCTTCATTGGGCTATGGAAAACCCTCACGAAGTGGCAGAGAGACGTCTACAGATCAGATTTGGAAGTAACGTTTGGTGTGAGGTCATTAGTAATTTAACCTAACTTACCTTTTTTAATTGGACACCTATTTATAAATTATAAATCATTTCAGGAAATCGACTTATAGGACCATTTTTGTTTGACTACAACCTAAATGCTCAGAGATACCTAGAGCTTTTGTGAAACCAGGTTGTACTGGCTTTATAAGCTACTGTAACGGAAGATGAATTTAGACGAGCCTGGGTTCAACAGGATGGATGTCCTGCTCACAACACCATTCAAGTAGAAACTTCTTAAGAGAGCAGTTTGAGGAAAACATTATTTCCTTAAATGGTCCAATATCTTGGACTCCTAGATCCCTGACCTCTCGCCTTTGGATTTCTACCTCTGGGGTCACACGAAGATTGAGGTCTATGGATTTGATCCCCCTGCGACCATAGAAAACCTGAGACAAAGAATTTTGGACAGATTTAGAAATACACTTGCCAGGATTGTACGAAATACAGTCACCAATTGTCAAAAGTGTCTCGATGCAAATGGACGTCATTTTGCAGATTTGTAAATTAATGTAACGCAGGTACGAAGTAGTTAAGAACTTGTTTAGATTTTTTTAGTCGTTATTTACATTCATGTACGTATATATTACTTATTAACGAAGTGTGATATTTCGATGATACTCAAATTTTTTATGCACTTGTGAAACATCACTAGACTGGAAATTTTACGCTCTTTCCAAAAATCGAAGAATCCAATATGGCGACCATAAGAAAAATAAAAGTTGAGGCGGGTTAACAAAAGACGATGGAGACATGTCTTACACGCCATCTTATTCGTCTTAAAAAAGTGTCCAAATAATGGCACATTTTGACAGCTGTCAAATTTACCGTTTTCGATTTACTGGCGAAAAACAAAATCCGCCATTTTCGTTTTTTTGCTGATATTTCCAAAACCAATTGACCGATCGTAAATCTGAAGCCGGATATTGGATGCGCCAAAGTTTACTATAGAATACTAATATATAATACTAATATTAGTAAACTTTTGATGCGCTATGTTTCCTCACTTTTCCCATTTAACCTGAGTGTATTGATTCTTAGTTCTTCACGGATAGCAAAATACAATGTGTTTTCATTCCGGGTGTACATCCGTTCACTATTGTCTTTCTCAAAGGAACAGTTCTGCTGACGTTTCGCCGAAATCACATTTGGAAGTTTCGAAGCTTTCTTCCTCTCGTCCGAATAGAAACTGAAATTTTAGTGTCTGCGACGCTTCCTTTATGCTCCCACCCGGGGCCGAAGGTTATATCTAAGCGGCCGTTGGTCGTTATTTATGTTTTTTGAAAATTGTTGTAGTTGAGCTAATTCCGCTTGATTTTTATGTGATTTTAGGCTTGTCGATTATTGTCTTCCATACTGTTGAAAGTTGTATGTTGTATGGTAAGACTACTTGTTACCTTGCCGGTTCATAATTTTTGTTGTTCGTTGTTAGGGAACTTTGTGCATTAATGGCTTTCTCTATGGTGCGATTTGTATAGCTCTTTTTCTTTAGAGCAATACATATATTAAGTTTGTTTTCTCTTGTCTGTGTTTCAGAACATCTAAAAATGGAAGCTTGTTGTTTTTCTCTAACTCTAGAGTAAATTGTATTCTGGGATGCATTGAATTTACGTGAGTCAGAAATTTGTCGACCTCTGTATAGCCATGTGACCATATAATTAAAGACCCCATTGGAGCACCATCTATTTGATTATACATTTGCGCTTCCTTTATGCTCCCACCCGGGGCCGAAGGTTATATCTAAGCGGCCGTTGGTCGTTATTTATGTTTTTTGAAAATTGTTGTAGTTGAGCTAATTGCGCTTGATTTTTTTGTGATTTTAGGCTTGTCGATTATTGTCTTCCATACTGTTGAAAGTTTTAATGATTCGTCCCTTTTATTTAACTCACCTTGTTTTTCAATTTCTAACGCTTCTTGGATTATATAATGATCTATATTGGCAATTTTCCTCCACCCAACAAAATTTATTTTGTTGTCGGTTTCTTGATGATGTAGGCATAGAAGTGACCTTGTTTGTTTGTTTCTGATGCTAAGTTTATGCTCTTCTACTCTTGCTGAGATTCGCCTGCTAGTTTGTCCTATGTACATCTTTTATCAGTCCTGGCACGGAATGCTGTATATTCCGTGGTTTTCCAATTAGATTTTGTCTTTTGCGTTTCCAAGTTGTTTACCTATAGTTGGTTGTGACTTGCCTATTATTTGTATGTTGTCTTTTCTAAGAATTCTTCCGATCCTGTTTTGTCTATTACGATATATGGTAAGACTACTTGTTACCTTACCGGTTCATAATTTTTGTTGTTCGTTGTTTAAAACTCTGTGCATTAATGGCTTTCTCTATGGTGCGATTTGTATAGCTCTTTTTCTTTAGAGCAATACATATGTTTGTTTTCTCTTGTCTGTGTTTCAGAACATCTAAAAATGGAAGCTTTTGTTTTTTCTGATATTTCTAGAGTAAATTGTATTCTGGGATGCATTGAATTTACGTGAGTCAGAAATTTGTAGACCTCTGTATAGCCATGTGACCATATAATTATAAGACCCCATTGGAGCACCATCTATTTGATTATACATTTGCGCTTCCTTTATGCTCCCACCCGGGGCCGAAGGTTATATCTAAGAGTTGGTCGTTATTTATGTTTTTTGAAAATTGTTGTAGTTGAGCTAATTGCGCTTGATTTTTTTGTGATTTTAGGCTTGTCGATTATTGTCTTCCATACTGTTGAAAGTTTTCATGATTCGTCCCTTTTATTTAACTCACCTTGTTTTTCAATTTCTAACGCTTCTTGGATTATATAATGATCTATATTGGAATTTTCCTCCACCCAACAAAATTTATTTTGTTGTCGGTTTCTTGATGATGTAGGCATAGAAGTGACCTTGTTTGTTTGTTTCTGATGCTAAGTTTATGCTCTTCTACTCTTGCTGAGATTCGCCTGCTAGTTTGTCCTATACATCTTTTATCAGTCCTGGCACGGAATGCTCGTATATTTATGGTTTTCCAATTAGATTTTGTCTTTTGCGTTTCCAAGTTGTTTACCTATAGTTGGTTGTGACTTGCCTATTATTTGTATGTTGTCTTTTCTAAGAATTCTTCCCATCCTGTAGTGTCTATTACGTATGGTAAGACTACTTGTTACCTTACCGGTTCATAATTTTTGTTGTTCGTTGTTCGGGAACTCTGTGCATTAATGGCTTTCTCTATGGTGCGATTTCTATAGCTCTTTTTCTTTAGAGCAATACATATGTTTGTTTTCTCTTGTCTGTGTTTCAGAACATCTAAAAATGGAAGCTTGTTGTTTTTCTCTAACTCTAGAGTAAATTGTATTCTGGGATGCATTGAATTTACGTGAGTCAGAAATTTGTCGACCTCTGTATAGCCATGTGACCATATAATTAAAGACCCCATTGGAGCACCATCTATTTGATTATACATTTGCGCTTCCTTTATGCTCCCACCCGGGGCCGAAGGTTATATCTAAGCGGCCGTTGGTCGTTATTTATGTTTTTTGAAAATTGTTGTAGTTGAGCTAATTCCGCTTGATTTTTTTGTGATTTTAGGCTTGTCGATTATTGTCTTCCATACTGTTGAAAGTTGTAATGATTCGTCCCTTTTATTTAACTCACCTTGTTTTTCAATTTCTAACGCTTCTGGATTATATAATGATCTATATTGGCAATTTTCCTCCACCCAACAAAATTTATTTTGTTGTCGGTTTCTTGATGATGTAGGCATAGAAGTGACCTTGTTTGTTTGTTTCTGATGCTAAGTTTATGCTCTTCTACTCTTGCTGAGATTCGCCTGCTAGTTTGTCCTATGTACATCTTTTATCAGTCCTGGCACGGAATGCTGTATATTCCGTGGTTTTCCAATTAGATTTTGTCTTTTGCGTTTCCAAGTTGTTTACCTATAGTTGGTTGTGACTTGCCTATTATTTGTATGTTGTCTTTTCTAAGAATTCTTCCGATCCTGTAGTGTCTATTACGTATGGTAAGACTACTTGTTACCTTACCGGTTCATAATTTTTGTTGTTCGTTGTTTGGGAACTCTGTGCATTAATGGCTTTCTCTATGGTGCGATTTGTATAGCTCTTTTTCTTTAGAGCAATACATATGTTTGTTTTCTCTTGTCTGTGTTTCAGAACATCTAAAAATGGAAGCTTGTTGTTTTTCTCTAACTCTAGAGTAAATTGTATTCTGGGATGCATTGAATTTACGTGAGTCAGAAATTTGTAGACCTCTGTATAGCCATGTGACCATATAATTAAAGACCCCATTGGAGCACCATCTATTTGATTATACATTTGCGCTTCCTTTATGCTCCCACCCGGGGCCGAAGGTTATATCTAAGCGGCCGTTGGTCGTTATTTATGTTTTTTGAAAATTGTTGTAGTTGAGCTAATTCCGCTTGATTTTTTTGTGATTTTAGGCTTGTCGATTATTGTCTTCCATACTGTTGAAAGTTGTAATGATTCGTCCCTTTTATTTAACTCACCTTGTTTTTCAATTTCTAACGCTTCTCGGATTATATAATGATCTATATTGGCAATTTTCCTCCACCCAACAAAATTTATTTTGTTGTCGGTTTCTTGATGATGTAGGCATAGAAGTGACCTTGTTTGTTTGTTTCTGATGCTAAGTTTATGCTCTTCTACTCTTGCTGAGATTCGCCTGCTAGTTTGTCCTATGTACATCTTTTATCAGTCCTGGCACGGAATGCTGTATATTCCGTGGTTTTCCAATTAGATTTTGTCTTTTGCGTTTCCAAGTTGTTTACCTATAGTTGGTTGTGACTTGCCTATTATTTGTATGTTGTCTTTTCTAAGAATTCTTCCGATCCTGTAGTGTTTATTACGTATGGTAAGACTACTTGTTACCTTGCCGGTTCATAATTTTTGTTGTTCGTTGTTCGGGAACTTTGTGCATTAATGGCTTTCTCTATGGTGCGATTTGTATAGCTATTTTTCTTTAGAGCAATACATATATTAAGTTTGTTTTCTCTTGTCTGTGTTTCAGAACATCTAAAAATGGAAGCTTGTTGTTTTTCTCTAACTCTAGAGTAAATTGTATTCTGGGATGCATTGAATTTACGTGAGTCAGAAATTTGTCGACCTCTGTATAGCCATGTGACCATATAATTAAAGACCCCATTGGAGCACCATCTATTTGATTATACATTTGCCCGTTAAATGAAAAATAAGTATTTTTAAGCCAATGCTCAAGTTGTATTATATGTGCCTGGAATTCCTCGTTCATAGCAATCGTGCCCAATGCTTCGTCGATGGGAATACTAGGATAAAACGACTTGACATCTAGGCTTGTTATGATATCATCTTTTTCAAGAACGATATCTCGTATAATTCGAGTGAAATGCTCCAAGTTTTATAAATGAATCAGCTTTTTCAACAGCTGATTGCATAATTTCAGCAAGATATATTTTCAGTTTTTGTAGGGGTGATTTAACAGCACTAACCATAGATCTGATGGCGCCTCTGGTTTGTGTATTTTTTGATAAACTGTAGAGTTTAGGACATCTGCTCAACTTTTCACATGGTATGAATTTTGTTGTATTTCGGGGTTTATTGGTAAACTTTTTATTTTATTTATAGTTGTTTTTTCTTGGTATGTTGTCTAGTCCCTTGGAACAGGTTTATAACAATTGTCTTGTAGGATATCCCGCATTTTTTGTATGTAGTCTTGGGTATTCAACTTCGGTTGCGTTTCTTTTATCTGCTGGAAGGATTGCGACGTCTTTATTTTTTGAAGGTTTACTAGGGCCCTTTGATCAAAGCAAAATTAAAACCCCTACTTAGTACGGATTTTTCACTTTCTGCGAGAGTGTAGCATGATATATTAGCACCAATTTATCGACGTCCACTGATGAGATTTGTGGCTGACTCGACTTTTTCGAAAGTTTATCAGTCTTAATATTCTTCTTTGATTCTGTTCGCCAAAAAGCCAAAGTTTCTATGTGATTCCACAATAAAATGAATTATTTTACTTAGTTTAAGGTGTAACTTTAAAAGTTCTTTCTCTGTCTCGCCTAATTGTATTCTAGTTTGATGGATTTGTTCTCTTAGTAAGGCCTTACTAGCATTTTGAAGTCAATTGTGTTAGTTTTCCTATTTTATGATAAGTAAGAAGTAAATCGTTTTCACGACACTTAATTTGAATGGTTAAATCACGTAGAAGATTAGTTTTCTTGTTAGGAAAAGAACAGTTCTGCTGACATTTACATTCCGTGCCAGGACTGTGAAAATAATTTATTAATATCATACATATACGCATGAGAGGGACTATTGTTCCACCCTTTTTATTATTACTATAATTGTTCTAATAATTATAGTGATTTCTCGAAACAATCTCAGCCAGTGTTGATGCTATAATTATTAACAATAACATTATGTATATTAAATATTAATTTGTATTAAAAGAAAGTTATCGAGAGGAAACCACAATAATTTTATGTAAACAAATACGAGTTGCGGAAACCACTCGTTGTTTTTTACAAAAATTCATCTTCACTTGCTTAGTGGAGCATTCAAGGATTATTCGCAAGAACCACTTACGAATTAAATAATCAAGTACAGTTGCTGCAATTTTTTTGCTTTCACCTTATATTTTATTTATAACATTGAATTTTTACAAATTCTTTCTAGGAATGTGATTTTTTTGGTAATTATCCTTCAAATTTGTTTAGGATTATCCAATATAAAATGAACTCCATTTCCTAGCTCAGTGGTCGCCAACCTTTTCAAGGGGTTGAGCTACTTTGATAATGTAGAAATAAACCGTGAGCTATCTACTTGTAACCAGCGTTTAAGCCAGCCTAAACGAAATAATGCACAGTTGTATTTGACATACATGTTTTTATGTAATTGATAACTTCTTAACTAATACTAATACATACCTACCAACCGTAGGGGTTCAAAAAATAAACAAAATTTTCGTATAGCCATAATGTCATGTCAATACGACTTAATAATTAAAGTAAACAAAACATTAAAATTAAAATTTGAAACAAAAATATGTAATAAAAATTGAATTTCTTCAAAGGTCTTATTTTTAATTTCTACAGTCCCATCTTCATCATCTGTATCTTGTGGGTGAAAGACAGTGACTATTTGCGATTCAGACTCATCGCTTGATGAAGATTCCTGACGAGCTTGTCCAAACTTCGCCATCGCAACATTATTTTGGATAATATTTTTATCTGGAGTAATTTCCCCAGCTTGCATCCCACTAGGACCAGGAGCTGCATAGTCAATAATGCTTTCCTCAAAAATTACGGGCGCTTCTTGATTTTGAGCTTCGCTGGGACGAGGAATTGCATCATCAATAGCAGTCTCTTCCATAGGTTCTTGCGCCTCTTCGACATTGTCTGCAAATTCTTCTTCCCCAAATATATGACGGTTAATGGGGTATATTCCTATCCGTTCAAATCCATTAATACCCTTTTCAGCTGTGGTTATTCGGCCGTAGGCTTTAGCAAACAACTCGGCGATGTTCATAACGGAGATTTTATCAAAATGGTGAGTTTTCATATATTTGTCGCATTCTTGGTTATAGGCGGTTTTCAAAGAGCTAAAGAAGGTTAAGTCCAGGGGCTGAAGACGATGGGAAGTGTGAGGGGGCAAAGAGACTGCTACAATCCCATTCTGGCGACAAAACTCGTATGATCTTAAAGTAGAATGTGTGCAGTGATTGTCTAAAATAAGTAAAATGGGGTCGTCGTTTGAAACATTAACAAAACTTGCAAAATGTTTTAGCCATTCTAAAAATAGATCTTCGGTAATCCATCCTGAACTAGAACACCGATATATCGCTCCAACAGGACCATTTCGATCAAGGCCATCCTTCATTCTTTCCCTTTTAAAAATAAATAGTGGTGGAACATAGCACCCAGCAGCACTCATGCAGCAAACTACCGTTGTGGTTTGTCCCCGTTCCCCACTCGTTATAGCCCCAACCTGTTTTCTACCCTTTTGGGCAAGAATTCTTGAAGGCTTGTGTACCCCACTAATCCCCGTTTCATCGACATTAAATATTCGATGTGGGGCAAACTGATACTTCTGCATAACGGTTTCAAGATTATCGTAAAAAAGATTAACATCGGTCCGGTTGAAAGCAAGAACCCTATTAATGCTGGTCGCCTCTGGTTTTCTCAAGGATATTTCTAGATTTCTTCGTAAAAAGCCATACATCCATTCTTTCCCACACATTTTTTTATTTTTATTGAAGTTGTGTTTAATATTATTGGCCTCTGCATAGTCGTAAGCAATTTTTCGAACTTTCTGTGGAGTTAAACCGTAATATTTATTTGCTAATTTTAAAATATAATTCCGCAAATCTTTTTCTTGTTGATGCGAAAATACTGCTCTCCTTCCTAACTTTATTTTCTTCTCGGGGTAACGATTTTTTAAGCGGTCCTGTAGGGTAGCATAGGGGATGTTGTTTAATTTAGCTGCTTGTCTAATACTGCATTGTTTTTAATTTATAGCATCTAATGCTCTATGTAATGCCTCTTCCGTCCAAGTCGAACGTGTGGATTGGCGAATATAATTTCTTGGCATCTGAAAACAGAAAATAAGACATTTAAATTAGAAAAAAAAGTATGTGGGTAATATCGGCCATTGCGGGGAATATCGATCACTCTGACCGATATTACCCAACGTAGCACTGATAACAATTTACTAAAAAAAAATGACCCTAACCTTTTTTTAAAATTATTATGTTTATAAGTTAGAATCCTTAATAGTTACACTAAACTTACGTACTATAATTCTAGATTAATACTGATGCGTATAGAATATATACCTTCTTGAAACTGGCCCGTGATTAATAAAAAACTGCCTATTCTCCGATTATATGCCGCCGACATCTAATCTGCTCTGCTATAACGATGCAACTGCGTGGCGTGATGCATTTCGGTTAGCCCAAGGTTTTGACATGTGTTGCGGGATTGCCAGCTCAATTAATGTTTGTTTTTGCGCGTGGTCGATATTACCCGTTGATCGATATTATACGCCGTTCCCCTAGGTCAGATACATTTTCCGCTTGAAACTAATGATTTCAATGCTAAATCACTTTGAAATGCAATCACTTCTATTTCAGTTGCAGTGATGTCTTCTTGTGTTATGCAGAACTTTGGCTGCATAACACAAGTGCAAACTGTTGGATATCAATTTCCATGAAGGGTGAAAAAATAAATTGAGTCACTAATGCTGAAGTTATCCTTCAATTTAGAAACTATTTCTACATGGGATTTACAGTCATAGGGTTCTATTGGATTGTGAGATATCTTCTCTGAAAAAACATGAAAATGCTTGACATCACGGTTGATTAGGGTTTGTTCCCAAAACTCAAGTTTTTTTATGAATTCATTTATATCGGAATCATTTCCATCAGTTCTTTATCCCTTCCCTGAAGTTGCAAATTGAGTTCATTAATCTTGTCTGTAATGTCCACAAGAAACTTAAAATCTTTAAGCCAAATTGAATTTTTCGGTTTCTGAATCGGTTCGCCGAGTGGTTTGAAAAATTGAACTATGATGGATAGGGCTTCACTAAAAGGTGTTAATACTTGTCCTCTACTTAACCATCTTTGTAATGCGTGAGCTCTAATCTTGTTTACAATTTTTAATACCAATTTCATGACGTCGTTTAGTTTCAAAATATTTTCACTTTTTTTGTTCCTTTGAAAATTTTAATTTTTTATTTATTTATAAAATGGCTGAATTTAAGTGCGATTCTTGCCAAAAAATCGTTTCGGAAAAAGACTGTTACAGAATTCGCTGTAGTGGGGAGTGCCGAAGAAATTTTTGTATGGTCTGTACAGGACTGGATAAATCCACGACAAAAGTGCTCTACAAACAAAAATTCAACAACATAAGATTTTTTTGCACTGTTTGCGACTCTCCAACTCTGAAATATTTGCATGATAAAATATCAGATCTCCAAAAGACTCAAATCTCTTCAGAATATCTCGAAGCCCTGGGTTCCTGCTTAAAGAAAAACAACGACATCCTTCCGATCATTGGCGAAATTTACGACATCTTACTCAATCATGACTCCACATGGAAGATACTGCTGGAAAAAATTGAGGATATTCACAGCCTCCATTCTGGAATATCTGACAGTATACAAAAATCCTTATTTAAATCCATTAAAGAAATTAGGCAGGATACTTTCAATCTATCATCTATTTTAATGGAAACTCAAAATGAATCTGTCAAAGTCCAGGTGCATGATTCATCGAAGGAGCAGTTGACTAAAGAGATGGCTGAGCTGAGGCATAGTGTAAAGCAAATGGCACTTACCCTGGAGAAGCTTGCTGATAAGCCTAAACAACAATCAATAAAGAAGATATACACCACCGCAATATCAACCCAAACCGATACAACAGATGTCCAAATGCCTGTCAATAAGTCTCCAAAAAAAGCTGTTTCCTTTCAGCCCAACAAAACACCCATTATAGAGAAATGGCATTATGTAGTGGTATCCATAATTCCGTCCACGTATAAATCAAATCAGCTTGTACACTACATCAAAGAAAAATTAGGAACCACGAATTTTGTGCGTTGTTTTCCTATGCTTAAGAATGCAGATACTTTGCACTCCGATTTTAAAATTGGGGTGCAAAATAAAGATCACTTAATTCAGCTTAAGAACGCTAGTCTGTGGCCACCTGGTACTATAATTGATCCTACCTATGATTCAGTTTCACCAACCCTTATCCAAACGCCGCCCACTTCCACAGCCCATAATGTCTTATCTTCTAGTCATCAAGATGTCAATATAGATATCCCAAAGAGCCGGGGGCTGTCTCCACCAAAGCCTCAATTATTGGAATCACCAGTGACATTTGTGCCTGAAGAGGATAAGTCAGTCATAATTGGCTCTGACAGGGAGGCCATAGCAGCTTGTAGGTCATTGGCACTGGAGGGCTCTAAATTAAGCATGGAGAAAACTGCAAAGAAAGATGATTTTTTGCAGTTTGATCCAATGACTCCACCAAGAGTGCGGCTGTCCCAAGATTCGGATAAAGCAAATGGTCGCTATATATTAGCCAGATTAAGGGATCCTTCCTTACTAAAGACCTTAAGGCTATTTCTTGCTTATCTACACGACCAGCCATCTAGTGTGTGTTTTGAGGGGCATACAAGTACTAGCATTAAATTATTGCTAGCTTCAGAAGGCCTTCCCAGTGACAAGGAATCCCTGCGCAAGCTGTATTATCGCTCCCACGATGCCTATGGGATTGGTTCATCTGAAGTGGACTCAGACCTTGCAGCGTATAGATCTTTCTACTCCTCGGAAAAAATTTTACGGCTCCAAAAAATTCGTGAAGGTACTGGTAAATATTATTCTAGTGGTTCACCATCAAAAAGTAAAAATTTTTAGTCAATATGACGCGAAAAGAGGATCTAGCACCCTCTAAAAAATTGACCAATAGCAATTTTAATCTTTTTTTTTTAATATTCAGTCCTTAAGACATAAAACAGACGAATTATATCTTTTGTTAGAAGAGCTAAATTTTCCAGAAGTCATTGCCATCACTGAGCACTGGCTAAATATCAATCAACCTGTTTTTATTAAAAACTGTACCACAATTGCCAGATTTAATAGAACTAATTTAACTCATGGAGGGACTCGAGCAAACTCAGTTTGCTCGAGTCCCTTCCTGTAAAAAGCAAATTAATCTTATGTGGCGATTTTAATATTGACTTTTCCAGTGTGTGTGCTGCTCAGGAATGTCTTCAGTCCATCTTTGAGTCATTAGGAATTGCCATGCACGTCAACTCACCAACCAGAATTACTAAGACAAGTGCCAGTACTATAGATTACGTTGTGTCTTCTTTCGATCATAGCTCCGTCGAATGTAATGTCTTAAGTCCAGGTTTCTCCGATCATGAAGCAATTTTCACAAAATTTTCAATTACATCCAAAGCCAAAAATTCCTCTAGACAAGTAGGCCGTATTTTTTCGGTTAGAAATTTCATTAATTTCAAACACCTATGTCAAATAACTGACTGGGACTCTCACACTTATGATGTCGACACTGAATTTTCTCGTTTTATAAAAACTCTAACTAATATAGCTTCTGAATCTTTTCCTCTTAGGCCTATCAAAAATAAAAGAAGTAAACCCTGGTCCACTAAAGGTTTACGTATATCTTCTAAGAACATGCGGTCACTATCTCATTTAAAGAAATTTTCGGACAGTGTCTTTTTTCATAATTATGTAAAATCATACAGAAAAATTTATCATAAAACTATCAAAGCCGCCAAAAATATTTATTACAATAATAGACTTTCTAACGCCAAAAATGTAGCTAAAGAAACCTGGTCTATCGTAAATGATTTAAGAAACAAAACTCCTTTATCCAGCACTATCCTTACCTCTCCTGAGGACCTAAACAATTATTTTGTAAATGTAGCCAAAGATTTGACTAAATCCGTATCTCAATCTAATGAACCAATTTCATATCTCTCTAATCATAGGGTAAACCTGCACAGTTTCTTCTTTTCACCAGTAGTTTTATCAGAACTTCGTAGTACAATTAATGATATCAAAAATAAATCTTCTTCGGGAACTGATGGGCTTACTTTAAAAATGTATTCAAGTCTGCCGGAATGCACACTAGAGCATCTGACTACTTTGATAAATATGTCTTTCCAAAATGGTACTTTTCCAAGCTGCCTTAAAACTGCAATAATCATACCTCTTCACAAAGGAGGTGTTTCAGAAGAAGCTTCGAACTATCGCCCAATTGCACTTCTCCCTACGCTATCTAAGATCATCGAAAGACTGGTTAAAAAAAAGGCTTTTATCATTTCTGTCTAGATATGAAATACTTACAAAACATCAATTTGGATTTCTAAGTAACAAATGCACAAGCGATGCCATGTTTTCCCTTCTTAATAGAGTTTACTCCAGCCTTAACAACCATCACGCTACGGCAACAATTTTCTGTGATTTTTCCAAAGCTTTCGATTGTGTGAATCATAATATATTAACTAACAAACTGCAGTACTATGGATTTAGAGGGGCTCCTCTCAGTTGGTTTAAGTCATATCTTAGCAACAGAAATCAAGTTGTGAAAGTTGACAACAGGATGTCTTCTTGTAGGCCAATGGAATATGGAGTGCCTCAAGGCTCGGTACTAGGCCCTATCTTGTTTCTTCTGTTCATAAACGACATGGCTAATTTAAACATTAGTGGAAAAATATGTCTCTTTGCGGACGATACCAGCTTTACGTGGAGCCACCCAGATGTCACGGACCTACATAGGATTGTATCTAATGACCTAATCAATCTAATCTCCTGTGTTTGAACATCTCTAAAACGAAAGTCTTGTCTTATAAAAACACGCTGCAACCCTTTGACCTTAATGGCACCACTATTGATGTCGTAAACTCTGTAAAATTTCTAGGGCTTCTTGTAGATGATTCTTTAATATGGGATCCACATATCGACGCTTTATCAAGGAAGTTAGGTTCTGCTTGCTTTGCGTTAAGATCTGTTTCCGAGGAGCTTAGCTTTTCTACCTCTAGAACTGTTTATTTTGCTCTTGTTGAGTCGCACCTCAGATATGCTATTCCATTCTGGGGTACATGTTGTGCGACTCAATTTGATCGAATTTTTATACTACAAAAAAGAGCTGTTCGTTACCTACTGAGACTTAACAGTAGAACTCACTGCCGAGATTTCTTTATAAGATATAAAATACTAACCCTTCCTTGCTTATTCATTTTGGAATCGGTTTGCTTAATTCGTAAGCACGCACCTGCTCTATTAGAGAGACCTTCTCACAACTATCCTCTCAGAAATACTGAGCACGATCTCTATCTTCCAACCCCACACTCAAAGTTAATTAAAAGATCAGTAATCTACAATGCAAAAAAAATGCATAATCACCTGCCATTTAACATCAAATCCATAATATCTCTGACTTCATTTCGCAAGGCTTTGAAATCATTCTTACTGGAAAGAGCCTTCTACACCGTGAACGAGTTTTACAACACATAATTTTATCCTTATGAACCCCTAGTGTGATAGTTGCCATTACCAACCATTTTTACCGAACTTTGTATATGTATTTTTTTAATTGTTTCGTACTTTTTTATTTTTTACTTTGCTTTTTTATTTTTTTACATTATATTTATGAAAATGTTTATAACATAGTACGACTGACAAAGTACATTTCTAATGTACTTCTTTTAGGATTCTTTAATATTAATATTCTAAATTCCTGATTTAAATATTATTTTTCTATAATATTTATGATGTGTTTTTGTCTTGTTTTGTTTGCTAATTTTGATGTTTGTAAACTATTTTTTTACAACAGCTTTGTCCACAAAATTGTAAATTTTTTTTTGACAATAAAGCATTTATTTATTATTATTTATAATGTTTGCTGGTGAATAATGCATTGTTAATACAGAAATTGTGGAAAGCGTTCATATTTAAAAAAATGCTACCTGTCCCTTGTCACAACCCACCATAGCTGGAGCCCCGTCAGTTGTGAAGCCTACCAATTTTGAAATTGGAATGTTCTCACAAGATATAAAATTGTTTAAATGAGAAAACATTTCCTGTCCAGTGATATATCCTTTCAGTGGAATAAACTTCAAAAGATCTTTTTTAATCATAAAATCCCTAAAAACCATCCTGACGAGCACGACAGTCTGGGAGATGTCAACCACATCTGTTGATTCATCCAGTTGAAGAGAGAAATAAACACAGTCATCTAAGTCAGTTTTTAACTCTGAAAAAATATCCTTGCTCATTACTTCCACTCGTCTCATCACTGTATTAGCAGAAAGTTGCATAGATTTTATTGCTGAAACTATCTCGTCTTTGCAGCTTCTAAAAACGTCTGTTTTATCATTTCGCCGTCTCCATACGGTTTTTTTTTGTGCAATTATTTGGGATACACGGTATGATGCTTCCGTTGCACACTTATTTTTGTCAACTGCTTTTAAAAATATTGACTGTTGTCCAATTAACTGGTTCTTTAATTGTTTCTATTTTTCTTTTCTACTGGCAGCATGTAATGAAAAATATTTTTCAAAATTCGGATATATACTTTTATGATGCCTCTCCTTTTTTAGCAACCGAAACAGAGGCATTACCCGGTCAATTCTAGCAGCTGTTGTCCAGAGCGCTCACCGCAGTGTTGCCTCTGCTTGTTTTCATATTGTGATTTTTTTTCAAAATTTGTAGAGGCTTCTATGATTTTTAGAAAATATGTTGTGAGCTACCAGAATGGGTTGACGACCATTGTCCTAGCTTAGACAACCTTTTTCAAAAAACTCACTTTGGCGTGCCTTTTTTCTAAATAATATAAAATCAATTTGGCGTTTAGTAAGCGTGCTGGCTGAGAAAGGAAAAGTGAATTTCTTTGATAGAATAACCTCTATTCAATTATATTTAAAAAGCCTTCATTACCACCTGTTTCATCACCTCCCTTAAGTACTACCGTTTCATGACCTGGGTTATTAAGGTAGAAAATGAAGACAATTGTTTAAATCGATAAGTACTTAATCAAAGCTGTCAGTACTTCAAGTAAAATACTTGGAAAAGTAATTCAAACACTTTTTGGTCAAACGGGGTGAAGTCGACAGGGCGGGGTGAAGTTGATCAAACACGTTTTTCCAATTATTTTCGAGCATAATGGCAATAACGCATATTATGCCAGCTGATTTATGTTTACATTCATATGTGCAACAGGAACACACGTGTTATTTTGGTGGTAGCTGTTAGTTATTAAAGGTGAGTTTTAGCAAAAAAAATAAAGTCATACCGGAAACTTGGGTGACTTTGGTCCACTTTTCAACTTTGAACGCTTGTAACTAACATCGGGGTCAACATATTTTAACAACATTTATAACAGTTAGTTCCAGGCTTACGAAATATATATTTTTTTTTTAAATATTGGTGGCCAAAGTCAGAAGGCTAAGTCGGGTCACTTTGGCCAGACTATATATTACCATGAAACTACAAAGACAAACAGTTATATGAATGACTTTGGCTACCTAAAAAATATTTCTTTTTAGTTTTGTATATTTTGAATAAAAAAACAACTAAAATATATTAAAAAAACTTATTTTATTTAACAAATCAAAACATAGCGCAAATTTATTCGCAAAAAATAAACTATAGCCCTGTGTGATACAAAGAGAATAAAATAATTATGAATTAAACATGGTGTTACAGATGAACAAAATATTAAACATATTTTTCAATTTCTGGGATTTTGAAAAAGCCTCTTTTAGATGGGGTCGGTGTGTTAATCACCTGCAAAATGTCATCTTTTCCATACCAGAGAAAATCATCCTTTGTTGGCCATTTCCACTGAGAGATTCCACTTGAGGTGAGAGATTTTATTTTATATTCGTTTGTCTCTACATTTATTTCCAAAACTTGACCAGGATATATTCTTTTTTCATAAAAAAAACAGAACGAATTTACCAATTTTAATTGCTTGGTCTTCACCATGACTATCTTATCGTCATTTTCTTCAGAGTGGATAGAAATGTCCAATGAAGATTCAGAGTCGCTGGAAATCCTCTCGTTTCTCTTCTTTTGGAAGTTTTTTTCTTGAATTCCGCTAGGGCCAGCTTCTGGGTCTCTGTGAATGTCTGTGGTTGAAATACCCATCCCTGCCTTCACGTTAACTTTTTTTTTCCTTGATGTTTTGTCTCCATAATTTGAAAACCTTCTCTCTTCTAAAAGATCAATCACGGAAGCACTGACGTTAAGTTGTATAGTGGGATCGAGATTATTGTTGGTTGCTATTCGATCTAAAACTTTGGCCCTGTTTAGAGGAAAAATTACTGCTTTTTCGAATCCACTTTTTAGATTGTTTTGTCCAGATTCTAATAAATGTTCTGTTAGTGACTTCAGAAGTCGAGGAAAATGGGATTTAGGTACGGTATTATTTGCTCCAGTCAGTTTATAATTGGTGATAAGTTGTCGCCATTTTATTTTTAATGGCCGAAAGTACGCAATATCTAGTGGCTGCGTAAGATGTGTCGTGTTCCGTGTTAAGCAAATAAACTTTATGTCATGCTGAGAACAAAGATCCAAAACATGCACGCTTAAATGCGATGCAAGATTATCCCCAACCATAATTGTGGTTCCTTCTAAGCGTCTCAAAGCAGGTAAAAGTAAAAATTCGAACCAGTCCTCGAATATAGCGCCCTCAAACCATCCACTTTTTGTACGGTTGTAACGAGTCCCAGCAGGTCCACCTTCCATCCAAGTATCATACAAATTTGTAGCCTTATACACTACGTATGGGGGTAAAACTTCAGCACATGCATTTCCACAAAACATTACACTGGTAGATTGTTTAGACCAATTTAATATTCTTTCTGGGTATTTGCAACCCCGTTTGGTGATGACTTTTTTGTTACCGGGGTCATCTGACAAATTTGTCTCATCATAATTCCATATATTTTGGGGTGGAATTCCGTGCAATTCTTTTTCTAAGTTATCAAAATACGAATTTATTATTTCAGGAGAAATAGCAGCTCTAACGGTTTTTATATTTGCAGCAAACCTTTGTGACAGAGTTGGGTGCCTTTTTAAAAAAAGCCTCACCCATTCAGGTCCTGGAAGATTATCTTGAAATTGTCTCGTAACTACACCCTTTCGATCCAAATAACCTTTGACGATTCTTTTCAAATCTAGTGCATCAACATGGAAACCATATGTAGATGTTAATATAATGTGTGCCTCAATTTTATTTTCTTCCTCTATGGATAAAACCGTCTGCCCACCAGCAGTTTTTTTATGTAAACCTTTGATCTTGTTCTGCAGTGTAGCACGTGGTATTTTGTACCTTTCGGAAGCTCTTCTTTGAGATATTGCTCCTTCGTTAATCAGTCGAGCAGCCTCCTCTAAATTCGCCTTGCTATAATTCACGTAATTTCTGCTCCCTGCAACTCTTTTATATCGGCCCATTTTCGTAAACTATCCCCCAAATTAGTAAATGAAATTAGCAACGTTCACATAAGATAACAAACACTCAAAACTTACATAACAGAAGAAACTAAAAAACGTTCAGCATAAACAGCGCGAAAACAAGTAAACAATGCGTCGAAACACGACAGATATGACAGAACGTTAAAAAATGAATCGATTTTACAGATATCTGCAGTGGCCAAAGTCAGGCACCAATCTGTCAAAAAGGTATTGGGCGACTTTGGCCATCCTCTACCGTAGGTACTGATAACTAAATTATTGCAGCTATTAGGTTACAAGATTCCTTAATTTTCGTTAATGTCATGTTTTGAGCGCGACCTCATAGGTGGCACCAGGTAACTCGATATGAATAAAGTTTTTAAGGATAGTAAAATTAGTATTTTCAAGAGCGTTTTTTTATACGCTGTAACTAAAAAGTAGAAAAGTTATTTTGCAAATATGACTAACCTTTATATTTACTAAAGTGTACAGAATCATAAAAAAAATGAACTTGCAAATATTTTATGTTTTAATGCACATCTACATTATAATAATAAATTTTGAAAAACGGCCAAAGCCACCATTGCTGGCCAAAGCCACCCAAGTTCACGGTAACCAAAATATACCAATATGTTAAATATCGTAAAAACAAATATTTGCACAACTCTATCAGTAATCATTAGACTTATCCTAACCCCCCTTAGGTGAAAAGGAACATTCTTGGGAACCGGTGAATACAATCATGCTTGCCAATTTATTTACTTTTCCGATTTTATTGCAATTTTTGTGCAAAAAGGCAAAACAATGGGGTCAAGTCGATCATATAGTTTTAAGGCTTTTTTTAGTAGTTTGAGGTTATGTTTAAATCAGTTGGCTTTTGTTTGATTACTTTAAAGAAATTGGAACGCTAGCGTATAAGGGATGATAGAGCGGGGTCTGGGGAGGGGATGAGAGTTTTTTTAGTCCTGATTTTTTCTATCTATTATAGATACCACGAAAATATACAAAGAAGCTGGGTGCATATGGAAAGAAAAACTATAATCCAGTTTTCTTGGAGCGAGCGTTAAATGCAGTGCGCAGGAAAACATTGAGCTTGCACAAGGGGTCTAAAGAATATGGAGTGCCATACGCCACACCCAATAATATTTAATTTAATAATATAATAATTTTCATGGGGTTCATCCTCTGGTAGTCAACCTGCTCTGAACCAACAATCGAAACAATTGCTAGTAGATGCATTGCAATTATGTGCTGAATATTGCATAAATATTCGTCGAATAACACAACAGTACTTAAATAAACGCGCTATTACCGAAAACGGTTCAAAAATAATATGGCAGGAGAAGGGTGGTTTAATGGGTTAATGAAAAGGCAACCTCAGTTAACTATTAAGCTAGCCGAAAATACCAAACGCGTAAGAGCAGCGATGACATACGAGATAATTGAAGAGTATTTCCGGAATGTGTCAGAAATAATTAGGAATATTCCTGCACAAAATATTGTCAAGTATGACGAGACGAATTTTGTTGATGATCCCGGTGCTGTAAACGTCGTCATGAAGAAAGGAAGCAAGCACGCATACAGGACTCTGGACGCATCTAAATGCAGCACTACAGTGATGTTTGCTATTGTTGCTGATGGAATTCGTCTCCCGCCGTATACAGTGTATAGAGCGAAATATCTATATGAAGGCTGGAAGGAGGGTGGATTGTTAGGAGCAATGTACAATCCGTCTCCAAAGGGATGGTTTGATTCCGAGTTATTCCACGATTGGTTCCGGACCGTCTATTGGTGATAATTTGCAAAGCCATATCACTGTGAGTGTTGTACAGAAATGTGAACAAAATTATATCAAGTTTATATTCCTTCCTCCAAACTCAACCCATATGCTGCAGCCGCTGGACGTAGCTTATTTTCGCCCTCTCAAGGTATCGTGGAAAAGAAAGTTGGAAGACTGGAAATTAAAGATAGAGGGGTTTTGCCCAAAACTCTTTTTTCCAGGATGCTAAAATCCGCAGTTGGGGGACTTGGTGATCATGAAATTAATAATATATTAGCTGGTTTTAAAGCATGTGGCTTAGTTCCGTTCAATCCCGATGCTGTTGGAAAAATACTAAGAATTGATCCGAGAACCATAGTAGATTATTTACGCAAGCTAAAGACGGGACCTAATGATGCTCAAAAGAGAGGAAGAACGTTAACTGTAGCCGCAGGTAAAAGCATAGGAAACGAATATTAAAGTATTTGTAATACTCTGATATTTTTTTAATCAAGTACTTTTTTGCACATTTAAATATGATTTCGATAAATATGGGAAAGTAGTTTGCATTTGCCACTGCTGTTAAATGATTGATGGAAAGCTGACCCCTCTTTTCGGCTTAGACGAATGTTTCGCAAGGCGGCCAACATCGAAAAGAGAGACGGTCTAGAATGTAATTTATAATTTCTAATTCGAGAACGGGATAAATTATATAAAAAGTTTTTAGTTTCACTTTTTCACTTCACTCAGTCCTTTGATAACAGAGAAATCACCCTTTTGAATAAAGGTTTGAATTTTGCAGAGCCTACAGTAAAAAATAGTTTACCAAACTATTATAGCGAATATCGAAAGATCCATTCAATACCTGCCAGAGTCAACTAAGGGATTCATTAGAGAGACTTGCAAAAATTAAATTTCAAAAAACGTTGTTAAGAACAAGTTCAAATATGTTACTTGTAAAAATGCTGAAGTTATCCAGGGACTGAAGAAAAAAGAATGTTTTTAATGAAAAGCTGACAAAGGAAATAAGGTTGTTATACAAGACAAAACAGATTATTTTGAAAGAGTAGAAAATTTGATTTAGACTGGTCCTTACGATTAAATTGAGAAAAACCCGTTATCAAAAAATGATAACAGAAGTAAAAAGTACCTTAAAACAGTGTAAAAACCTTGTGTCCGATAAACTAAAATTCAAACTAACAGATAGTAACCCACAGTTATCTAAACTGTATTGCCTTCCCCTGCGTGCAGTTCCCCCATAACCTTCACGTAAGTGGAAAAAACCCCATAAGATTTCTCGCTGGTTCGCTAAAAAGCTTAAGTTACCACACAGACATAAGTCATATTTATGTGTTTTTTAGGTATTAGTACCGTTAATAAAAGTTACCCCTTAAAATAAAATTGTACAGACTATTCAATATTTTGTTTTCTTTTTGGACAATATTATTTTTACAATATCTATAGTTGTGTTTATTCCGTTGTTGTATTTGTCATGAGTATTAAAACTAAACGATGTACCTGGTTTCAAGTTACAAAAGTCTTTTTACATTAATAAAGAATTTAAAAATATTTATGTTGTTTTTATATAATCTTAACTGTTACTGATGAAAACCTTAAGTCAGAAACACGGGTCTATCGTTAGCAAAATACCATTGCTTGAGCGGTCATCGGAATGTCAGCATTATTCATATTTTATGTTTCCCTGTTTCAAAAAAGTTTATATTCTTGTGTATTGAAAATCTTAGATATTCCTATATTCTGTTATAAAATTTAAATACATTTTTATTTTATTAAAACACAAGGGCTCTTTTACTAAACTACGACGCATTTTTCGAGATCAACCTCCATATTGTATTTGGCTGAACATTCGGTTTATTCGTCCGTTAAGATAATAAAATTGAGAAGAAACGAGAATTTAAACTTAATTCACCCCATATCCTTTTAATAAAACGGGTGATCATGTTTTTTATGCTTATATTATGAATATGATATCTATTTCCCTGACATTTTCAGTATTTTATTTCCTAATGTTATTATAAAATTAGCAATAGATCAGACACAACTAAAATAAAATAAATAACCAGAATTAAAATCAAGAAGGTACTCACCACATATCATACAAAAGCCACCTAACATTACATGTTAGTACCTCTTTTTAAATTCGAAACACACGGACATTTATATTCGTTGTAGTTTTTCTTTTATTGCAATTATAACTTTCTTTTAGATATAGAAACAAATTACAAAACCAATAAAAAAAAAACAAGTTTGGTCTTAATGTTCTTTCTTACTTTTCATGAATTGTTTGATATTTTACCCTTCTTTGGTGGACAAGCACTGTTCTACCCACCTTTATTCTAATTTATACTTAGACAGCCAGTAAAACACGTAGTAATAAATCACGACTAAATCTCAAACCAATCCGTGATTGAATATCCAAAAAAAAAAAAAAATATATATATATATATATATATATATATATATATATATATATATATATATATACATATATATATGGCGGCCTGATGAGCTCTAATAAGAGCGAAATCGCGATCGTCGTTTGACTAAAATGGATCATTGTGTCTGCTGTGATGCAGAACATGTTCCAAACAAGGATCATTTTCTTGTTATGACGTTGGTGTACGTGGAATGAAAACATACTATCATATATATATATATATATATATATATATATATATATATATATATATATATATATATATATATGTATATATAAACGGAAGTTCGTTATGTTTTTGCTTTTGGTGTGAGCTCTAGTAGCTCAATGATAGGGTACTAAAAAAAATAAAATTGCAAAGGTATATTTGAAGAGCTATAAAAAGTTTAATTTATGATCGTTGGAGGATTCCTTCTGAATCGTCAGACCTTGTCACCGGATAAAACAAATAAACATCAACTATCGTTTTACGTATACGTTAGGGCGGTGTCTTTTTTTAACCTTTAATTTTGTATGTAGTTTTGTTTTGGTTACGTTTAGAACACAATGGATGTCCTGTAAACGTTTAACGTATAAACTAACCTACAAAAACGAAACATAAAAAAGAAAGTACACATTTGTGGCACCAAAATGGATGATATTTAGACGTTGGAATTAAATATAACCGTTTATAACCTATATTTCAAAAGACTATCTAACAAAGCACCGAAAAATACGCAAAGAAAAATAAAGTTTCACGTAAATCAACGGAAACAATTGACGAAATTTCCATAGTGTTCCCCGCTTTAGCTCTGGTTGTGCTTTTTTTGTAGAATGATGTAAAACAAAGGTATTTATATTAAATAATTAATTTATTGATTGGTTTGAAATTTAATCGTTGGTGCAATGTGTGCCATTTTTGCTGCCACTGTATCCTTTAAAATAATAGTATGTCCTCAAAAAAAAGAGTAGTAGATCAAAGCCGAAGAGTAGCAGATAGTGCGATTTGACCGCCTTTAGTAGATTTCCACTTTATTTGAGCAATTTTGAGAACATTTTAGTAGACAGAAATTAGTTACTTAGTAGTTATTCAACACCAACAGTGACGACAATGAAGCATAATTTGTTTCAAAATGGCAGATTTCACATGTTCTTATACCTACTAGAATTTGTAAGACAAAACCATGTGAGTCGGCCATTTAGAGGCAAAATATAGGCTAACTGAATTACTATTGTAGCCACTGTAAACAAAAAAATTTTAAAATTCTTAAAAGCAGTAAAAGTCGAAAAGTTATGGTGATCATCTGAAAAACGTGATGGCGCTGCGCTAACATTTTCTCTTTGGAAAAAATGAAACGATTTCTGCACACTTGAGTAAACTATTATACTACAAAATAAATAAATGTTTATTCAAAATTCTTCAAAAAAAGTAAAATAACAATGATGTTGCCAAATTATACATAATAATTTCGAAGTCAATGGCCATTGCAATGCTTAAATAAAAATTACGGCAATAACGACATTCAGGAGATAAGTAGTAGATTTATAGTAGATAGTAGTAGGGTAGCAGAAAATGTATGAAAATAGTAGATCTACTACTAAAGTAGCAACTTCGGAACATAAACAAGGCTTCGGCAGCCCTGGTAGCCATGTGGCTAACTAACTGGTAAATAATAAAGTCTAGACCACACTGATCGGCCGGATCCGGATTCAGAACAATACGTTCACACCATGATATAAATTACCCGGTTATGTCATGCGTTCACACTGACGCGTAATTTTCGGATACGTATGGGTTGACGGCAGCATATAGTTTGAATTCGTAGAAAACGTTTAGTTTCCATCAGTTTCTGGACAATAGAGTCCAGAAGTTCTGACAAACATATGATGTTAGGCTTGTTTTATCCATAGAAAAGAAAAGAAAGGAAAAGAAATGAATGAAAAGCGCCAGGCATTACCTATGAATTGAATTGCTAGATTGTTGGCGCGGATATTAGTCCATTTGCCAGATTGCTCTCCGTCTGGGGCTCAGAGCCGTTAAATCGGCGACCCTCGAAGTCGGCCCTGCACCTTATTCCAGTTTGGAGACGTTATCGGTAGGATATCCGGATGGCGAGCTCTAAGCTCCCGGATACCCCAAAGCTTTTAAATATTTCCTCTTTAAATTTTGAAATGCATCTTGGCTTCCACTAGATGCCCCTTGAGAGTACTACTGATATCACGAGATGACCCTTTCTTTCAAGCTATCCCCTTACCCCTCCCACTCCCGCCACGTAGCGGCCATTACGCTAATATTCTATGTAGAACTGCGGCAGACGAACGGGATAGAATGCAGAAACAACTAGGCCTCATACGTTCACAGCGTCTGCTCCCTTTCTAGCGGGGTCGTTAGTTTCCACACTGAGCAGTTGAGTCTCCCGGTTCCCCCCCCCCCCGAAATAAAGCAACAAAACCGAACACGTGGCACCACTTATGTTAACAACACAGAGGTCTGCATTTGACGAGACGAACCGGAAGACTAGGCATTAATAAAAGCATATTTTTGGAAAAAAAAAAAGTTTTTGACAGGTTGCCAAATTTTTAAATGCTGCTACCAGCTACCGTATTGAAAGATTTAGTGTTGTGTCTACTCAGACTTGACAAATTTTCAAAACTCTGCTGTTTTTTTAAGTTTTATAGTTTGCATAAGGTGACATTTCTTATAGGCCCAATGAACTCATTTAACCTGCAATAATTTCATGATTGCATCTTATACAAACAGGATAGATTTATATTTATCCCTGTTCGTCTTGTTGTCTAAATAGTCAAACACTCAAACAGTTTAAATTCTGAGAACCCTCGTCTTCTGGCAATCTGGCAAGAAGACGGTGTCTTGTGAAAGAATAAGATGATAAAGTGTTTTTTATATTCTTAGGTCGTATTCCGTTTCCAAACCTGGTTAACCAATCCAATTGAAAGAAATCTAACAGCGGTTTCTGAAAAACCATTTGAAAACAAAACACCTGTCAAATAATTGACAGTTCAGCCATTGGTTACCCGAACATCAACAAAATAACAAAATGCATCATTTGTTCTGCTGACACTGTTGACAGTTATTTTCGGGAATCGTGTTCCGTAAATAACCGACTTTTGAGATAAACGGTGGATACGGAACACGAAACTGGAATCAAGATTGGAAACGGAATGGAAATTTTCATCCGAACCATCAACCGAAACGTGTCGGATCAGTGTGGGCTAAGCCTAAGCTAAACTTAACTAGACCAACATGTGGCACGTGTCCACGTGTGATAAGACCATTGACATGAGGTAAGGGAAGGGAAAAGGTGGAAAAGGAGAAAGGAAGGGATTTTAGTAATGAATGGTTAACCTGTTCTATAATTTCTTTTCTTGTAATTAAACTTACGTAAGTGACGGCAGTCAGTGCGTTAGTTCTCTTTTATTCGTATTTGTAAAAGTTTTGCAGATATGGCCACCCTAGCCCCAGAGTAAGATTTTCTTTTCATACTGAAAACATCTGTCACGTGTTATCACTCCGCGTGCATTAATCTGTGACGTCATGTCAAAGATTTCATAACCATAAAAATATCTAGTCAAATATAAATATGGCTATCCGATAATTAAATACAAAAAAGAAACAAAACGGAATGTTTTAATGAGTTATGATAAACTTGTTGGCCTTTTGCCTCCTGCAGAGAATTATCAGAATTTCGAAATAGTTTTACGACACAGGATGTTCTTGTTAAAATAACTTTAAAAATCGAAAAATAAACAGATATGTGCGTTGTGTAATAATAATAATGATGTAAGGATGTATGTGAAAAAAACACCAGTAAAAATTGTGCATAATGAGAGGATTGTCATGTTTCTAACCTCAATAGGAGATTTATCTGAAATTATGAACTTTCTTTTTCCAAATTCCTAGCAGTTTAATGATATGACTGTTTTTATAAGGACATTAAATATATCAGGCACCCTGTTTTCTGTTCCAGTAGTCAGACTAAGAACTTTTCATTACAATAATTATTCCAAGTAAGTTTAAAAAATGTGTACATTTTATCATTCATTTGTACATATGACAGAAATTAAATAATACCAGTAAAAATAAATTTTATACATGAGTAACTGAAATATGTACATTGCCATCATTCAAAGAATTCATTTTAGGGAAGACCCCTAGGCAGCATTTTCATCTATTTTATAAAAATAGAATGGGTGGGAACCTAGGATAGTTGCTGCTTCTGGGGAGGATGTACTTAAGTCTCCCTGAATGCTTTAGTTTTAATAAGGTTCCTTCCCAGTACTTGAGATAAGGGACAGTACATCATACAGCACATACAGAGCAGGATTTAAAACTCCTGTGGTTCTAAAACGGCTAGCAATTAAAGGATAAATCTATTACACACATACTGTGTTTCTTCATGTAAGAATTACAAAGAAAATAGGGAAGCTTCTTCACATATAAGTATGGTGACTACCTGTACTTCTTTTTGATATAATAAAATAAAAATGAATAAATCCTGAAGTAGGTAAACATAAAACAACATTTAAAAGGATTCTCTAAAAAGACATCTAAAAGAATATTGTTCCACAATTCTAATAAAACTCTTATGGCAGTAATTTGGATGTGGTATGTCTAGTACATTCAGATCTTCTAGGTTTGTGTCCGAATCAACAAAAATTTTTGTAGTGACTCATTATTACAGCGCGGAAATAAAGAAAGTAGATTTAGAAATATAGCCTTGATAGTTAAACTGAGACAACTCTTTATGAATCTTCCATTTCTCAATAAGGAGAAAATATAAAATATAAAAAGTAATACATATTTCATAGAGATATCAAAAAATATTGTATACAAAAGTTTTTATGGTTTTTCTCTAAACCCTCAGGTTTTGAAAAAACAAATGACATTGGAAAGTAAAAAAAAAATGAGCACCAACTTGTTATTTTAAATGGAACTCCCTGTATAATAGTATAATATTATTATGAATGAAAAGTAAATGAGCATCTTCTTGCTCATTATAAAAATATCAGTTTTGTTGTCTTTATCTTTAAAAACAGCCAAGAAAATTGACAAGAATCTTACCATATGAAGCAAGGTGGTACAATCTAATGACTTATTTATTTAGTTACACTACCCCACGAGGCAATTGCCCATATTATTGGGCAGGATAAACAATAAATGTTAAGTTATAGTGAGTAGAATAAGAGTAGATAAGAGTATAGAAAAAACATGCAACAGTATCGATTATCGTATGTCCAACAAATATAAATTAAAAAAAAATAGATTTAAATTTTTTTTTAATTAAATGTATACTCTATCCTCTCCAATTTATCAATATGCATTTCATAATTAGGGGTGCCGAGGAGGAGGCTTACTCTAACCTACTATGAATTTGGGAATAAAAAAGCCAGCATAAGGTTTCAGGTGACTGGAATTCCTGCCTAGATCAGATAAGAAATCCCAAACTTCGATAAGACTTGGCAAATTGCGGGTTTAACAACTACCTAAAAAATATACCATTCTATTTTAGCTGTAAAACTAATGTGACTAACTTGGGTTTTCAGTTCTTTACAGTATAATACGGATGCTGTTTTTTTTATATATGGTGATATTGTGACTTCAGAAAGAGATAATAATTTTAGTGTTTGTTGAGTGTGTGTACCTATTATATTTGTGAATTTTTTTACCAAATAGGGGTGTTTTTATACCTACCTTATAGTATGGATATGAATATTTAAATCAAGGGATGCACATTTTATTAAAAATTGTGTTTTTGTTCAGTGGCATTGGCTTGAGTATTGATATGTACTAACTTCTTTCTCTATTTTATGCATAGAAATCAAATGTACATGAGCAACATCTACATATTTTCCCTTCCTATCGCATATTTCACAACACATAAATTGGTGTATCCAATTTATTATGAACAAATAATCAAACTGATAAGAGTGCTGATGCAAAATAATATTTGCAATTAACGACAATACTGTGATTTCCTCATTTCTTGTTTTTCACACTTTTTGTGGTATAAAAGAATGGCATGCATCATGAGCTTGTTTATGTCACTTTAGATTAAAACCAAGCCAAGACAGTTTGTTTTTTGTTTGCTGTGAGTAGGTTAGTGTAAAAGGAATGCCAGAAATATTACCAAGTACTAAGAAGCTCAGGCTCACGTAGGTCTATATTTGGTAATTTATACTGTTATATATTTATGTATCAACCAAATTCATGAGACTAACTGCTACTTAATATAGCATAAAAATACAAATGAACTTAGAGATGATTTTATAAAATGATATTTGTATTTATAATGTATTTATTTTTTAATTAACTGTAATTTCATTGTCTGCAGGTTTAAGTTTTTTTTAATCATAATTTTACTGTATATTATAATATTATATTGCACGATGTAGCTATGATATTGTATTCAAGATATATAAAACAATGAAATTTATTTATGTTATACAACAGTAGTCTTTACATTCATCAAAAAGAAAAAAGGGTTTGAATTTTATCATTATACTATTTTAGAGAAAGGTTTACAATTTTACAGTTTTAAAGAAAGTTTGTAGAAGTTTACATATCAGAAAAATCATTTTGTAGGGAGCAATTTCACATGAGTTGGTAGCACATTGTACATTTTGGAACCATAGTACAAGATAAAGATACCCACTCTAATTTTATTAATTTTGTGGTAGTTAAGATATATGTTGTCTATTCGATGAGAGATGGCCGTGAATGTTTTTCTGTGTTACATAGTCACAAATATTTTGCCTAACGAAAACAATAGACTGAAAAATAGAGACTGGGAACAGTTAGAATTCCAAAGCTAGCGAACATATTTCTACAGACGTCTCTGGAGCCTACTCCATTCATGATCCTAATTGCTCTTCTTTGTAGGTGGTAAATTCTATTGGCATTTGGGGAGTGTCTCCAGGCTAAGAGTGTGTAGCTAATCTTGGACTTCATAGTAAACAGATAGAACCGCCCATCTTGTCACTGCCAATTTGTTAATGTGATCAAATCCCTTAAAGAAAACAGTAGTACCCTTGTCTGTGCCTCCCCAATTTCTGCACATACTGAGGCTATACCTTCTGCTCTCTTTAACACCGTCATATTGTCGGCAAAAAGCACAAAGTCGGCTCCAGGATCGCTGCCCCTCAAGTCATTGACATAGATCAAGAATATTATAATATAAGAGATCCACATATTGTTTTTGATTTTTTAAGTAAGATGACAAGAGGCCCTTGCTATTCTGACTAAAGTGGTACAACACAAGTTTCTCGATGAGCAGCTGCGTGGAGACGCAGTCAAACGCCTTGGCAAGGTCGCAGGAAAGTGCCCCCACAAATTCACCCTGGTCGATGCCCTCATTTGTGATTTTTATAAGTTTATTTGTAGCTATAATTGTGGATTTTGAGTTTCTAAAACCGAACTGAGCAGTATTGAAAATGTTATGGGTTTCCAAATTATTTGATATTTTGTTTTTTATTAACTTTTCAAAAATTTTCGATAATATAGATACTAATTATTGGACCCTTTTTGTGTATGGGGATCACTCTTGAAATTTTTAAGGCATCAATATATATTGCATCTCTGATGCAGAGGTTAAATGACTTAGTCTGGGGGCAGAGGATATAATTCACAATAGATTTTAATATTTTGCTATTTAGTCCACAGTAATTGCGGCTAGATGTGTTTTTAGCCGCATTATGGCATCGCTAACTTGAATTATAGTGACCTCAGTGAGTTTAAAATAAGTATCTTTCAATTTTGGGAGATTTTGCTCTATATATAACATATTGGAAGTAACATTACAACTATGAATATTTTTTACTAATTGCTGTGCAAAATAGCAACAAAAAAATTATTGAACTGGTCATGAAATATTTCGCATGCGGTATTGTAATAATAATTAAAAGTTTTGAGGGTTTAACAACTACTGAGAAGACATACCTACTATTCTAATTTTGCTGTAAAATTTGTATAACTAATCTGTGTTTTCAGTTCTGTACAATAATATACACATGCTGGTTTTTCATATATGGTAATATTGCAACTTCAGACAGAGATACTAGTTTTAGTCCTTATTAAATATGTGTGTGGGTCCCTCTTTTATTGATATTTACCTAATTTCTATGTACCTGCAAAATATGTACACTGGTCACATTTAAAGCTTACCTTGAAACTGTATTTGCAACATCCTCTGAATTTTGATCGTATTATATTTGTCAATTTTTCATCATGTAGGGTGTGTTTGTATACCTTTTCTTAAGTATAGATATGAATATTTAAAAAAGGGGGACGAACTTTTTTATTAGAAATTGGGTCTTTGTTCATTGGCATAAATCAAAGTATTGATATGTACGAATTTCATTCAAATTTTTTCGGACTTATCATCTATTTCACAACATGCAAGTTGGTGTGTCCAGTTTATTATCAACAAATAACTGAACTGATAAGAGTGCTGATGTAAAATAATAATTGGAATTAATGACAATACTGTGATTTCCACATTTCTTGTTTTTCATAGTTTTTGTGGTATAAAAGAATGGCATACATCATAAGCTTGTTTGTGTCACTTTAGTTTTAAACCAAGCAAGTGTCAGAGTTTGTTTTTTGTTTGCTGTGAGTAGGTTAGTGTAAAAGAAATGCCAGAAATATTACCAAGTACCAAGAAGCTCAGACTCACGTAGGTCTATATTTGTTAATTTATACTGTTATATATTTATATAGCAACCAAATTCGTGAGACTAACTGCCACTTAACATAGCATAAAAATACAAATGAACATAAAGATGATTTTACAAAATGATCGCTGAAGAGTAATTAAAGTTAGTTATTTGGAAATATTTGTATTTATTTTTTACTTAACTGTAATTTCAATATCTGCAAGTTTAGGTTTTTTAATCTTAATTTTACTATATATTATAGTTAATATTATATTACTCGGGGAAGCTCTGACATTGCATTCAAGATATTTGAAAAGGTTTTTATTTAATGCAATAATCTATTTGTTTTTTTTTAATTCTAAAATAATTTTATTGTGGAAAAATCACCTTTTTAGGAGTATCATTAATCAGCCAGTTTTTCATACTTGGTCACACTGGTAGGTCAACTAAATGTGTGTAATAGTACACCTAAAAAAATAGGTGATGACTCAAACCTAAAAGCTTATTTATAATTAAATGTCTGATAACCTATTAATTTATTTAGAGTTAGAAGATTTTTGAGGAGCCAGTAGAGTAAATCTGGCCTTGTAATAACAATTAAATGTTTTAAGAAAATATTTCTTTCTAAATTTGCTGCAAAATTTTGGGTTTCAGTTCTGTACAGTATTATACTTATACAGATGCTGGTTTTTCATATATGGTGATATTACGAATTCAGAGAGAGATGCTAGTTTTAGTCATAGTTGAATATGTGTATGGGTCCCCCTTTTATTGATACCCACCTAATTTCTGTTTAAGGGGGTGTTTGCACTCCTCTTCTTAAGTATAGATATGAATATTTAAAAAAGGGAGACGAATATTTTATCATAAATTGTGCTTTTGTTCTTTGGCAAAATAACATAAATCAAATAACATGTGTGTGTCCAATTTATTATTAACAAATAACTGAACTGATAAGAGTGCTGATGCAAAATAATTAACGACAATACTGTGATTTCCTCATTTCTTGTTTTTCGCACTTTTTGTGGTATAAAATATGGCCTACATCATATGCTTGGGTCACTTTAGGTTTAAACTAAGCTATCAAGTTCACGATGGAAATTGAATCTAATGGAACAATTCCCTTTCTAGATGTATGTGTTCAAAGGAAGGAAAATGGTACTTTAGGACATTCTGTGTATAGAAACAAAAGAAATCGGTTATTAACTCACTAGTATTCAGAGCTATTTCGATTTCTGATCAAGATTCTTTAACATCGGAAACATCGAAACTGACCCAAGCTCTCAGAGGGAATGGCTATTGCACTGAAGATATTACGCGTTCAATTAAAAGATATAGTAAACCAACTCCGCCAAAGGAAAATGATAAAGAGCCACCATTGGGTAGTGTTGTTCTTCCCTACATACATAGCACTACAGACAAAATAGGACGATTACTTCGGCGGTCCAACATACGTACAATCTTCAATACACATAAGAAGATTGGACAATGCTTGCGATCCCCGAAAGATCTTATACCTTCCCAAACAGAAGGAGTATATAAAATTCCTTGCTCCTGTGGAGAAGTGTATGTGGGAGAAACAGGACGTTCAATATCAACTAGACTTAAGGAACATGAAAGATGTATTAAAAAGAAACAAATTGTTCAATCTGCTGTAGCTGAACACCAGCATAACACTGGCCATTTCATAAATGTAAAGGAAACCAAGGTTCTAGCATCGGTTCCAGGTTTTTATAAATAAATAAATTTATTGAAATATTTAGACATACAAAAAATTTCAATAGAGACACGAGTTACGGTCTACATCACACGTGGAAACCGATCTTAACACAGGGTTACGGTTCGGCGAGCGCAAGTCGGGTATAAAAGCCTGCCTGAATCTTCAAGCTCATTCAGTGTTCAGATCTCGTAGAGTAAAGATCCCTGAAGATGCCTCGTGCAATCGAAGGCGAAACGTCGGATAGTAATTCCAATTTGACACGGTCTAAACCCAAGAACCATGATTTCTTAATTAACTGTAGTGTTAGTATCTGCAAATTTAGGTTTTTTTAATCTTAATTTTACTATATATTATAGTTAAAATTATATTGCTTGGGGTAGCTTTGACATTGTATTCAAGATATGTGAACAGGTTGTTTATTTAAGGCAATAATCTGTTTGTTTTTTTTAATACTGAAATAATTTTATTGTGGAAAAGTCACTTTTATCAGTATCATTAATCAGCCAATTGGTAGGTCGACTAAATGTGTGTAATATTACACCTAAAAAAGTATTGATTTGTTTATAATTTAATGTCTGGTAAACTGGATGATAAATTGTTAATTTAGAGTGACCATATTTTGGAGGAGTTATTGGGGACAACAATAATTATGAGATATACATAGATCAAAAATAGATTATTTTAATAAGTTTACTAATCCTGCTGTATTTTTTATTGTTAACCTTGGGTACTATAATTAATGCTTATTACAATGTTCTTTTCATTAGTTATGATACACACATGTTTACATACTTAGGTACTTATAAAACAGCAACCTCTGTATTCACTAAAAAGGTTTACGAGTTAGACCAGGTCTAGTTACCATGGTAGTTAAAACTCTTAGTTAGCCAATTATACAAGGTGTTTCTTAATTGAGTGTCAATATTTAAGGAGGTGATTTTTGGGTCCATTTCAAGAAGAAAACTTCATATAAACATATGTCCTAAACAGTGTAAATTTTGAGATACAGGGTGTTGAACTTTCAATAATTTCATAATTTTTCGATAATATCTCGAATACCACTCTAGATATTGTAATGAAATTTGGTATAGAGGTACTATGCATCTAGTGGAATTTTTTGATGTAGAAATTTTTTTTAATTTCCGCCAGTGGCGTCCGTACGGAATCCGACCTGCATATTTTCCCCAGACATTGATGGTACGCCACTGATTTTTTTTTAAATGAAAATTATTTTTGAAATTCCCATTCATTTTTGAGCAAGTTTCTCTGCAGAGTTTTAACAATATCGCTAATATGACAACACCAATCGCCATGGCATGCAAGGAAATTTTTTTTTGACTGAAATTCAAGAAATCAAATTTGCTTATGAATAACTAATACCCAAAGATTTCAAAATTATTATTTGAGCTTATAATTTTTTAACACGAAATTATAAAATACTAGATATTAGTTCATCAGTAAAGAAAGATTACTAATAATAATTATTATTGTAGTAGCTTTGGCTGTCAGAATTAACACTTCCTTTGTAACTTAATTTGACAGTTCAGCTTTCAGATTCAGTCGGGTTTAATTAATTTTGTGTTCTAAATATCTGATATATCTGAGAAAAGAAATGGTTGAGTTTACCAATGAAGAGTTGGCAGACAAGCATTACATGTATGGTTTGGCTGATGGCAGTTCACCGGAAGCTAGGCGATTATATCAACAGCGCTTTCCTGGAGTCATACCAGATAGGCGAATATTTGCAAATGTGCATAGAAGGTTGACTGAAACAGGTACATTCAAGCCAAATAATCAATTAAAAGGGGCCCATCGGACTGTAAGAACTCCAGAAATTGAAGAGGCCATATTAAATTCCATAGATGAAAATCCTGAACTGAGTACTAGGAAAATTGGAATTAACCTAAATATTTCGCACATCCTAGTTTGGAGAATTCTACACGATTTTTTTTTATACCCAGAGATCCGAGTTAATTTTTGTGAATGGTTTTTGGAAAAAATTGCACGTAATAATTGGACCTTTTTTCCTCCCAGAAAGACTAAATGGCCATAATTATCGCCGGTTTCTTGAGAAGGATTTGCCGATATTGTTAGAAGATATACCAATTTTGATTAGAAACAGAATGTGTTCATGCACGATAGCGCGCCCGCTCACTTTAGTATTGAAGCCAGAGAATATTTGAACCGCACATTTAACAACAGATGGGTAGGTCGTGGCGGACCCCAACCATGGCCCCCTAGGTCCCCAGACCTAAATAGTTTGAATTTTTTTCTATGGGGACATCTTAAATCTTTAGTTTACCGCACCCCAGTAAACACTGTAGAGGAGCTGAAGGATCGTATAAGAGATTCTTGCGATATTATCAGAAACACCGAGGGTATCCTTCAAAGAGTTCGCGACAACATGAGGAAAAGGGCTGAAGCGTGTATTCTCCAAGGTGGTGGGCATTTTCAACAACTTATCGAATTTTTTTCTTCTATTTTGTTTCACAAAGTGTGCTGTCAATTTGTTAAAACCTAATTATTTTTGTTGAAATTATTAATTATATACCTAGTTGTATCAGTATAGTTTTGTAAATAACTTGTTATTGTTGAAGAATGTCATATTATTTTAATACAATTTATAAAAAGTATTTATTAAGGAACCGACTTCTGAAAAACATTGACATGGTGGTCCTAGATTGGTGGCTGAAGACTACATACTATTATCTACAAATATCTCTCACTAAGATAAAGCGATTTCTGATTTTAATAAGAATGGACATAGTAATTACTTTCACGCCACTGATTTTTCTAAAATAAAGCATTTTTATTGATTCATTTGTTTGTTTTTGAAAACTTTTAGTATTTATTTTCGACAAGATTTGATTTCTCGAGTTTAATACAATAATATTCCTCTGCATGCATGGTGATATCCGTCTTATGATAAGGATTATTGCAGACCATGCAGAGAAACGGTTTTTATTTTTTAAAACGAAAACCGTGCGTCCAACACAAAATTACCAAGGGATCGAACTTGCTCAAAAATGAATGGGAATTTCGAAAATTTTATTTTAATTTAATTTTAATAATTTTTATTAAATTTAATATTATTATTATATTTATTTAAGAAAAACCAGTGGCGTACCATCAATATCTGGGAAAATATGCGGGTCGGATTCCGTACGGACGCCACTGGAGGAAATTAAAAAAATGTTCTACATCAAAAAATTCCACTAGATGCATAGTATCTCTATACCAAATTTCATTACAATATCTAGAGTGGTATTCGAGATATTATCGAAAAATTATGAAATTATTGAAAGTTTAACACCCTGTATCTCAAAATTTACACCGTTTAAGACATATGTTTATATGAAGTTTTCTTCTTAAAATGGAACCAAAAATCACCCCCTTAAATATTGACACTCAATTAAGAAACACCGTGTATTTCGCTTATGTCACTGTGATTTTGTAATTGTGACATTTAGAAAAAATCTTTGTTGAATTGGTGAAAATGTCATTTTAAACCTGTAACTGTCAAGTTAGACCTGGTGTAAATTTAAACCTCTTTAGTGAGTAAAGGTATGTATAAATGTTTTGTTTCACAAACACATAAGGGAGCAATAGAAACTAAATTAAGAAAAAAACAGTTAGAATTAAGTCACAATCCTTTCAATTTCTTTATTTAGACCTGTTTTAAAACAGCAGGTACCTACAGGGTTTTTTTTTTGATTTGCTACCCTTTAAAAAAAGGTATAAAAATATGAAAGCTTTTTATTATCCCTTGAAAAAAATTAATATAAAAATGGTTCCAAGTAGAAAATGAAGACTTCAAACTGCATTTGGGATATTTTTAAATGGGTAAAGCTTGTTAAAAATGAAGGAGCTAGCTCTAATTTTTTAGGACAATTTCAAGGAAATTTTAGTGGCATTTAGTAGGTATTCTTCTCTATTACCAACATTTATATTGTGAAGTTGTACAGCAACGTGTGTTGATCATATAGGCCTAATAAAAACTCATCTGAAAAATGCATAGGTAATAATTTATGTAATTAAAAAACAAATTTGGTACAATTTGTTGGAGACCTTGTGGTACTCAACAAATTGTGAAAATATTTGGTAGGTGTAAAATTGCCCTCAACTGTCTACAATTTCTTGGATAAGAAACTGCCAATTTATTGCCCAAAAACTTGGCCCATGTAAAACCAGCTTTTGTTTTGCAAATTGTGTGCAGTATATGTACAAAACAAAGAGTCAACATAGTGTTCCAGATACAAGTTCTGACTCACACATATGGGTTTTTTAATAGAATATTTAATATTGTATTGTATTTTTGAATTATGGTAAATTTTAAGCATATTTTTTGATACAACATACCCCATAATATCCGTGATACTATTACTTGAGGAGGTAGATGCACACTACTAACAGTAACAACAAACGCAAGAACATTTCGCGTTGCAGGTTTTTTAGATTTCCAAAGAACAAGGAAATTTGTTTTGCAAGTATTGGCAAGTGTTTATCAGCTACACAAGTTTATTGTTGAAAACAGCGAGAATATATTCACAACATTTTGTAAATAGTGATTATTGTTTCAAAGAAAAACTCTTAAAATTACCCTCGAGTAAATGGGTATTAAAAAGTGGTGTAACACACACGATGAAAATATGTGAGCGTGCACATTTGATCAGGAAAAACGTGATTCGAGTTCTGAAAATAGAGAACTGAAACAAGATTTGTAACTTATTTTGATGATTTTGAAATTATTATTCCCTGTACCAAATTTCATTTAAAAACATGAAAAAAAAAAATGAATCAATTCCCACAAACTTTTAAAGTAGAATTAATTTATATCTTCTATATTTAACAACTTAACCACAGTTTGAAGGAAGGAGGGATAAAAGTCCCCCTCAGCCCTATAAACTCAGAGCAAAATTGTTTAAATCAAAAATAAATTTCATTTCAAATTTATATTCAATAGACAATTGAACAGCATTTTAAAAATCTTATTTTTAATGTAATCATCTTTACAGGGTGTTCAAAAATTCTGTTCCAAAATTTGGAGGGCTATTCTACATATTATAGGAATAATAAAACAATTTTTTATGAAAAATTCTTTATTTTTAAGGTACATGGTATATTTGAATCAGGAAAAAGGAGCGTATCTATTAAAGGTAAAATGTACAGGGTGTCTCATTTAAAAAAAAAGGAAAGTTACCTATATTTATATATTTGACAGTTAATTATGTGTATTGTAATCGTGAAAAAATAGCCCTACCGGATTTTTTCAAATGTTTATGTGTTAGAATTTCTAGATGCTGAAAAACCCAATTTTCTTAATTCCGTTGGTCTGTCTGTCTATTCTTGACGTATCATATTGGAATGACCTGGTAATATTCTGGTAAAAATCCAATATGGCGAAACAAAATGGTAACTAAACAACTATTTAACATTTACCTCAAATTTTTTCACAAAAATTAGGTGTTATATAGGAATCAACGGGGAAAATTTTGGTATGAATCCAAGATGGCGAAACAAAATGTCGGCTTAAACTACTTAATATATTGATTCGAAATTTTATACAATTATTAATTGTAGTACGATTTCAAGATCGTAATCTAATATGTTTTCTCAATTCCATCAGTCTGTCTGTCACTTCGTGGCATAGCAAAACAACTACTTACCCGATTGACTTTAAATTTTGGTTAAAAATTAAAGATGATACATATATAAATATATATATATATATATAATATTTCCAATCACTAAATATTAGAAGAGATCTTTTAGTTAAAAGAGAAATATTGAATTGGGCTGTTGATCTTTGGGGTTGAAATTTGTTACAGGTTAGCTTAAAGTAAAGTTTAATATAGCTGCCATAGAAATATCTTTGGCAAAAGTCTGCGGTCGCTACTCTCTTCTGTCGCCTTCCTCAACACACTTGACAACATTGCGCGTTAATTGCTCGGATGGATGCAGGCTTTTCAAAACCTGCCTCCATTTAGGGGGGGCCTGAACGTTGCCGAGTCTTGTTCGATCTATTGCGAAGCTATATTGATCTATTGTATTAGTTTATTTTCAAATTTTCTGCAAGCATTAAGTGTGATATAGAGATAAACTGGTAAAGTTGGAGGCAAATAAAATTTCTTATTCAATTGGCTTTAAATTTTACAGAAAAATTAAATGTTATAAAGGAAAAAATTAGTAGGAATTTAAAATAAGAGAAGAAAATGGTGGTTTTAAAAAAAATTTACCACCTCGGTGACGATTTTGCATGTCTCGGTACCTTTTTAGATATTTATTCTAATTATGTTATGTTTAGATTGATTTTTTTGTCTGTGATAATTAGTTTAATGCAATAGGTGTTAATTTATTTAAAAATGTGACTATGCATATTCTAACACATTACAATGAAGTATTGAATGTTTTATACATTTTATTTACAGAAAAACTGCAACAATCATTGATGGCAAGAAAATAGCTAAAGACATAAGGACAGAGGTGAAGACAGGTATAGAAGCATGGATGAAAGAAGGCAATCGGAGACCGAAGCTCATTGCAATATTAGTGGGAGAAAACCCTGCTAGTGAAAAATATGTCGAAAACAAAATGATAGCGGCCAAGGAAATTGGTAAGAGTTCAAATTTCGTTGGGTTTGGGTTTTTATTAGTGTTTTATAATCTTAATTAAAATTGAAAATATGCAAAATAAAGGTTGTAAATTTGCCTAATATTAAAATATTAAAATATAGTGAAAAACCGTACTTTTATAAAGCATACTTTTTGACTTTATGTGTCAAATAGTTTAGACAATCTTGCTAATTTAATGATGTCTAAATCCAATCAGGCATTCAGCTTTCCTACTTTCTACCATTAAAGAATATTCTTTATGTGGAATAATTTGAGGTACTCAACACAACACAAACTTCTGAAAAAAAAATTTTACGCCAAATTTTATAAGAAAATAAACAAGAAGGTAAAATGCAATTTATTCAATTGTCAAGTTTTAAAATAAATGTTTAAAAACGATTTTACTCATTGGTTGTCAGGTCTTAATCTACTAAACCGTTAAATTTGAACATCTCTGAACGTTTCCTATTAAATCTTGCAAATTTTCTATAATTTCTTAAATTTTTGAATTATTAGACAATTTGAACACCTATTCCTCAGCGTGACACGCCCTTCGCTGTTTTCAGAATAAACTGAGTGAGTTCAGTGTTCAAATCTCAAATAATAAAGATCCCTGAAGATGGTTCGGGCAATCGAAGATGAAACGTCGGATAGTAATTTCAATTTGACACGTTGATATCCCAAGAATCATGATTTCTTAATTATCTTAATTCTTCTAATTTAGACTCTACATGTAATTACCCAACTTCCTTCATAGGTTTTAGTTACTCCGTTTTTTTAACAATTGAATTTTCCAATTTAGGCATAGAGTCACAGACCCTGAGGATGCCCAACACAACTTCCGAATCGGAAATAATTGAGCAGATACACAAGCTAAATCAAGATCCTTCGGTTGATGGCATCTTGGTTCAGTTGCCGGTGCCCGAACATGTCTGTGAGAGAACAGTGTGCAATGCCGTGGACCCTTTGAAGGACGTAGATGGATTTCACATAACGAATATTGGAAAATTAACGCACAATTCGGACACGTTTGTACCTGCCACGGCGTTAGGAGTTGTTGAATTGATTAAGAGGTAAAGATTGTTGAAATAATAGAACGTTACTTCATTTATATAAAGAACTTTTTAATATTGTTTATATTAATAATAATAATAATAATACATTTATTATTAACCCAAAATACAATAATACAATAAATTTTACAATCATTTTGCACTTATAAAGTAAACATTATTGTTGAGTTAATAAATGCTCCATGATAGATGACAGGCATCAATTCTTCCTCATGGGCAGTTTGTTGAATATTCATACATCACAAGAGCTGAATTTATAATAAAGAGAACAAAAAAAAAATATGTATATTTCATAACTATTCATTATCTAGCACAAAAACATTTTAATATCGTAACAAGAACAAATACATACTTGTGTGGAAACAAAGCACATTCCCTAAGCAGCAATCACCTACATTGTTCATTGAATAATTTTTGTTTATAATTCTTTTTGAATTTTTGTACAGAGTCAGATACATCGCAAATTCCGAGTTCCCTGCAGGTTGCAATATAATAAGAGAAGGACCGCCGAAAAATTGTCTTTCTATAGCGCGGCAGAGCTATTGAATTTCTAAAACGCAGATTGTGAATATCTGTTCTATATGATGTTCTCTTATGTAGATAGGATGGTCGTTTAAACTTTAATAGTTTAAAGCAGAAACAAGCGAAATGTAATTCCCTTCGCCTTTCCATGTTTAGCCACTGGACACATGCAAGTTTATGAGAAATAGGGTTAGGTCTTTTAATGCCATAAAGTTTTTTATCAAGCGAATCCAAGCAGGGACTGTACACCCCATCACAAAAATCAAAATGTGATAACACCAAAACTTCGCACAGTTGTTTTTTCGTCTGAAAGTTTAAGTAGTGCCTCTGTGAATAAATGAGCTTTAAAGAGAAATATGCTTTTCTTAGTATGTTGGAAATATGTTGTTTAAAACGAAGATTGTTGTCAATAGTCAGCCCGAGATTTTTGCAGCTGTCGGCAAAATTGATTTGAGAAAATCCCACTCTCAATTTTAAGTCATTTATAATATTTGTTCTAGAATGAGGACTTTCAAAAAGTACAGCACAGGTCTTGTCTAAATTTATTTTTAATAAATGGGCTTCGGATACTTTAAGTATGTTGTTCAGATCTTGATTAATCCTCAAGGCTGCTCCTGTAGGGTCATCACCCTGAAATGACAAATAAAGTTGTGTGTCGTCAGCGTACATATGGTAATCGCAGTGCTCCAAAAAGGAATCAAAACTACAAGCATAAATTGTATATAGGAGTGGACCCAAGATACTTCCCTGTGGAACACGCTGCGACACCACAAGGCTGGAGGACACTTTACCATCAATCTTGACCTGTTGAATTCTATTACTCAAAAAGCTGTGTATGAGATCAGAGGCACACCTCTCAAAGCCAATGTAATGCAAAATTGAAATTAATATTTCATGATTTAGTAGGTCGAAGGCCTTTGAATAATCAAGCAGGACAAGCGCAGTCATCTCATCCTGGTCAATTGAACGAAGAGTGTCGTCAGTTACAGAAGTAAGAGCAGTTGCGCAAGAGTAACCCTGTCTAAAGCCAGACTGTTTTTTAGGCAAAATCTGAAACCTTTCCAAATGCAACCGTATTTGTTTTTCCAGAACTTTTTCGAGGATCTTTGATAGAATGGGTAAAATACTTATGGATTTTAAATGATTGAATTCTATGGGTTCATTAACTTTTGGCAGAGGCAAGACTATTATTATTTATTAATTCTTGCCTTATTTTATGACCAGTTTTCATAAATATGTGTCAGAGGTATCAGATTGTCAAGATTTTAAGAATATAACATTTTTATGTATAATTATTTAGTTTATAGTAACACTGAGGCAATTACTAAATTTGGCTAGTTATATAGTTACTGATTTTCACATGGTGTTTCATCACCATCTTGTCGAATAACTCTATGAGTTGGATTTTTTCAAATTTACATATCATTCACTTCATAGAAGAAAGTTAATAGAATCTTTATTAATAGGGTGATACTATTGAAGGTGACATTGTTTGAATATATAATCAGTTTTAGTTAGTAAGATACTGGCCTTCTTTATTAATGAAAATAACAATATTTTCATTTACCAGATCAAAATACAAGAGTTCTAACCACACTACACCACAACTTGTTACGTTCTGGACGCGCGTTTCGCTAACCAAGTTAGCATCATTAGCAGATGATATAAACTAAAGTAACTTATCCTAACCGAGACTATTTATAGGTAAATGTGGTCACACTTGGTTGCACCCGACTGCACCGTTGTCAAGTAAACAATAGAGGGGACTATAGGGAATAGGCCCTCTGTCTTTATTTAGTGCTTTCTTACCATATTTAACTATTTCTATACTCTCAAATGCATCCAATAATCTATTATTAGATACATTTTTAATCAACTTAAGATTATTTATTCCTATTCGGTGATTGTTTTCCAAAGCATGTTGGGCAACGCTTGACTTTTCTGTTCTTCCGTATCTTAAATGTGCCATGTGTTCTTTAAAACGAATGTTTATGGAGCGTTTAGTTTGCCCAACATATTTTAGATCACAATCATTACAGCTAATTTCATAGATGCCACTCCTCTCCCTCAAGTCGACTTTGTCTTTGGGGTTTCCAAGGAGATTTTTTAAACTATTCTCCGTTTTGTAGGCTACTCTAAAACCTACGTTTTTAAATACTTTTTCTAGACCTCTCGTATATCTGGGATCATATGGGATTACTATGAATTTATTGGAAGCCTCAGGTATTTGAAGAGTAGTGGCATCTTTTAACATTTTCTTATGCTTATGTCTATTTACTAGTTTATGTACAAAATTATCATTATATCCATTACTTTTAGCTATATTTTTAATCCGATTCATTTCATTGTTAAAACGTTCTTTACTTAGTGGAAAATTGACTAATCTGTGAGTTAAGAAATGGAATGCTGCCATTTTGTGTTGACGGCAATGAAATGAGTCGGATGTTATATATCTATCAGTATTAGTAAATTTCCTATAAATATCAAATTCTAATTTATCGTTATTTCTAATAACTAACGTGTCGAGAAAAGGTAATTGCCCATTGTTCTCCTTTTCGTACGTAAAATTAATGGAAGGATATTTATTGTTTAATGTTTCTAAGAAAGTGTCCAAATTTTCTGTTTTAGTATCAAAAATAGCAAATATATCGTCTACGTATCTATACCACACCCTTGGGAAATACTTGAGTTCTTTTTTGAATTGGGTTTCTAATCTGCCCATAAACAAATTTGCAAGGAACGGAGATAAGCAATTGCCCATCGCAGTTCCTTCTAGTTGTTTATAATATTTATTGTTGTACTGAAAAAAATTTTGATTCATACATAATTTTGTGAGAAGTAGATATTGAAGCAGATATTTGGTTTCTAAAGTCATGCAAGTCTTTTTCAGTTTTCCCTAAATTCATTTCAGTCAAGATCCCTAAACAATCACCCGTTACTGGGAAGGTTGAATCTTTTGCCAAACAAAAGTGGCTAGATTTAGAAATTAAAAATCTGTATAGCAAACGAAGTATGCTTGAAATTGAAGCATACGGATTATTTAAAAAACTCACTTATAAGCTTAGTAATTTAGAATTTGAACAGTGGTTAGATTTCCAAAGAAAAATGTTCGTAGTTATCGATGCCAAATTTTTGAAGAAAATGTGTTCACTTAAAAACAAACTGAGAAAGTTGAAACCACAAAAACAAATTTCTTCGGAAGTCGAGAACATTGTAGAAAATCTTTCTTCTCAGTCTTTTGATAATAGAGAAATCGCCCTTTTGAATAAAGGTTTGAATTTTGCAGAGCCTCCAGTAAAAAATAGTTTACCAACTATTATAGGGAATATCGAAAGTTCCATTCAATACGTGCCAGAGTCAACTAAGGGATTCATTAGAGAGGCTTGCAGAAATCAAATCTCAAAAAACGTTGTTAACAAGTCAAAATATGTTTCTCGTAAAAACACTGAAGTTATCCAGGGACTGAAGAAAAAGGAATGTTTTTATTTAAAAGCTGACAAAGGAAACAAGGTTGTTATACTAGACAAAACAGATTATTTTGAAAGAGTAGACAATTTGATCCAAACTGGTCCTTATGATTTAATTGAGAAAAACCCGTTATCAAAAATGATAGCAGAAGTAAAAAGAACTTTAAAACAGTGTAAAAACCTTGTGTCCGATAAACTAAAATTCAAACTAACCCATAGTAACCCACAGTTATCTAAACTGTATTGCCTTCCCAAAATTCATAAACCTGGGAAGTCCATGAGACCTATTGTTTCAGCTGTTGGATCACCAACGTACAATATTTCAAAATGGTTAGTAGAAGAATTCGGCAAATTAAATATCTCGTATGATAACTTTGAGGTTACTAACTCGTTAGAATTCTTAGATAAAATTAAGAATGTTCACTTAAAAGAAGGTGAAATTTTAATATCTTTTGATGTAAGCTCATTGTTTCCTAGTGTACCCATACCACTAGCTTTAGAGTACCTAAAGGAACTACTTGAAATCAATAATTTGAAGAAAGAAATTATTGATGAGTATTTACTTCTCACAAAATTATGTATGAATCAAAATTTTTTTCAGTACAACAATAAATATTATAAACAACTAGAAGGAACTGCGATGGGCAATTGCTTATCTCCGTTCCTTGCAAATTTGTTTATGGGCAGATTAGAAACCCAATTCAAAAAAGAACTCAAGTATTTCCCAAGGGTGTGGTATAGATACGTAGACGATATATTTGCTATTTTTGATACTAAAACAGAAAATTTGGACACTTTCTTAGAAACATTAAACAATAAATATCCTTCCATTAATTTTACGTACGAAAAGGAGAACAATGGGCAATTACCTTTTCTCGACACGTTAGTTATTAGAAATAACGATAAATTAGAATTTGATATTTATAGGAAATTTACTAATACTGATAGATATATAACATCCGACTCATTTCATTGCCGTCAACACAAAATGGCAGCATTCCATTTCTTAACTCACAGATTAGTCAATTTTCCACTAAGTAAAGAACGTTTTAACAATGAAATGAATCGGATTAAAAATATAGCTAAAAGTAATGGATATAATGATAATTTTGTACATAAACTAGTAAATAGACATAAGCATAAGAAAATGTTAAAAGATGCCACTACTCTTCAAATACCTGAGGCTTCCAATAAATTCATAGTAATCCCATATGATCCCAGATATACGAGAGGTCTAGAAAAAGTATTTAAAAACGTAGGTTTTAGAGTAGCCTACAAAACGGAGAATAGTTTAAAAAATCTCCTTGGAAACCCCAAAGACAAAGTCGACTTGAGGGAGAGGAGTGGCATCTATGAAATTAGCTGTAATGATTGTGATCTAAAATATGTTGGGCAAACTAAACGCTCCATAAACATTCGTTTTAAAGAACACATGGCACATTTAAGATACGGAAGAACAGAAAAGTCAAGCGTTGCCCAACATGCTTTGGAAAACAATCACCGAATAGGAATAAATAATCTTAAGTTGATTAAAAATGTATCTAATAATAGATTATTGGATGCATTTGAGAGTATAGAAATAGTTAAATATGGTAAGAAAGCACTAAATAAAGACAGAGGGCCTATTCCCTATAGTCCCCTCTATTGTTTACTTGACAACGGTGCAGTCGGGTGCAACCAAGTGTGACCACATTTACCTATAAATAGTCTCGGTTAGGATAAGTTACTTTAGTTTATATCATCTGCTGATGATGCTAACTTGGTTAGCGAAACGCGCGTCCAGAACGTAACAAGTTGTGGTGTAGTGTGGTTAGAACTCTTGTATTTTGATCTATCTTCCACCACAGGTTCCAGTGTTAGGATTTTCATTTACAATAAAATATTCTGTTTTTTTGGTTTCTTCTTTCAGTCCATTTCGCTCACATGAATTATGTTAAACATATTTACTCTCTTCTTTCTTCTAAAATATCTATTTAACACTTTGAGAATATTGGAACTATTAGAAAGTTTCAGTTTACATAGCTTTTTGTTTTCATTTATCCAAGCTGCTTTTCTCTATGTTTGCTTTGTATGGAATGTTAAACAGACATTTTGCTGACTGTTTTTCATTATTTTAAGTCCATTAGTAATCTGAAACGAAATGAAACATTATAATATTGCAGTTAAATATAACCTTTAAAAGATCAAGACAGTTATGTAAATTACATCTTACATACCTCAATATGTTTTATTCATTGGATTACATTTTGTAAAGTATCTTCAACTTTTCTTAATTAAGACAAATTAATTTTGTTTTTGTTTTGTTTACAAATATTCGGAATTTGCCTGCCTTTCTCTTCTATCACTATGGTTTCATTGGTTTCTTATTTTTCGGCATCCAGACAGCTTTGACAGTGTCTGATTTTTCATTTCAGTTATAATCTATTTGGGGGACACCGAATATTATCGGGTTCTTACTCCCTTGTACTAGTGGTGCCAGCAGTGGACTCCACTGTAATTATTATTTTATTTTATGGCGTTAGGTTGGCATAAGTTCCTTCTGAAGTGAGGAAGAATGATGGAGGGGAATGTCAAACTTCTTCGAATTTTCTGGAGTTGATTTTCTCGCCCCTTTCTATTGGCTCTCGTTAGAGGTGCAACATGTGTCCGGCTTTATAAAAATGCCTTAATGGACCAATCTTTTTTAAAGACTGAACGTATGTCCTAAGTAATTTCTTTTTAAAGTGCAGTGCTGTTGAAAGTCTAGGCCTATTTATAGACATCGTCTGGCCCTACATTTTGGTCCCGTTTTATTTAGTTTTGGCTATAGTTTCCTCGAGAAGCTTTTCTACGGCCTGGAAATTCCTTTTGTTGGTGACAGTTGACGTCGAAGGAGCCCTCTAGATGACTAGAGGGTTTCAGGTTAAGAATTCAAGATATGGTTTTGGGATATAGTTACAAGTTTATGTTGTAATTTCTGGGGTACATAAACCGATAGTTCTACAATGGTTTTGGAGTTCCTACCAGTAAAACTATGAGGAATTAATTTTTAATTTGTAACAGTTTAATTTTGTTATAAGTGCATTTCATTGTATGATTAATTTAATATTATAATCTACTACTTTAGTATTAAGTTTAGTGATTAATATATACGCCTTGTTGGTTTGATACCTTAGATTTTAGTAGTTTTCTTATTAGAAGCGGTTACATTGTTCATATTTAAGCGAAATATAAATTCAACACCTTTTGCAGCAAATTTCGGTACACACAGTGTCACCTCTCGATAAGTAGTTAATTTTGTACCTATATCTGAACTCAAGTTATAAAGGAATAATTTTCAGTAAATGGTATAAGTTTAGCGTTCGTTCATAGATGTCGCCAAAAAAAATCAGTTCAAATATAATTGTTCGATTTATTTAATTTTGCCGAATTTAATAATTATATACTGTATAAGAAAAATTTCAAATTGCACTTTAGACAAACTATTTATTTCCCATATATTTTACAGAGTAGTTATAGATTAAATTTTATTAATTTTGAAAACCTGTTTTCGAGTCCTTTATACGAGTCTTGGGATTTTCGTTTTCCTTGGCTAGATATGCTGCATTTATATAGCGTATATTTTGTATAATTCTTCTGTCGCTGTAAAAAAAAAACCAAATCATTAGTACCCCAATAAATTCTTTGATATAAAGTCCATATTATGTATTAATAATATTGAACTGTAAATACTTGTATTAAAAAAAAAAGGTTGCCTTGATAAATATTTCTTTTCAGATATACATAGGATTATTTTTAGACTATAGATACTATATATACACCACTTCATACTTTCTCTTAAAATCTACATTTTATTATTCGTGTTCCCTTTTGCTGTGAATATGTAACATATAAAGGTATTTTCATTTAAGTTAGACATAAATAAACCAACGGTATTTCTCGATTCAATATTAATATTCTTACCTTTTTTTTCCTGAGACTATATAAACTACAGCCTTCTTATAATTTCTATCAATGTTTGATGTTCCGAAATTCAGATCGACTTTTGTTTTGTCCATAGTTGCATAATTACTTGGAGCCTAATATAAACTGAAATTTCGTTACGTCTGCGTCTGATGCATTTCCTAAAATAGTTAATAATTGTGTGAATAAATTCCTATTTTATGGTTAAATAATGAGTTTATACAGTTGGGAAAATTCTATTAAATTAAACTCAACTTACGTTTCATTTTTATGACATTTAACTACTCCTGCATTAGTACATCATTTTTTTTGACTCTTTGGTACTCTACTCCGGACTAATATTTGACTTTTCTGAGTGGTCCTTTTCCATTAGTACTAGAGTAATTAATTAAATATTATTTGTTTATTTACGTTTCCATTTCGCCTAGGCGCTGCTTTTAAATTTCAGGTTAGTTGTTTCTGTCAATGTTATTATTGCGTCGTCTCGGAACTTTTCGGATCTATTCGGCTAAGACTTCCATATTAAGTTATTCTCGAAACCCTCCATCCGGTACTTCCTCATATCAAGAGCGCAGGCATCTTTTTCGCTGTTGCCAAGTGTATTCCTGCATTATTTCCTGTATCTTTCTCAACCAATGGAGAGTCGTTTTTCTTGTCTAACATGTTAATCATATCCTTGTTTTATTCCGTCTATGTGCTCTTTTGGCAAGGTTGTTAGCACCTGACATATTCTAGCCAATGTTATTCCGCCACCTTAGTTAGCCAAAGTTCTAGATGGAAAGGAAGCTGGGGGAACAGTTTTTCACTTTTCTGGTCACCTGCAGATAAACCACAGGTCTTCAGCGCGGGTCTGAGGAAATAATCCAGGAAAATCTTGGAAATCCGTTAGCGGGATTTTTCCTCAACACCGCAATAGTTTTTCGGGCACATTATAGTTTGCACTGTGAGTGTTATTTTTCGTGCTAGAAAATCTCTCTAAGAGAGGATTTGACCTGAAGATTGGACCAGACCGCCATTTTCCATGCCCTTGTACTTGGCACGTGAAACCACCTTTTGACTAGAACTGAGTGACCCTATTGGATAGGGTTCAAGTCAGGGGCCAACTGTTAGTCACGGTCCTAATTTCAAGTCAGGGGCCAACTGTAAGACACAGTCCTAATTTCAGTCAGGGGCTAATTGCAACTGCAAGTCACAGACAATTTCAAGCCACAAACTTAACTTCAAGACTCGGGACTAATCCCATGTCACGGGCCTAGTTTGAAGTTAGGAGCGCTAGGTGCTGCTGATAACTGATAACATACTTTTTTTTTCTTTAAGATTTCTTAAGTTTTCCCACGCCCTACTCTCCGGATTAATTGAGCTAGGGCATCTACATTGCACGCTCTGTTGACCACGAGCTGTAATCTTGATACCTTTTTGTCATCGGAATAATTTGAAATAAAACAGTAATAATAATTATTATTAAATAAGAGCGTAGCAATCTTGTACCTTGGTTTTGAGAAAATCAAGGGTGACAAATTTTATATTTATACATTTTACATAAGGTAGCAGAAACCTATTTTTTGTAAAACAGCCTTGCCAAAATACTTTATGTTTTTATAACTTTTCCTTGTGGCAGTGTGGTAAAAGAAAATTCATGAATTTATACACGTTTACATGTTTTAGATACTTTTATTATTGCCAATTGTTATCGAAAATTTTTTTTTTATGGTTGTTATTAAAATACGCTTTGCGGAACTTTCCACCTTTGTATGTAATGATGAAAAATGTAGATACATAATCCCAAGAACCATGATTTCTTAATCGTTCAGGTACTTAAACCAAGTGCTTTATTTCATATACTTTCAATACAAAACAACTACGCTTTTGTTTATGAGTCTCCTGAGAGGTTCCAGCTAATTTTAAACCCTTAAGTCTAGGCATATCATATGCTTGACTGAAGGTTTATAACTCGAAAACAAAAGTTTTGGCCACTGCTCCGATTTTAAAACATCCTATCGAAGTAAATAAAGAAACTTTTTAATGCGTATCTTACTTCAGCTGTCTTGGCGGTATAATAACAAACCTCGAAAGGCCGATTCAAAATGGCTTAAGCGCGATATCTGGTACCTTCTGGTGCCTCACAGAATGTGTTTTCTTCTATAATGGTCACAGTTTCACAGCTAAAACTTCAACATACCGTATACTATTGTCTCAGTTTTATTTTACGTCGAATAGAGTGACAGTCTGTACACTCGGAATGAAATATATACGTAAATATATACATTATATATATATATATATATATATATATATATATATATATATATATATGTATGTATGTATATATATATAAATAAATACATAACCTTTATTGTATGGAACTGACATGTACATTGCTCATCATTACATACAAAGGTGGAAAGTTCCGCAAAGCGTAATTTAATAACCACCATAAATTAGATTAATTAAGTTTAGAAAATGAGTGTTGACATATATTATTAACATGTGTATAAAAGGTAAGTTTTTTATGCATAAAAAGCCTTAGGTTTTTCACTTCATCCACCCGGTCAATGTGTGTATTGATTCGCTGTGCGCTATTTGATTTATTTTTCATATTTACATATTTGCGTCATGAGATGTCGCCAGATGTTCACAGGTTGATAAAATGGTAATAACTTACAATCATATCTCACTTCTTTGATGTATTTTATATTTTTCTATAGTGCTTTCTTGATATATTTATTTTTAATTCTTAACATCACTTAAATTATAAAATGTAGACAAAATTTCTTGTTTCAAAATTATTTTATAAAACAACTCTTAAAAAAAAAGACAAGAACAAGGTGATCATTAAAATTTGACAGTCTGCACTTTATCTGGCTTCAGATTTACGATCGATCAATAAGTTTGGGAAATATCGGCGAAAAACCGAACATGGCGGATTTCGTTTTTCGCCAGTATATCCAGAACGGTAAATTTGAGAGCTGTCAAAATGTGACATTCGTTATTCGGACACATTTTTAAGACAAATAAGATGGCGTATACGACACGTCTTCATTGTTTTTTTGTTAACCCGCAACCCGCCTCAACTTTCATTTTTCTTATGACCGCCATATTGGATTTTTCGATTTTTGGAAAGAGCCTAAAATTTCCAGTCTAGTGATATCTCACAAGTACATTAAAGATTTTAGTGTCATCAAAATATCACACTTCGTAAATTAAGTTTCAAAGTTTCTAAAGGAGGCCATGATTTATTTGTCACAAGATTACATTAATAAGTAAGTAATGTATTGAACGCATTGAATTTTCAATACAACATGAACGTAAATAATGACTTAAACAATCTAAATGAGCTTTAACTACTTTGTAAATGGGTAACATTGAAAATTGGCGACTGTTTTTCGTACATCCCTGGTAAGTGTATTTCGGTTAATATTTCTAAATGTGTCCAGAGCTCTTTGTCTCAGGATTTCTATGGTCACGGGGGGATCAAATTCATAGATTTCATTCTTCGTGTGACCCCAGAGGTAGAAATCCAAGGGCGACAGGTCTGGGGATCTAGGAGGCCAAGATATTGGACCATTTAAAGAAATTATTCTTTCGTCAAACTGCTCTCTTAAGAAGTTCCTGACTTGAATGGTATTGTGAGCCGGACATCCGTCTTGTTCTTCTTAATTCATCTTCCGTTAGATTAGCTTGTAAGGCTGGTACAACCTGATTTCGCAAAAGCTCTAGGTTCCTCTGCCCGTTTAGGTTGTAGTCAAACAAAATGGGTCCAATAAGTCGATTTCCTGAAAGGATTAATAATTTATAAATAGGTGCCCAACAGTCAAGGGCGACAGGGTCGGCCGGGTGGTACTAGAAACTATAAATTATAAAGGGAAAATTATCTTTATTAAAAAGTAGATATTTTCTTTCCAAAAATAATTATCGAAACATCCCGTAATGAATGAGCTTGTATACAGTTGAAACCTATTCAGCTTTATTATGAAAAAGAAAAACATATTTGGTTAGCGGGAAGTAATAGCCGTAATAAATTATTTTGTTGGTATTGCATATTAATTTCGGAAATACTAAATTAATTTATTTCAGTGATATAATAATCTTAAAGAAGTACACCGTGCCTTAATAAAACATAAAATATCAAAAGAACAAACCCCTTGCGTTTTAAAATTTAGATTATTCTGAAATATGGCTGAACGATTTCTATAAATCGTAATGAAAATCGAAAAATAATTCGACATTTGATTAATATGGTATTTTTTTCATAACGCAAGAACTATGCTTAATTATTAGTGTTAATAAATTTATAGAACCCAATTCTATTTTTATAGGTTCTTCGAAACTATAATACAAAATGATTGAATAAAAATGTAATACAATATCAAAAAAGTAAGTTAACTGACTAGAATAGAACGTTTTACTTTTTATTTTATTAGATTATACTCTTTTAGTATCACTAAAGAACTAAACGAAAAAAAAATGATTATTAATTGACAATCGTTTGGTCCCTATTTAAAAAAGATTGGTTAGAATAACTTACCAATGATCCCACACCAAACGTTACTTTCAAATCCGATCTGTAGACATCTCTCTGCCACTTCATGAGGATTTTGCACAGCCCAATGATGACGGTTATGCCTATTAAAGACTCCACAATTCGTGAAGCTGCTCTCATCGGACCACAAGACATGATTTACAAAATCAGGATATTCATTACATGTCCTAGTATACCACTCACAGAACTGTAGTCGCCTTGGAAAATCAGTTTCCTTAAGTCCTTGTACTATTATGGGTTTGTATGGATGGTACTTATTCTTTTTTAAAACTCTCTGTACTGTTGATATTGGCACATTAAGGCCATTTTACATGCTGCAATTCTTCTTTGCAATATGCAATAGTCTTGAACAAAGGCATGCGCAGTTTGACAAAAGGTACAAATGTCTTGCCACTGCGCATGCTTTTGTTCAAGACTATTGCATATTGCAAGAAAGAATTGCAGCATGTAAAACGGCCTTAACCGATGCACTAGGGTTTTTGTTGATAGTTTGTAAAATGTTTCTGTCTCGATTTTAATTGTTATTATTGTATCCGCTTCTAGGTTGTTCGAAGGCACCATGGTTAATTAATTTAACTACTATTTTCCTGAATTGGGTTTTATGAGGCTGCCGTCGTTCGGGGTACATCTCCAAATACCTTGCTGAGGTAACGTCGGCGTTTCTGTATGATTGAAAGTACAGAGCTAACATGTCAACATTTTCTTAATTTGAATACGGAATGCCGGCCATTTTCTATAGGTTTTGACAATTTATGTGTCAGATTTTTGATTTTATTGGGATAAAAGCGTACCTACTACTTATTAAAACACAGCTTTGATACTTTCAACTATTTAACTTAACGTCAAAGTCAAAATCCAATTTTGTTACAGATAAATCATGGCCTCCTTAGAAAAGCATTGAGAGCTAACATTACTTTGAATTATGGCCTCCTTAGAAAAAACTGAAACCTAACTTAGCGAAGTGTAATATTTCGATGATACTAAAATCTTTAATGCACTTGTGAGATTTCACTAGACTGGAAATTTTAGGCTCTTTCCAAAAATCAAAAAATCCAATATGGCGGCCATAAGAAAAATGAAAGTTGAGGGGGGTTGCGGGTTAACAAAAAACAATGAAGACGTGTCGTATATGCCATCTTATTTGTCTTAAAAATGTGTCCGAATAATGTCACATTTTGGCAGCTGTCAAATTTACCGTTCTGGATATACTGGCCAAAAACGAAATCCGCCATTTTCTGTTTTTCCCCGATATTTCCAAAAACAATTGATCGATCGTAAATCTGAAGCCGGATATCGAATGCAATAAGTTTCCTCTAAAACTTTCCCTATTTAACCTTTGCTGTAGATATAATAGGAACCGAGATCCCTGTATAGAGAAGCGAATCTGGGACACACTGTATATCAGATTGACTTAAAATGTTGGTCAGAAATCAAGGGTCATATGGCGATGAAATGGTTTTTTTTTGGTACAAGTCCACAATATGACGCAACAAAATGGCAGACTGGCAAAATGTTGAAAAAAAAATTAAGAAACTACTTGTAAATGTGATCAGATCACCAGATTATTTGTTGCGTTTAGACTGACAAACAAAAATCTTTTTTTTTTTGGGCTCTTACTGAATACTTATTTATTCAGTTAAAAAAGCCAAAAAAGATAATTTATTTTTCGATATTGGACAAAATGGTATACATCTTGCGAAATTTTGATTTTTTTTGACAAATCTAGCTAGAACAGGGTTCTTAGCGACCTGGAAAAGTCAGGTAATTCAGAAATCCGACTAAAAATCAGAGAAGTCGGGAAATTTACAAAAAATAATAGAAAGTCAGTCATCCAAACTATTCGATTGGATACATTTTTCTACAATTTCTTGGACAAAATGACTAGTTTAAAAATTGTGGCAGGTTATCAAGTTAATTTTGATTATTTCTCATGGAAACGCCACCGTCGAGTTGGGGTTTTCCATAAATAAAAATATTCGTTGAAATTCTGTTGGAGGAGTCCATTATCTTCCAAAGAAATTTATCAAATAAGTGGTGCATTAAATGTTAATATTTCCGACAAAATGAGTGAATGTGTTAAAAATGCTTACAAAACTTATCAAGATGCCTTTGACAACCAAAATCGCCGAAAAGGGAAAGAAAAAGAAATTGATGTCGAAAAAAAGAGCCGAAAGTGAACTTTGATCATTTAGAAAATAAATAGAAAAAGCTAGAAAAGGAAGCAGCATCTATGGAACTGAAAATATCGGAACTGAAACGAAAAATTTAACATACTTATTTTCTATAATCCTTTTAAATTAAATTTTTAATAAGGACATGTAAATATATGTTAATTTTACTTAATTTTAAATACAAAGGAATTTTTGAAAAATGTATACCTCTTCTAGTTAAGTGCTTGCTCTATTATTATAGCATTTTCTTTAATATTTTATATTTTTTATACAATTACATTCAAGTTTAGTTTCATTAATTTTGTTGGCTTGTTTATAAAAAATATAAATTCTCAAACTATAACCTGGAATTTCCATGAAATTGTCAGGGAAAACCTGGAAAAGTCAGGGAAATGGATAATTCTAAACTGCTAAGAACCCTATAGAAATGCTCGCGGGATACAGATGAATCTTTTGATGCCTCACTCATGAAAATCGGTCCAAGCATTTAGCCTTTAGGTGGCAACAAATAATGGATACATGCTTACATTCATAACTGATAACATATTACCCTACTTTACTACATGAGCAGTTTGGTTAACAAATGTGACTCTTTTAGGTACAATATTCCAACTTTTGGCAAGAACGTGGTGGTGTGCGGTCGTTCGAAAAATGTTGGTCTGCCGATCGCACTTCTCTTACATTCGGATGCGAGAAACGAATTGCCAGGCTCTGAGGCAACTGTCACCATTTGTCATCGGCACACCCCACCTGAAGAACTGGAGTTTTTCGCGAAGAGGGCGGATATTTTGATAACAGCTACAGGTAAAAAAGTATTTTTATTACATTTTACTTTTTTTATTCATTTTATATTCATTTCATTCATTGTTGTTGTTGTTTGTTTACAGTTCGCGTCTTGGAAATTTTGTTATTTTGAGTGATGTTAATATATATATATTGTGTTCTCTGTGACTAATGCTATTTATTAGGACCTTTTATTCCTGTGTAAATGAAGGCAGCATTAAATTCGAAATACAAACGGAGGATAGATCGAAAATTTCGTTTATTTTGTATTGGTTATTGTGCTGATCTTAATTGTACAACGATAGTACAATTACCTGATCTGCTGAATCTTAATTGTACAAAGATAGTACAATTACCAACTATGACGTCACTATGGTGACAAGTATTATCAGCGATATAACAGCCTTACGTTACCATGGAACGCAATTTCAAGTGTTGCAGACAAAAGGAGTTTGCTAATTACTTCTGCATCGCCTGCTATGGAGTACTACATCCGAGTTGCCTGGAAAGATGCGCGGAAGTGGTTAAACTTGGTGGCTATCGAGTGTACTGTTCTGCCAAGTGTCAAGAGTACTTTGTTAACAACGATGATGCGATTAACACCCTTATGGAGAAACTAGAGGAAGATTCCCTGAACAAAGACGCCTACATCAAACGTCTAAAAAGGCAAACAAATGATTTTACAGACGTCGTATTTGAGGCTGAAGAGAAGTTTAATTTGCGACTTGCCGAGCAGTCGGAACGCATATCTGAGCTCAACAACGAAATATCAACTTTACAGGAATTGAACCAACAACTAAACAGGCGCCTTGAAGAATCACTGTCGTCCTCCGTGGCACTGGACAGCACTGTTTCTGAGCTTACAAGGTTGAATAAAGAAATGATCTCATCTATCCGGACTCTTGAAAAGGATAATGAGCACTATGTATTGGAAATAAAAAAACTTCAACAGAAAATCCACGACCTCAAACTTGTACCTAAGAACTACGGTGAAAACGAGATTAATGTATCATCTCCAGTTGAGATCTCATCTAGGGCACTACGCAAACCTCAAATATTAATCTTGGGTGACGGCAATGCAAGAGGCATGCTATCTATTATGAGGCGGCTCACATATAGTCTTTATGACATCAATTGTCAGTGGTCAAGCGAGAGCTCGTTTGAGAGTCGTATTCGAGAATGCCAGGGGTTGATCAAGAGGTATACGTGGATGATTTTGTCATTATACTCACTGGTGACAAAAGCGCCCTTAAAGGAGAGCGTATGGACGTTAAACTTCTTCGCTCACTTCTTGAAGAATCCAGCAACACTAACCTGTTTATTTGCGGCACACCTCTATACAGTGATCGTCCTATACTCAATAGAATAATCCAGGAAATTGATTTTGACCTACTAAACTTAACTCGCGATTTCCGACACAGTTTCTTCATTCCAATGAGGATCACCACTAGGAATGGCTCACTCGCCTACACTGACAGGGATGAAGTTTTACATCTTGTGTGCAGCATCATGAAGAATAAGCGCCGATTCTCCAATTCAACGAAAGAAGTCTCTACTATCAATAATATAGATTTAGCTTTAGAAATTACTAATTCCAATAGTTTATTGCGTAACAACCTAGATACAGATAATAATTCTCAAAATTCAAATTTCACAACCCCATCGACATATCACCTACAGCCTCTCATAACGAACTAGTATCTTTATATTATCAGAATGTCCGTGGTCTTCGATCAAAATCACAACTGATGCTGACTAACACCTCTTCTAGCAACTTCGATGTAATTATGCTTACTGAGACATGGCTTAATGTCTCTTTTCATAGTGCCGAGTTTTTTAATCCTAGATTTGCTGTTTTTAGAAAGGATCGAAATTATGACTTGCTAAATTGTGAGCGTGGGGGAGGTTCCTTAATTGCGATCTCGTCCCGCTTTCAGTGCTCAATTATAGACACCCCAGCTTCAGTTCACTATGATGATATATGGATTAAAACTAAGATCAACCGTTTACAAATTGTCTTGGGTTGTGTATATATTCCTCCAGGGTCCCTATTGGATTGTTATGTGTCTTTTTGTGATTTGTGTGATTCGTTAAGGGATCGTTTTAAAAGGCATAAATTTATTATATGTGGTGATTTTAACCTTCCACTTATTGAATGGTCCTTGGATTCTGGAATCGTAATCCCATCAAGAATACAACCAGCAACAGCGGAAACTGTGATCGACACAATGTGTTTTCTTGAACTTAATCAAGTCAATTATATTTTCAATTCCCGCCTACGTATTCTTGACCTCATATTTGTTGATAATTTTGAGGCGATATCATGTATTAGATGCGATTTTCCATTATCAAATGTCGACACTCTTCATCCTCCTCTAAATATTTCTTTTTTAGACAGGGGATCTCCATTGCTTCAAGATGGGGCGACTCGACAAGTCTTTCAGTTTCATAAGGCCAACTTTCACGGGCTTAATGGATTTTTTGCAGAAACTGACTGGTCCTTTGTGGAGAAATGTGATGATATTGACGAAATCGTACGACAGTTCTACAATGTTGTTACGGATGGACTGGCGAGGTTTGTACCCAAAAAGAGGGTTAAGTCCAACAAGTACCCCATTTGGTTTGATAGAACACTCCAAGGATTTATTCGCGAAAAAAACAAATTGTACAAAAAATATAAGAGTACTCTGCTTCATTCTGACTATCTTGTTTACTCTGACAAACGCCGTGAGGTTCAATTTCGAACCGATTGGTGTTATCTCATGTTCGTTACTAGTTCCGAGCAGCTGATGCCGGAGAATATAGGGTACTTTTGGTCGTTCATTAGGGGTTTGAGGGTATCTTCTGGTCTGCCGAGTCTAATGACCTACAACGGTTTAAAGTACAATGATCCTTCAGATATCGCGAATGCTTTTGCGGATCATTTTCAGGCATGTTACTCCGTGCCCGACAGCCATGATCGTGATTTTCTCCAGTCAGTTCCCTTCTCGTCAGCTTTATTATCCCACACGTTTTCTGAGTGCGAAGTAGCTTCCAGAATCAAAAAATTGGATTCAAACAAGAGCGCGGGTCCTGATGGGTTACCAGCCTCTCTTTTATTGGGTTGTTGCGACACACTATCGGCTCCCCTGAGCGCCATTTTCCAAAGATCTTTTGACATGGGAGTATTTCCCTCAATCTGGAAGTTCTCCAACCTTGTGCCTATTCACAAAAAGGGTGATAAATCTGAAATCACTAACTATAGAGGAATTTCAATGATCTCCGCCATTCCAAAACTCTTCGAGGCTATTTTGACTGACGAAATATTTTACACCTACAAAAATTACATTTCCCGAGTCAACATGGCTTTTATCAGGTCGCTCTACAGCGACCAATCTTGCCATATATCAGGATTATCTGGTCTCCTCTGTCGAAGCGCGTCATCAAGTGGACTGCATCTATACAGATTTATCAAAAGCATTTGATAGTGTACATCACAAACTATTAATGAAGAAGCTTTCTGATATTGGTATCTCGGGCAATTACTTAAAATGGATCGCCTCTTATCTTAGCCATCGTAATCAACGGGTTGTGGTGCTAAACTCAGTTTCTCGTGATATTTTGGTCACCTCAGGAGTGCCACAGGGGTCCCACATTGGACCAATATTATTCCTTCTCTTCATAAATGATGCCTCTTCCTGTTTTAGGAATAGTAACTGCCTTTTGTTTGCTGACGACTTGAAATTCTATAGTTCTAATACGATCTCTAATACCGCGCTACAATCGGATTTGGACCGCTTTGTCAAGTGGTGCGAGTTAAACTGTCTTTCCCTTAATGTTGCGAAGTGTACGTCCATTCGCTTTACAAGATCACCTAACCTCATTCCAAATACTTACAAGATTGTTGACACAACTCTTGGAATTTCCTCTTGTGTGAACGATTTGGGCGTCATATTCGACAGCAGTCTATCTTTTAACCAACACATAGACTCAATTGTATGTAAAGCTTTTAGAATGCTGGGATTCATTAAAAGACATTCTCGGCATTTCAGCGATACTAACGTGATCGTAACCCTATACAACTGCTTTGTTAGAAGCTTACTGGAATATTGTTCAGTAATTTGGCAGCCCCATTATGCATGCCACATAGATAGGATCGAAAGAGTACAACGTAAATTTGTAAAATATTTATTATTTAAATTCCATTTTCCTTATCAAAATGTCTCTTATGAAACAAGACTACTACTATGCGGTATGCAAAGTTTAGCCCAGAGACGCAAACATGCCCTACTCCTATTTGTGTTCAAGTTGCTCAATGGTATGATCCACTGTGAGCACCTATTGGGTCAGGTGAACTTCTTGGTTCCAGCCCGACGTACTCGTCACACTTCCCTTTTCCTTGTAAGGAGGCACAGGACTAACTATGGTCAAAACTCATTTATTGATCGCCTTTGCTTAAATTATAATAAATTTTTCTCTGACTGTGATATATTTAGCATTAGCCTTCAGACCCTCAAAAGATTCCTTAGATTCGGCGCTATTTAATTGTTTTAAGGTTCGTGCTTCACTCCTCTCTCCCTTTACTCTATATTTTTATTTTATATGCATTTTTAAATTTTATTGTTTATAGCAGGATACCATTGTATTTGTATTGTTTTCTTATGTTTTGTATTTTATTTTTTGTACCATTTAGAGATTTATCTCTGTAGTGTATGTATGACCAAGTAAATAAATTATGGTAATTCATCAGAACAAAACCCATGGTAGTACCTGTAAAACAGAGAGAGATCGACCATAGGGATTCTTTAGTGAGGGAGAAGAGGCAGCTCTCCATATATGCAAGCGATACTAAAGGCTGAGTGATTTGCGATGTGTAGAGGGAGTACAATCCACAGAAGGAAAGTATTTTCTGGTTGGAAAAAGCAAACCGAATTTCTTAGCATCTGCCGTGGCAATTGACATGATCTGATCATGTCAGTGAAGATCCTGCTGAAAAGTGATTCCAACTAGGTTAAAGGAATCTTTAGCTTTAAGAATTTGATTGTTCAGTTGAATGGTGTGGGTACTGGTAGATAATTTCTGAGATATTAAACATGATTTTGTCTCAGTGGAGTTAAACTGGACAAGGTTCTTTGCTCCCCAATTTCTGATTTTGTGGTCATTACACCTACCATCCATTTGAGTGTTAGAAACAGGTTTGGAAAATTGTAATGTTGAGTGGATAGTGATGCATACTATAGCATAGCTGTGAATAGGATTGCTGGTGGAAGAAAACATCATTGGTGTGTTGGAGGAATGTGCCAACAGTGAGTCCTGTGGAATACTTGTTTTGATTTTGTGAAAGTCAGATGATTGGAGATGACGACTACAGAAATACTCTTGTTAGAAGGAAAACTGACAGTCCAAGTACAAAGTTGTTTAGGAAGACCATAGGCAGGAAGTTGTTAGGTAGTGAATCATACCAGACTTGATTGCATCTTCGGACAGTCTAACAGAGAGTTAATAATTTTAAAAAAACATACGTAAATCCAGATATTTACCACTTAGAAATATTGAAATCTCTTTGAACCTTTCAACGTTGGAGAATCGCCGTTTGCACAGAAATTTACTATTCTTCTATGATCTTTGTTATTCTAATTACCTTTACCGTGGATTGTTCGCTCAGTAAATTGGAACTTCAAGATTAGCATTGTGATACCCACATAGGTCCCCATTTTATCAGCCCCACCATAGAACATATGTGAGTTCGTCCTCACCAGATGAGCTAAAAATGCCAACAAAAAAATCAACAACTCTTGATTTCTTCTTCAGTTGAACTGCATTCAGGAGATAGGTTAACCATTGTCTTTAGGTTTCAATAATTATTATAGCATTTAAAATATTTATTTTGATTGTATAGTTTTCTGTTAATATTATTGTACCTGTAATTTTTAAGTTTCACAAATTTATTTTTTTTTTGGGTTAGTTAATAGATTTTAAATATTCCTTTTTCTGTGCTATCTTGACTTACAATTGATCCTTAGCCCTTTGAAATAAATAAATAAAATCATATCACAAAGGACTAGATAAGATAAGATAAGATAAGATAAGATAATATATTTCATGTTAATATACAGAAGTACTTACACATGTCATAAACAAAAAAAGAACAAGATCAGACTAGTATATAACAGAACACAAATATATATATTACAAACAGAACATAGACATTAAAAAGTATATAAAGTATTTCATTAAAACAATGACCTTTCTATCAAGAAATTTCTGATTTTATTCTTGAAATCCCAGGTAAGTCTATAATGGTCAGGCAACTTATTGTAAACTTAATTGCCAGATACCCAGGGCTTCTTCTGGCACCTCCTCAAACGACAATAGGTGGGGACCAAGTTGTTTTTATTACGGTGTTGTGCCCATGAACGTCACCGTGCACTTTGTACAAACCCTCATTCATTTTAACATATAAAAGGTTTTCCATTATGTAGATTGAGGGAAGTGTAAGAATCCCTTGTTGTACAAAAGAACCCCTACAATCCTCACGGTAGCCCAAACCAGATAGAACCCTAACAGCCCTCCTCTGCAAACCACAGATCCTATTCATCTGTGGTGCGTGGCCCATGCCAACAGGGCATATGTCATAATTGAGTGAAACATGGCAAAATAAGCCGTTCTTAATATGGGAGTTCCCACACACTCGGACAGATTGCGCAGCGCACACAAACCACTCCTGAGTCTACCAGCCACAAAGTTTCTATGAGCATCCCATTTTAATTTAGGGTCCAGTAATACCCCCAAAAATTTCACGTAAGACACATCTTTATTTTCATTTCCAATGTCTCTCATTGAGAACAGAACATTCTTTGTTTTGGCATGGTTCAAGAGCAGCCTGTTCGCACTAAACCAGCTCTCCACACTCGACTGTGCTGCAAACATACCCCGCCTTGCTCCATCAAGAGTCCTCGAGCCAAGAGAAATAGTGGTATCATCAGCAAAGAGAGTGTAACACCATGGATCAACCCCTTGTTGAAGGGGAAGATCATTTATGTATATCAAAAATAAAAATTGGCCCCAAAACCGATCCCTGGGGTACACCAATGGTGACCTCTCTCCCCGACGACACCTCCGCCAAGACTCTCACCCGCTGTTCTCTGTGCTCTAAATATGATTTTAGGAGTAGAATGCTATTTGGATGGAAGTTATAACACTCGAGCTTACGGAGCAGGATACTATGGGATACACAGTCGAATGCCTTGCTCAAATCGCAGAACAAAACAGCCTCATGGTCCAGATTTTCAAATGCCTGCAATATTTTATCAATCAGATCCAAGACTGCCAACACCGTGTTTTTATCTCGGCGAAAACCATACTGGCATGCACTGAAACATTGATTCTGCTCCAGAAAGCCCACCATTCTAGCAGCCATAGCCTTTTCAATAATTTTTGATATTATAGGCAACAATGAAATTGGTCTATAGTTACCACAATCATTTTTATCTCCTGTTTAAAAATTGGGATCACTATGGTCTTTTTTAAGTTTGAAGGAAAAACATTTTTTTTAAACATTTCATTTACCAATTTTGTTAAAGGTATAGTAATAATATTTTTTATAGTTCTTATCATACTTAGGTTAAGCCCATAAATATCACAACCGGTCTTATTTTTTATACTGTCTATGATGTCACGCATTTCATTTATTGTAATTTCACCAAAACTAAAACATTTAGAGGGGGTGGGTATAGCCAGACAATTTTGTAAAGGATCGATGTTGTTATCCACAATTTGATTAGAGATCTTGTGAGCAATATTACAAAAATAGTCATTAAAAGCATCTGGTGGTATATCCCCCACACCCACATTCTCCCTCTTCCGACCAGAGTTATTATTTATAATATTCCATACGGCTTTACTTGTATTCCGAGCTATACTAATAATTTTTTCATTTGCCCTAATTTTAGAATCTACTATGTTCCTTTTATACATATTTTTATAGTCTTTGTAAGCCTGACAATTTGCAGGTGTCGGATATTGCCTACTAACCTCACCCAGAAAGTCTAGGTGTGAACGCATTTTGCGCAGACTACTATTGAACCATGTGATGTTATTTGCTTGGTCTGATCGAATAGTGAAAGCTCTCTCCGGAAAGGCAATGTTAGATGCCTGATGCAAAATGTTAATAAAATTATTAAATTTTATGTCTAAATCTAGATGGTGATTTTCTATAAATTCAAAAGATTTGCCCTCAATGATATTATAAAAAGCATTTAATCCCTTTTGTGTTATTGGTCTGCAGATTTTCTTAGAGGTAACATAAAGGTTAGTAGATGTTGGCAAATCTAGGCATATTAATTGAGCCTTATGGTCAGATATATTTGCTTCTATAACAGATGTCCCAAAATCCAAAAAGAAGTTTATAAATATATTATCCAGACAGTTATTTAGTCTAGTAGGATCGAGACTGTTCTCTTAAAACCAAAACTCTCTAACATATCACAGAGAGAGACTGCCTCTGGCTGCTCTGTAGCAAAGTGCACATTGAAATCCCCCTCCCTCCTGTTACATCCTAACCCACTGATTAATGTCTCAAGTCCCATGAGGAAGGTGGCAAAATGGCCTGCTGGGGACCTGTAAACATTCAAAATATACAGATTAAAATTTTCTACAAATACACCAGAAATCTCTATGCATTTTTCTATATTAAAATTTTTTAAAAAATTTTTTAAAAAAGATATATCTCTAGTCAGAAGATTATTTTCCGTGAATATTACACTACCTCCGCCAGGAGAGACAGTTCTAGAGAAGTGGCTCACACATTTAAATCCACTAATGGTTGTTGAAGTTATTTCATCTGCTGATAGCCAATGCTCGGAACAACACAAAACGTTGATGTTTTTGTCACAAATAAATGCCTCCAGCTGTCCAACTTTCTTTTTAGTGATCTCAAATTTATGTGAAGAATATTAAATTTAGTTGTTTTTACCTCTTCTGACAATCCCCTATGTGAACACTCTCAAGCGATCCAATCAGATTACACCCATCTTGGTTGCCAGTCTGTGAAAAAAACGGTTTACTTCTGTATATTTAGGCCAAATTTTAGGATCCATAGCTTTTTGTAAATTTTCTTCCTTTATTGTTATTTTGAATGAGGAGTAGTATTCAGGATATTTAGATTTCATGCTTACACATATAACTTCTGGAAACATTGGCTTCAGATATGCAGCAAGTTCATTGCTTGTTGTCTTAGGGTCCAGCTTGTAAACATGCAGGAAAGAGAGTTTAGTTACTCCCTTTAAAGTGATATTTGATGTGGTTTCCAAACTGCCACAGATTGTATCAGGTTTGGAATTGTTCGAAGACCGATTGTTTTCTCCATTTGTTGACCGTCTTCCTCGCCAGTTTCTTTTTTTTGGTACTTCCCATTTGCCCTCAGGCAATCTTGGTTTTTCAATATCAATTGTCGCATTTTGTGGTTTATTTTCTTTTTCATTTTCAGAAATTGACGAGATAGTTACATTGGTGACATTATTTTCTAAGGTTAGAAACGGTGCGTCAACTTTTTCCTTTTGTACTACCTCCGTCGGCTTGTTCCGTTTGTTTCGTACAATTTTGTCAGGGTTGTCCTTTCTTGACGGCCTTGGAGTCGGCGGCTGAATGTTGCCACGCTCGCGTTCGTCTACAACACGTGTCTCAGAAGATTTTGAATCTCCCGCTGAATCGTTAGCGGATCCGGATAGTTTCCTGTTGTCAGTTTTTCCGTCACGGATTTGCGAGGTTGTCGGCGTTGAAGTTTTTTCTTTGGAGTTTAAGGGGCTGATTTTATTGTTGAGTGCCGAAAATTCATTTTTTATAGCTATCCATTGATTTTGTAAAGCACTTTCAAACATTTTTTCTACATCTTCCAGTCTAATTTGGTTGGTTGAATTAGCTTTATCTAAAAGTTCTAGATTTTCTAACTTAAGTAGTTCAGTTTTTTCTTGCAAATCACTTACTTGCAATTTGAGGTCTTTGTGCATGTCCATAAGTAACTTGTTTTCAAATTTTAATGACTCAATTATTATTTCTAAGTTTGTGTTTACTTCCCGATCCACGTCTTCAATGTCATCAAGGTCAAGGGAAATTTCATCAGGTTTATCAGGTTTTAAAGAAGGATTTACGCAGCACTTTCCTTTACTCTTGAGCGAACAACTATTATGAAAATACCGGGCACAATTTTCGCACTTAACTCTTTTATTTACAGCTCTATTTTTGCAAAAAAACACAGAGCAAATTTTCAATCTTCCCACTTTCGGCCATGTTGCCAGACTTGATCTGACTAGTAGGTAGATGGGTAGGAAGAAAGTTTGGCAACATTGACTTCAACGCAGAGTTTAATTTTAATAGTTTTTAGGTGTGGTCAATTTAATAAAGCCAAATATGGTTAAGCCAGGAGCATGCATTATTGACGTAGGCATCAACAGGATAACCACTGAAGAGGGCAAGTCGAAATTAGTGGGAGATGTCGACTATGAAGGTAATATGTAATAAAATTATGCTTTTTATGACATCTTTACCTTTATTTTTAACTCTCGGTTGTACTGTTTGTGCCACTTTATTATATATATTTTTATTACAAAATTGAACTTTTTCAAATATATCTGGGGGAGTTAGCTGCCATTTTGCCCCCCTTCTGGCTATGTCAGTTTCCTGTGATAAACCATATTAATAATTATACATAACTAAATGTTCAAGTGTTAGCACATTTAAGTATAAGATTTAAAAATAAGTGTGATAACTAACATTATAGTAAAAGGTCTTTTGTTATACAATGTCTCGTGCAATAATTTTGTAATTTTTGTTATAATTTTTTTTGAGGTGGATATTAAAATATATTTTCAACAGTCAGTGGTGTGTGGTGGAATACCTAGTTTGCGAAGTGATTAGGATAATATCTAAATAAATAGTAGAATACATACCTACATGGAAAACAAATGTAGGTTGTTACTGTTTATATTTTGTCCACCCCCTTAACTTTTTTACTTTTCATATTAAAGTTACGATTTTTTTACCAGTTTGTAGGTTCCTAGGTACATTTCATTTTCAAAGATAAAATTTCTTTAGAGTGTTCCAAAAAAAGTATGCATTATAAAGTCATTTTTTTTTTAATAAAACCTACATATTTTCACACTGTTTGAAAGAGTATTCCAAGAACTTTTAAAAAATACTTTTTTTAAGTGCCTCTGGAAACCCAAAGGGCAACAAAAAAAAAAATTATTTTCTTTTATGGAAAACCCTGTATATACTGTTTTTTTTTTTGAAAGATACTTGCGAAAAGGTCTTTACAGAAATAACACATTTTGATATATTTAAATTGATACTTTCCAAGATGTAGATAAACCACAGATTAACAACCAAGGTAAGTTTTAAGTAAATCTTATTTCGATTGATATTTATTAATTAGTGATTTAGTACAAAAAATATTCTATTTTCATTAAAATATAGCACTGGAAATATATTTAAAGTGCTACTTTACAAAGTATTAAAGTTAGAAATGACAAATTTATTGTGATGTTTAGAAATACCTTTTCAAGTACCTGCTACCGTCCAGTAAAGAAGAGAAAATGTATAACAAGTTTCATAAAAGAAAATTATTCTTTTTGTTGCCTTTCGTATCTTTCAGTTTAGTGAAAATCACAACGCAGAATTGAAAAGGTGAAAGATTCTCCTTCATTCATGCAATGGCCTAGCTACAAAAGAGCTCTTTGCCACCCCCTCCTTTGCTTTATTTTCAGCAATAATGGCGTGAGAAGAACTTCCTTCTTTTTTTTGTTGTCACTTGTACTACGCGTTATTTTGTATGGCGCGTGATGACTTGACTTTTGCTCAGCCATTTTATATTTATACCGTTGCTTCACTTTATACTACCCTCCGCCCCTAACAGTCGGCTACGCCACTGGTTAGGACTTGGTTCTGTTTATATTCAAATAGATGTTAGAGGTTAATTAATGACTCCTTGAAACATGCCACCGTAAGCAGAAATAAGTATATTATTTATATTTCTTTAAAAAAATCTAGTTATTGATATCTTTTTTAAAATATACAGGATGCTGCTCAAAGTAAAACAAATTAATTAAGGCAAGCATTTATTGAAGAAAAATTAGTACAATGTAATGGTTATAAATTGTTCATTTATTTAACACTATAAAAACAATATATAATGGCATTTATAAGATAAAACACACATACAAATTTTGATAATTGCATCTATTTGTAATTGAATAAAATTCAACATAAAACGTAATTAATGTAATGTAATTACGCCTCAGCGAAATATTTCACTGTTTTACATAAATATTGTTTTTACTTGTATCTTTATCTATTGCAATTTATAATTCAGCGCATTGTGTGAAAAAGTACTTTTGAGGTCTTCTGAAGTGATGGAATGTTGAGTTCTTGATTAACACTTTCAACAGTCTTATTTTGCATTTGCATCCTCAATTTCAAGAAAAAGGAAAATATCACTAACTTCACTACACTAACAACTAGATTTTATAAAATTAAGTTGAAAAGGATAACTGAATTTCTATGGGGCAATAGTCTTGAAGTTGTTGAACAAGATTAGGTGTAAATTAACTAAAAACACAGACCAAAATTACTTCTTTGATTTTTAAGGAATACAAATATACAGTACTTATTTTTCAACTGAAAATTCAAATATAATTTGACAGGAAGCAAGAAATGACATATTTCATTTGTCAAAATATTGCCGTTGATGCGCGCGCCTCTAGCAGCTGGGGCACAAGTTTGCTTCGAACAAATCGGCTAATGCGAGTGCGCATGGCATGGCTGATTAATCTCGTCCGGGTGGAGATTTATGAAGTCAACTGGAAACACAATACAGGTTTGGCGTTTGGAAATGGGAGGCGATTTATGAAGGCAATTGCCAACAGTACTTTCCACATTTCTATGCACTTTTTTGATGCAATACAATAAAGATTATTTTATTTTATTTCTTATTTCGCATAGTGTTTTTTATTTATTGCACAACTATTTGGTTGGTCACATGATCTATCTGAAGCTCTTAAACAGATTTTTAGTTTGTATCAGTCAATTACACGCCTCCATTCAGTAGAGTAGTACCGAAAAGTCTGAGACATTACGGCAGTCTCATTTTCGTGTTCAGGGTTATGTCTCTGCTTTTAAGTGATGTTATTTTTAGAAAAACTGCTCCGTTTTCAATCGGGCAACAAATTACCTGTGACTGATCCCATGTGCTGTTCACATCAGTTTCTAGATCTGTGTATTGCTGGACTCTTTCAACTCAGTTGTTGTGTTGATAATTGGGGATACTAGATTCACTAATAATCATTTTGTTTTATTAATGATAAGATCAAGACTGTGTTGGTGGCTTCTGCAATTCTAGTCATGAGAATTTGTAAATCCTCTAGATTGTCTGTCAGTGTTCACCATTGATTTCATGCGAGGCCTCATTATGTTTAACAAGAGTGGGGATATAAAGTGCGGGACACGAAAGAAAACCTGGCAGAGTCAATCGGTTTAGGAAGGTCGGCCAAGAAATCTCTTTAAACCAGTGGTGTCCCGTCGTTCTTTAAATAATCTGGCACTCCTTTTTGACTATACGCACTTCACAAAATGTAACTATGCTTAATGAATCTTTTTCTATATTTGTCTGTTTTCTTTCGTGTACCGTACTCTTTTGTGTTGCAAAAACGGCGAACTTTCGAATTTTAAAATGATTTAATTTTGATTTTTCTTGATCTCTACAAGTCCAGATTTTACAAGGGCAGCTAGCATCAGATCCAGTGAACGAGATTTATCAGAATTTTAATTTATGCAGTTCGACTTTGGGCTACTCGGGTATGCCAAAAGTGGCCGTCTGTCTCCGTTTGTCATATTACTTATACAGGGGCCGTCATTGTGAAGTACTATACAGGGCGTTTCCTAGTTGCGTGCTGATGTTAAATGGGGTGTTTTTATGTCCTAAAAGTCTTAACTTTTGAGATAGAGGATGGTAAAGTTTAAAAAGAAAACATTTTTTTTCATCCCAATTCTGATGCTATTGTAGATAACTGCATGAAATTTGATTCACGTCTTCTATGCATTAAGGAGCATACGGATCTACCCAGGTGAATTACATATGCACGCCACTGGTAGAAATTTAAAAAATTGATTGTTAATAAAAAATGCCCTTTTATGTATAAAAGACGTGTATCAAATTTCACAGTTATTTATCCATAATAGCTTCAGAATTAGGATTTAAAAAAATGTTTTTTTAAAACCCTGTATCTCCAAAGTTAAGACTTTTAGGGTCATATTAAACTTTTTTCTTAAAAAGGTCCAAGAATCACCCCCCTTTAACATTAGCACGCAATTAGGAAACGCCCTGTATAGTGCTTCATAATGACGCCCCCTGTACAAAGTAATATGACAGGAGACAAACGGTAACTTTTGGAATACCCGAATAGCCCAAAGGCGAACTGTATAAGTTAAAATTTTGATAAATCTTGCATAAGGTAATTTTGATAAATCTTGTTCACTGGAATCAGTGCTACCTCCCCTACTATAACTCCATTGATATGTTAATTTTGGAAAAATATGAGTTTTGTAGTTTTTCCAATGTTAATTGCAATATTAGATGTTTTTTGACACCCGGTATTGAATAGAAAATTAATTATTTTGAAGCAGTTTATTGACAACTATTTTATGAACCATTTTACAAAATATATGGAAAAAAACTAAGCCATTTTTGGGGTTGACGGCTAAATCGTTGTTTTCCTCTGAAAATGATGAGGTTTCGTCGTCACTACTTGAAGTTCCCAGTGTGATAACTAAATCATCAATAACCTTTTCAATTTTGCCATATACTTCCCAGTATTTATCTTCAATAGAACGAACATGTTTAACATACGATTTCCAATTTTCAGCCGATATTGAGTAAATCGCTTCTAATGTTATTTTATTTAAATCTTTAATTGAAAGTTCAATAGGGTTGAAGTCGCACATGTATGTAGGCAGCCTTAAAGGTGTATGACCGAGGTTACGTAAAAGACCGTCAATTTTATACTTTTTTTCTCTAGGCTTGTTGGCTAATATTACTTCATATAATTGATCTTTTCTCCATGTTGGATCACATACAAGATTGTTTGATTTAAGCCACAATATCATATGAACTTTTGTAGAGTATTTAGTTGACACTATCTTCTATGTGAGAATGATAAGACGCATTATCCATTACCACGACTGATTTGGGAGGAATGTTAGGTAGAAGCTTCTCGAGCAACCACTTTTCAAAATTATCTCTATTCATCTGTCCATGATAGTCTCCAGTTGTTAGTCCCAGCTTCTGAACAAGCGACTACTAGAGCGGATTCCCTGAACAACACCTGTAACACTTTCACTTTGCCAGCATTTGTTTACTGTATCATTATCTACCCAGGTTTCGTCTAGATACACAATATTGGGTCCTTCTTGCCTATATTGCCTTACAGTTGATAGATATTTCACACGCCAGTGAAAAATATTTGGTCTCTCAATGAGCAATTTTCGTTTATTTTGGCACTTGCGCCAAACAAAACCATTTGATCGTAAAAGCCGATTTAAGGTTTTATACCCGCACGCACAATCTATTTTGTTCTTTACAGCACAAAGTGGGGGTTTGCAGGTCGGGACCTTCTTCAAGTTTATATAAAAATCCTCTGTTGTCCGTCGAATTACTTGAAAATCACCATCGTCAATTTTATCTTTGTATGATAATGGGGTCTTTTTTTACCAGGAGATTGTAAAGGTGAAGTCGAACATGGCGATCATTATGTTCTCTTTGAATTTTTCTTATACTACTTTCCGAAACACCAGTGTAAAATGGAGCGCGTTCTGTTCGATTTTGAATTGGAATAGTCAAACTATTATTTTCAGCCTCTCTAGTGCAGGCCTCTATAACGCTAGCAATAACTTCACGTGCACCGCTTCGAATTGTTTTTCCTCTTTTGCTCGCCATCGTTACTTCGAAATAATAATTCAAATTCAACGCAACGCATTTATATAGAAAAGAAAACAAATGCTCGAAATGTATACGCGCCACTGGAAATAGCTAGAACCTTCTGGCAGCAAGTGCATGGTGACTCTAGGCACATTCCAATTACAAGTGGACCAGTGCGAAATTTACTAAATCCTCGATTAATTTTCCGTAGCGCTTAGCTGGCGCACTTTATAGGTGAAGTGGCAAACTATTACAACAAATAAAATAACATAAAATTTAAGACTATGAACCTTTATTTTAAGGACCGCCCTGTTTTCTTTTGTGTCCCGCACTTTACATATACATTCCTGCCTTACCCTCATTGAATGTACATTGAATCAATGATTTCTCCTTCGACTCCAACTGATGCAGATTGTTGTCAGTATAAATTTATGATTATCTTGTGATTTTTCTCATGTAGAACGCGATTTTTCAATACCTGTACCATTTTATGATGTTTTTTTTATGAACGTCCAGTTGATCTCTGTTTAGTTGGATTAATATCTTTATGGCAAAAAGGGCTTCTTTGGTTCCCAGGGCGTCATGAAAACCAAGCTCAGTATATTTTGGTATATGAACTTAGAATATGCATAAGTTTTACCAAGAATTCTAGTTATTAATTTATACGATGTGTTAACAATAAAGAATTCATTTATATTTATAATATTTCCTGGTACCCCAAAATTGCCTCTTTATTCCATCATGGACAGTTAGGGAGATCTATTTGTAGATGTTCCTGTATAAACAGTATATTTTAGAAAGAGATGTATTCTTGTGGTTTCTTAGTTTGTGAATTTTTAAACAAAATAATAAAAATTCAATATTGTTTTATAGCTTTATTTATTTTATTCCTTAATCTAGATGTATATTGTTTGTTTTAGGAGTGAGCAAAGTAGCTGGACATATTACACCAGTGCCTGGAGGTGTCGGACCCATGACGGTTGCAATGTTGATGTTCAACACTTTCAAGGCTGCAAAACACATACTCAGCAATAATTGATTTATTATTGCCTTTGACTTGAAGGACCCATATTTATTTTATTTCATGATTATACAAACAATTTTTTTTTGTTTTTGTAACTTAGTTACAAACCATCAGAGCTATTTATATTTTATGTAATCAGTATTAATGATATATACAAAATATGTCACGTTGTCTTGTTATAAATAAATTATTGTGATTTTTCAGAAAAAAGTGTATTTATTTTGCCACATAATTTGTGAAAAAAAATTATGTTTAGGCTGTCTAGACAATTTTTTTTGGAAATGATGAATGAAAAAGTTATTGGTTCAGGCTGTAGCAAATGCAAAATGCATTGATAGTATAGTACACCAAAATTACTTCTACAGATTTGAGTAAGGCTTCTGTCATGGTTAATTGTCCCTGGGTTACTCTTCGCTAAATTCGAAACTATAAGAATTTTATACAAAAGCAATAAACTTAACATATTTTTCTAGTTTTCTAGAAATGTCAATAGCTCCTGAAATAAAAAAAAATATGTTCACTTTTAAAAAGTTGTTTAAATATAATAAATAAATAAAAATTATTTGTTGTTAGGGACATGTTTCACTCCTTTAGTGTGCCTCCATATAAAAGAAATAAAGTTGTCCTGTTTTACCTGGCAGAGAAAACATGTTTTATTTATTTGTATACTAGTGCAAACCTATTTTAGAAAGAATATAAATAAAAAGTAAATCAAATGGTTTTTGATTTACTATTAACTAATCTAAACTTAGTATGATTGATATGAATACAAGCAAATTAAAAAGGAATACAAAAAATATATAAATTAAAATCTATTAAACAGACATGTTATGGAATATTCGTAAGCAGTTCCCTCTTGAATGAAGAGAGGGTGGAAGAAAATAAGTTTAGAAATGGACCGTTATCAGCAAAGTCAATTGATCTTGATACAACAAAAATATTTGCCTTCTTCTGCATTATGAACACTTTAAGAGCATCTGCTCCCCAATGGAGAAGCCCATAACTCATGACTGAGCAGAAAAGGCCATTGTACATAAGCATTAAAACATTTGAATCTACTGTACTTCTCAATTCTGTGAACAGAAAACAGACAGAGCTGAGTTTCTTCGATACATAGCTAACATGAACTGACCAACCAACTGACGAATATACCTGCTCTATTGATCTTCCGTTCAGCTTCAGAAGCTGGCTTTCTTCTACAGTGGAATTCCTAGGTCAGAAATGCATGAAATTAATTTTTGTATCATTCAAACTGAGGAATATACCTGCTCTATTGATCTTCCGTTCAGCTTCAGAAGCTGGCTTTCTTCTACAGTGGAATTCCTAGGTCAGAAATGCATGAAATTAATTTTTGTATCATTCAAAAAGAGTCCATTATGGTTGCACCACTTGGCCATTTCTTCAACAGCCCTCTGTGCTATAGCCACTGAACAGCCCAATTTTCGCTCTGTCACCAGCATGTTGGTATCATCTGCATAAATTATTGTACTCCTACTGCTCCCATGCTTGAGAGAGGTCATTTATAAAACTGCAAAAAGAATAGGTGACAATATGGAACCCTGTGGAGTGCCAGCCTTCACAGTCTCAAAGCTTGAATAAGTGTTATTTACCTGTGTTGTCTGCATTCGCTCAGAGAGAAATGACCGAATCTGACTCCCATCTGCTCTAGCTTGTCACAGAGGACAAAGCCCTACTCATATGGAAGAAAAATTGTTATTGGGTGTTGCTTATAATTTAAGGCATTGATGTGTGAGATCAGAGTATTTATGGCTGACATGGTGAATCGTTCCCTCCTGAAACCATGCAGAGTCACACAGCAAATTATTGGTCTCTAGAAACCATACAACCTACTGTAGAAACAACTCTCAAAAATTTTTCCTATTTGATTTGGGACTGATATAGGTCTATACTGAGAGACATCCTCCGGATGTCCTTTATTTTTGAAAATAAGGACCACCTTAGATGTTTTAAGAGTTTTAGGATATTTTCTTTCCAGAAAAGATATATTAGTTCACTTATTGGTCAACATATATGTTCAGCGATATCACTAAGAGTTTTACCTGGAATATCATCTGGCCCTGCACAAGGTTTTTAACAAACATTCTTTATTATTTTATACACTTCTATGGGATCGGTTGGTGCTAGATAAAAAGACCTGCAGAAGATAGCATTGCTCGCTGTTGCTTACAGCTTAATTGCATTTTTTGTAAAATTTATTAAGTAATTATTAAAATACTCAGCAATGTGAGAAGGGTCTGTTATTTTTTAGTCAGATTCCCCTTCGATATAGTTTAAGTGTTTCTCATTACCATTACACTTACTTTCGTTGATAATTGGCCAACTTTCTTTGTTAATATTGTTTGCATTTTATAATCTTTTATTGCTATAGTTACATTTTGCTTCCTCTACTGCTCTTGTGTAGGTCTATGTAGGTTTGATGTTTTCTATTGGGAATGTCTTGTCAAAACTTTTTGTCAGTTTGTAATAAAAAGTGTCAAATAGTGTATCAGTGTCTGATAAATGAGAAATTTCCCAAATTTTCTGCTTGTAACAAAGAAATAAATAGATTTGTATTAAACTCATTTAAAATTTTTAATAACTGATATGTATGGTCTGAAAAAAAAGTTTGCTGAACTGTTGTTAAAGTTACCTACAGTCTTTTAGGTCCTAACACTGGAAGCTGTGGTGGAAAATAGATCAAAATACAAGAGTTCTAACCACACTACACCAGAACTTGTTATGTTCTGGACGCGCGTTTCGCTAACCAAGTTAGCATCATCAGCAGATGATATAAACTGTTTATTTCATCTGCTGATGATGCTAACTGGTGTTAGCAAGCTGCGTCCAAACAAGTTGTGGTGTAGTGTGGTTAAAACTCTTGTATTTTGATACAGTCTTTAGTTACAATATACCAGTGGCGGTTTTTATCATACCCTCCCAAAAAATACACATTATAAATTTACAAAAACAATTGCCAAAGGTATATTTTAAATGACACAAAATTCTCTTAAACATTATACCTTATTTTGTAATATTTTCGTGTGATACACATCTATTACTTTTGAACCCGGAATACACAGAGGTCTGGGCAAAACCGAGCAATATCTGAAAATTAGATAGTAATCACCATAACGCAGTAAGGTTATCTTAACAAGCCAGCGGGAGAGAAAAGGAATATGCAATGGGCGATATACCTATGTGTGAGAGAGAGAGAGTCTGGGCAATACCCACTGGCCAATCAATTTGATTCGGGAAGTATTATGTGCAAAGATATTAAAAAGTTTGGCCATGTTAAGAATTGAAAAGAATAAAATTAAAAATATTCAAAATTCTAATTAATAGATAACAGACAATTTTACCAGTTCCAAAGAACGTAAAAATGAATTTAAAATACAAAAACGACTAAAAGTATATTTACTTATAAACATATCTACTCGAGTATAAATTCTTCCTATAAATAAAGTTTTTCACAATTAGTTTCTCAATTTTTACGTGTTTTAAAATGAGTTATATTGCATCATAAAAAAATGCTGGAGCTGCCAGTGCAATATACAACATACTTTTGCTAGAAACTTGTCTATATATTATTAATGTATTAAGTAAATCATGCTTGAATGTATATTACCAAAATGTTACTGGTTTGAGAACCAAACTAACGGATCTGAGTAACAATAGACAGACTTGAAGATATATAGAAAAGATAGAAGTGCTAGTACCTCAGGAAAGACAAGAAATGGAGAGATGTTGATTAGCAGTTCGCAGTCATCTGACAAGCAGAGATATTGATGTCGCAGCTGAGAAATCTGAAGAGGTATGGATTGCTATAGAAACATCCAGTTTTAAGAAATTATTCTGCTGCATATATATACCACCAAAATCACCTCCTGAATCTTATAACATCCGTTGCGAAGCTGTAGAAAAAGCTGTGGAAAATGTTCTCTCCTACAGCCTGTGTGTTGCCGGAGACTATAATCTACGAAACATTAAGTGGTCTAATGATTCACTGGGACTGTCAACAACTGGTTACTGTCCGGCTGCAGAAACTGTTGTCGAAACCTTTCCTTTTCTTAATCTATACCAAATTAATTATGTTCCTAATTATAACAAGTGATATTAAATCTAGTTTTTACTGATATTGCTTTTGATACTGTAGTATGTGCAACTGATATATTGCTAACCTGTGATAAGCATCACCTTGCTCTTGTTTTAAATTTAAAGTGTGATATTAAGTGTAATATTTTAGAATATAATGATGAAATTCTAGATTTCTCTAACTGTGATTATAGGGCCATAAATGAGTTTTTACTCAATACCTATTGGGACTTCATTTTAACCTCTATTGCTGATAGTGATATTCGTAAATTTTACAGCGTTTTATATTATGTAATTCATATGTTTACTCCTATGAAGTCTATTAAGAATAACTTTAAATTTCCTGTCTGTTCCTGTTTAGCTCTGAACTTAAGTCCTAAATAATTGAAAAAAAAAATTGCTCACGCTAACTTTAAAAGAACTCATTGTCAATCTGATTACTCTAAGTTTAGTGACTTGAGAGCGATTTGTAGGTGCATGGCTGATAGATGTTATTTGAAATTTATTGAAAAGACTGAAAATAATATTTGTGATGATTCTCAAAGCTTTTGGGGATATATACTCTCTCAGAAGACAATGAGTTGCCATCTCCTATGACCTACCAGGACGTTACGTGTGCAGAGGGCCAAAAATTGCAGATCTTTTTGCAGTGCATTTTTCCTCTGTTTACGTGCCTTCCTCGGCTGGCCATTTTTCTGTAGATGGTAGCTCTGCTTTTGGAAGTTTGGTTGACCTTGGGGGTCTGGACTTGAGCATATCAGGACCAGGTCCTGACAATATTCCACCCTCATTCCTAAGAGAATGCTCCTTTGCATTGTCCAGACTGCTTTGGCTCATCTTTAACAAGTCTTTGTCGACTGGAGTTTGCCCTAAGCTTTGGAAGACCTCATGTTTCCCCTATTTTTAAAAACCAAGGTGGCAAGTGGGCTTATTGAAAACTATCGTCCTATTTCTCTGATTTCCCAATTCCTAAAGTTTTTGAATCTCTTGTAACCAACTTCCTGACATTTAAGTTTAAGAATGTTATCATCTCTCAGCAACATGGCTTTATAGTGGAACTATATCACAAGCCTTGGAGAGGGGCATGGTTGTTGACACTATTTATGCTGACTTCTCTAAGGCTTTTGATAGGGTTGATCACTCATTGTGAGTAAATAAACTGTCAGAGTACGGAGTGCGGAGCTCTCTGCTATCATGGTTGTACTCGTATCTGGTTGGTAGACAGCAGTTTGTAAAAGTTAAGACGTACTTGTCAGATCAGGTTATTGTTACTTCTAGAGTGCTTCAGGGTGGGCATCTTGCTCCCCTCTTATTTATCAATGACATAATATCTTGTTTTCATCACTGTCAGATTCTATTATATGCTGACGATCTTAAAATTTTTAAGGTCGTTAACTCTGCAGATGTTATTGAGGGTATGCAGGATGATCTCCTGAAGTTCGAGAATTGGGTTTGCTTTAATCGGTTGCAATTAAACATCAAAAAATGCAACTATATCGAATTCTCCCGGAGGCTATATCATGGTTTTAATGAATATTACTTAAATGGAGTTACGAAATTAGAGATCTTGGTGTAATCTTTGACCCCAAACTCACATTTGTCAGCCACATGCAGGCCTGTTGTAATAGAGCTCTAAAAATTTTAAGTTTTGTAAAGTGCCATACAAAAGAATTTAAAAATATTTTTGCATTAAAAACCTTATACATGGCATTTGTTCGCAGCCACTTAGAAAATAGCACTTCAGTTTGGGCTCCTCACTTCACAGTTCATTCTGATGCAATGGAGCGTGTACAGAAAAAATGTTTGCGCTGATTACTCAAATCTGCTAACATTCCTAAATCTCAAGACCCTTAAAGAAAGGCGCACACATTTTGATCAGATGTTTATTTGTAAGTTGTTGCATAACCATGTAAAATGTGAAGATCTCTTGTATTGTGTCAACATTGATGTTCCATGCAGAAATTTAAGAAAAGTCCGACCTTCTCGTTAGACATCACCGTATGCTTTATGGACAATATAGCTCAATTAATTGTATGATGATGTCTGCCAATGAGATTAAACTTGATATTTTTGAACCCCCTTTAATTTTATCTGTAATTCTCTTAAATAAACTGCTTATTTTATTTATGGATTTTTGTTGCTGTAGTTTGTAAATTATGTAGCTGTTATTGTTAATTTATACTTGCTTCAGTGTTAAAAATTTTAGTCCAATGACCTAGGTTAAATTAGTTTTGTATGTGACTTATTATAATTTATGTAGCACTCATGTGCAATTGGGTACATCCCGTTTATAAATAAAAATAAATAGACATGTACTATACAGTCTGTTATAACAAAAATTTTATTAAACAACACATCAATAGTAAACATCTATAAAGGAATTATTAGTGCCGTGTCTGTATTTGGGCTCTCCCTTATAAAGCATGGTTGTACCTGAATACACAGATGTAACTCTTTCAACTCAAAATCGCCAAGTAGAAATCCTTGTGGTTTTGTAAAGTAATACGTAAAACTAGTCAGTAGGTTAAAATATAACATCAC